>KI669494.1:0-313503 GCA_000507405.3 Kwoniella heveanensis BCC8398
CCCCCCCCCCCCCCCCGGGCGAACTTCCGCACTCGAGTGCTTGAACGACCACTATGAATATCTTTCGTTTCCTAGGTTAGTCGGATAAAGAAGGAGGCGTCTTGCATCGTGATTGAGCGAGCTCTGTCCATCTTTTCCGAGGCTTCCTTCCGTCTAGCTGCTGACGAACTTGCGTCATTAGGCGACTTGTCCCACCTCGCTTCCATCTTGATTCTCTTACACAAGATTCAAACATCGCGATCATGTCGAGGTATCTCATTCAAATCGCAGATGCTCTACCTCATCGTCTTTCTCACCCGTTATGTCGACCTGTTGACCGGTCCTTACGTGTCGCTGTATAACACGGTCATGAAGTTGTTCTTCATCGGTTCGACAGGCTACACACTGTTCCTTATGAAGGTTCAATTCAGGTGGGTTAAACATCCTCGATGGACAATCCACCTCCGGTGTGCATGTGAAGGACAATTGCCGTTCAAGCCGGCTGACCAGAAGGGGTTCTTTCTACCTCGGATATGTCGCTTTCAGACCAACTCACGACGCTTCCCTCGACACTTTCAAGCTGACCTACCTCCTCCCTCCGGTCGCCATTCTTGCTCTTCTGTTCAACTACGCTTACACTCCATTCGAGCTTACGTGGGCTTTCTCCATCTGGCTCGAGTCGGTCGCTATTCTGCCCCAGTTGTTCATGCTTCAGCGAACGGGAGAGGCGGAGACTATCACCACGCATTACCTTGCCGCGCTTGGCTTGTACAGGGGTTTATATATCCCCAATTGGATGTACAGGTGAGTGGGATAAGTTCGGAGCACATCCTGCAATGTGGGGTGTATCGAGTCTACGGATAGAGAATAGGGCAAGCTATAGGTCTGTGCGATGAGGAAGGCAATGAATGGGCATTCGCGATCAGCCCTAGCAGGGATGGACAGCGCCGCGAAGATGATGCGCCAATTGGGAATCAGGAGAGCCCGGAAGGAGCAAAGGTCACCGACGAGCCAGGTGTTTGACTACACAGAAACTGATAGTAGTGTGATTTGCGCTTTCCAGATACTTCACTGAAGGCGCTTTCGACCCTATTGCCGTCGTTGCCGGTCTCATCCAAACCGCCATCTACGCCGACTTTGGTTACATCGTGAGTCATCGCGCTGGTGAACGAAAATGTGGCGTCACTGACCTTGGTTGTCCTGGCTTCTGGCTCTCAATAGTATGTCACCAAGTAAGTAACGGTGGTACAACACCTGGCCTCGTACGAGACTGTATAGCTACCCTCGGCTCCGTTCAGTTCAGCTAATCCAAAATCCACCACTTGCTTCTGTTCGGTTTATGCAGGGTCCTCCGAGGTCAGAAGTTCGAGCTGCCTGCATGAGCGCCTCACTCCAGCATCGAAGCTTGAGACAAGATGGTAGGGATGCAGGGACGGGCCGTGAAAGTGGTGGTATGGGATGCAAAGCAAGTTCTCACGAAAGCGCGGACTGAGTACTTGCCTGATCCATCGGCCTGTGCGTGTGGAGAGATTGGGGCTATGACGGGAAAGATTGAATCTAATCTCATAGACTGGGATGAGGACGAGAGGTTGTGGGATGCGGGTCAGAAGACAACGTGGATTGTGGGTGCGGTAGGTGAAAACCACATCAAGCGAGATACTAAGTATGGTATATGCATGAACGAAATGAAATGAAGTGCAATGAAACGATTGTCCATTCGGGCTTCCCATGTTAACGACGACACTGCTTGATTTTTCCTTGTACAACACTAACAAACATGTCAACTACGGATTACTGGTATGCGGTCAACCCAGCACTCCCTCGTCTATGCGGATATCCATCCGCCAAGCACTCTCTACGAAATGAAGGCTACGGATCGGGGCCGAGTCTTCATAACATGTCCGGCGGAGGGCCAGTACACTGACGAATCGAGGCAATGAGTGATCTCTCATCAGTATCACACATCAGTGGAGGACCCTCGAATAACTAAAGTTGCTGAGATAGACGATGGACTGACCGACCTCATGTCCGAGGATACTCGAGTGGAGTGTAGCGTTCACCCGGCCTGCACCTGTTCTCCACGCCAGGCCGAATGCCAAGAGATGCCCTATCTATGTATGGCCCAATATAACATCTCACGCTGAGGGTGCTTTCAATCAATTGCACGTCGAGCATGCATAGGCGAACGAGACGGGCAGGGTGCATTACTCCTTCCTTTGGTGAGACCGTACGTAGCAAAGCATCGTCCTCCACCCCGTGCACTCATCCCTGAACTTGGCAACCTCGGCCCCGGTGTCTTAAGTCTATAATTGCATCATACCAAAAACAACCTCCACCTTCTGCCTATCGATTGTGGGACTGTGGCCTGGATGGATCATGCATATGCGGTTGAGGTCAGAACAAGGTATTTATACCTGATGGTTCTTGGTCAACATCGATCCTCAGAACCAAGACAAGATAACCTGGTCAACTGCATCGCCCAAGCTACTCAATCCACTCGAACTTCGCGAACAAGCACAAGCACGCCACCATGTCTATCCCTCAAGTCACCGTCGCTGGCAAGTCCGTAGGCCGAGTCGGGTGAGTAACTGTTACACTGCACCTTCGCACGCAACGCACCTTTCCAATATCCGACGAGAACACCTTGACTGACGTATGTAATCCACTCGTCTATACGTGCGATGCGCCTTCTTTGTGCTCGCAGCTACGGCCTTATGCAGCTCACTTGGAACCCCAAGCCACCTGCCGAAGAAGTCTCGTTTGCTGCTATGAAGTGAGTCAGGGTACCACACTACTCTGCTGCCCCTCCCGGTCTTATCACCCTTGGCGAGCGATGCTGCATGAAGGTGAGATCGCTGATAGGTATCTTCATCACTCCGTTAGAGCCGCAGCAGACGCCGGAGCGACCTGCTGGTCCACGGCGACTTTCTACGGTCCCGACTTTGCCAATATCCACTTGATCGCAAACTTCTTCAAGAAATACCCAGAGTACAAGGATAAGATTGTCCTCGTCATCAAGGGTGGAGCTGATTACACAACTATTGCGCCCAAGGGTGACGAGTGAGTTTCGAGTGTGTTTCAGTCTTCCCTGCTGCTGTTGTTACACCTACTCTGATGTTGAATCGGCGTCACTCACTGCGGTTGTATCCCAACGGCAGTATCTTGAAACCTGTTCAAGTCACGGCTGACCTATCGAACCTTGCCTCCTTATCACGCGCAGCATCGACTTCGTCCGAAAGGAGCTCAAGCACGTCCAATCCATCCTGGGCGACAAAACCATCGACGTATTCTCTTACGCTCGATTGCCTGATGCCCCACTCGAAGAAGCGTTCAAGATTCTTGTTACTCTCCAGAAGGAGGGCTTGTTCAAGGATATCGGTGCTAGCGAGATGAGCGTTGAGAGTCTCGACAAGGCATTGAAGGTGAGCTTGGGTGGTACTTGGGTCCTGCTTGCCTGTCTGGTCTAGTGACAAGCATTGCTCTTCCTTTTTGGCGCTCTTCTCGCTTCGCATGCCATCCTCGTCCGCCAGGATCATCGAGAATCTCGCTGACAGCTGACAACCTACGGGATTGCCCACCATCAGATCACCCCCATCGCCATCATCGAGATCGAGGTCTCCCTCTTCTCATTCGAGCCCGCCATTCGATCCGTCGTCGACTGGTCCCGCAACCACAAGGTCCCCATCTTCGCTTACTCCCCACTCGGCCGAGGATTCTTGACGAGGACTTATAAATCCCCCGAGGATATCCCCGAAGGCGATTTCAAGAAGTACGTCCCTCGATTCCAGGGAGAAGCGTTCTACGAGAACTTGAAGCTGGTCGACAAGCTCGATGAGATTGCACAGGCCAAGGGAGTGGAGACGTCTCAGTTGGCATTGGCTTGGATCGTCAGCTTGTCCGACTATGTGAGTGACAGTGCACCACCGTGTAGACTTATCGCTCACAATACCCGGACGACAAAGGCTGACATGACTTTCCGCTGGGTCCTCAATTAGACCATCCCGATCCCCGGATCATCCAACCCGGACAGAGTCAAGTCCAACACCTCTTCAGCCAACATCAAGCTCACCTCTGACGAACTCACGACCATCTCGGACATCCTCGACTCATTCGAGGTTAAGGGCACCAGGTACCCTGCTCACGCCATGAAGGATCTTGTGAGTGCTGCTCCCCGTTATACTTCCCAGCGGACTTTCATGCTGATTGAGTGTGGCTGTTCTTTCCCTCTTTGAAGATGAAGTAAGCGAGTCCAATCCGAGTAGGCGGTGATGACTCGTTGCATACTGAAGGGGCCTAGTATGGTAGAGTTTGTGTGCCTGGGAGAGAGACTTTGTAATAGCCTTTACATGTACCTACTTTACAAGCGACCACGAGAAGCCCCGCTGCGTTGGAGTGTAATATCCTCAAGAGGATAACACAGCGCCGTACAGCCCGCGTATATACTGTATGAAGCAAGAAGAAAGATGAGTTTGCTAGATATATCAGTTGCAGTATCGTTTCACACCCACACCCTTCATGGGAAAACAGCATTTGACCGTCCGATTCTCAGGCTCGTCACAGTTGCAAGAGCATGCACGTCGCGCGGACGGCATGACCCCACAGTGATCCTTAGTCAGTCAGTCCGCGCGTTCCATTTCTTTCTGATGTCCAGCTTAAGCTACAAAGATATGACCTGATGACGTGCATCTCGGAACTATCATATAATATACAACATATGTGCTGAGCCTCCAATGTCTGGCGGGGGAGCCGTTTGCCATGTGAAAAGCTCATGACCCTTCTTGTCTGGCGAGTCGCTGGATATCAGCCTTGGTTAAAAGCTGCTGATCTGTCTCCGCTTTTCTGTTGATTGAATCCACCTTTATTAGACGAGTTTGATCATCCGAATCACCATGATCTATACTCCCATGTTGTGCAGGTGCACTTCTCTCCGAGTCAAGTCTGGATATTCCCAGGGGACTCCCCAATGCTATGATCGTTGGACGTTGGGATCTCGGAAAAGGTGCTTGCAGTTGGTGCAGTAGTAGAAGAGCGTCATGTTGGTCGTTATTCTTCGAGCTTGATCTTGGTAGAATACGGCGCTGTGGTAATAATCAGTAACGAGATTTGTATTGGCAGGCAGTTTGGTGTTGAGAGGGAGACCGAAAGGACATCCAGCGACGGCGGGAGAGGCGCGAGTCGGACGGAATCAAGGGCATTTGGAAGTCGCGGAGCAGACAAAGAGCATAGCGACAAGAGTAAGAACGCATCGCATTGGATTAGCATACCGTCTCAGCTCCAATTCGGCTTCGTCCTAAGGCAAGGCAGAGAGAGAGACGCAACTCACCCCTGATGTTGACATTTAGGACACTGGATATCTGATCGCTGTAATGCAGGATCCGTCTCCAAGTCTTTCGTCTCCCCCGGTTGCTCCCTACATGCGAATAAAGTATCCCATATTGGCGGTTGCAAGTCAAAAGGTTAGTGTTCGATATTGAGCAGCGATCCGAGAAGACACGATATGCAAGTAGAAGAGCGATCAAAGTTGGACGAGATGATTGTGTGTCAGCGTCGAATCGGCCCGTGGGATGTTCTATCCTTTTCTCCGCGTCTTAGACAGCATCGAGCTGAATCAGACCTCCCTTCATTCGTCCGAAATGGTCTCCATGCGACTCGGCTTCAGCAGCATCGCCAAGGACTCACCTCGCAATAGTCAACAGATCATTCTTATACACGCAAGGCGCCATGCCTACTTCCGGTACGGCGTTCTCGGCGTAGTTGCAATTTCGGCATTGGTACAGTAAGATCCGGGCATTGTTGTCGGACTGTCATGGAGAATGGGATGGGCGCACGAATGAACATCACTGTCAATATTCGTCGACATTACCTTGCGCGTATCTGGCTCCCCGATTGTCAGAGTGTAGTGCTGAGAGGGTTGTTAGCGTAACGTAACACTGGACTCACTTTAGGATACAACAGGTTGTTGCTGATCAATCGATCAACCGTTGTCAATCATCATTCTTCAGCAGTCAGATCGGCGGCGTGTACGGAGGAGCGTCGGGAGCGGAAACGGAGGCAGTCGCCCCAGAGATCGTCTGATCAAGCTGACACCGAACAAAGACAGAGATTCGCGACTCACCATTCACCGCAAAAACGTAAAGAAGGCATGATGTTGATTAATGAAATTCTTCTCCTTAATACGTTTTCTGCTTCTATGACCCTCACTTGTCGATGCACTCAGTTCTTTGAGAGGATTTGTCGAGACTTCAGCGAGTGAAGGTGAGGAGATCGAGGATCGAGGATCGTGAAATTGATGATGCTTGCGATGATGAAGAGAACAAGCAGTGTGCTCAGCGAGAATTCAGAGTATGTTATTGTCGGTTATCGTTCGTTGCTCGAAGATGCGGGCGAGTGGGCCGTCAGAGGCTGTAAATAGGCGCGAGCTCGAGGCCGCCATGACTTGGCGGGCCTATTGTTGGGTATTCTTCATCCACGCATGTCAGTGGCGATGATCAGGGCGGCACGGACCGAGGTTAAGGGACAGGGACGCCGCCAGTCTGCAGCTGCCTCGGCCCAGGGCTGGAAGCAGGGTTGGAAACAGGAGGGGATGTGCAGACAGGAGAAACAGCTCCAGGAGGGCACAGGAAGAAGCACATGGAGAACAGAACATATATAACGAACATATATTATTTAGAGCGCTTTTTACCTCAGAGTCAGTCACTTTTTGTCTGAGATGAGCAGAGCCCAGGTACCCCGCGCAGTAACTCTAGAGCCTTCCCATCCCACTTGAGCAGCAGTACCACATACTGTGTGTATACTCTGTGCAATTACCCCATCCAGCCAAACTTAGCACATGCATAGCAAAGAAACAGTGAGGCACTCTCACCGTGGAGGGTGAGGAAGGATTTATGGCTATACTCTCTGCTCTAGATACATACGATTTGATTCATCTTTGATAGCTAGTCATAGCAGCGTCTGTACAAAGAATCTCTCTCTGTTGCCCTGGAGTACATAGTGAGATCCGCCCTCTCTCCTTTCATTACCTTTCGAGTGACCCCTTCCAGTCGCGCACGAGCGAGAAAACACGCTACGCTTCACGTTAATCAACAACAATCACCGTGCTGTACTTGGCTCAAAACCCTTCAACTAAGACACATTTACACATTTTACGCCCCCATCTACGTAAACCTACAACGTCAACGCATCGCTACTCTACGCTCAGACCTATACCTACAGGCTACCCAATCTTACCCTACCTCACAATTGGACATCGCAAAGCATCCTTCTAGCGGTCTCCCCACATCTCATCCTCTTCGTTTCGCATCATCTTTGACCGTGCCCAACAACATCGATCAAATCACACGCCCCGCGGCACGCATACAACTTTCCCTTCACCTTTACCTTTCGTCACCCAGGCTGTGGTCATCTCGCTCGACTGGACGTGTCCGGAAAACTTGGCCAAAAGCGTAGGCGAGATAGAGGTATAGATAAACTCACGACAATCATTCGGTTGAGTGTGTCGATACCCTTCGTCCCATCATCATCGTCGTTTTCAGCCAATCATGGCGTTCAATTTCCCCTTTCCCTCGCCGCTTTCGGTACCGATACCGCGTCGATTCGTGGTCCTAATACTATCCGGCGCGATCGTCGTTCTCTTCCTCCATACATTCGCGCCGACCACCCTTCCTCCGGCTTTAACACCCAATTTGCCGCATCACGAGCCTGACGCGTCCTACTTCTCACCGTCGAAATGGCTGCCCCCTATACTCAATCCCAACACACCTTCACGTCCAGCAGAGTTCGATGAAGACGGCCAGTGCCTCTTCTTATCGCCTTATGACGCCCTGTCCGCCGCCGAAAAGGCTCGGGCGGAACAACTGGCCCTCGAGCTGGTCTCGCCGGGTATAGTAAAATCCAAAGTGCCTCCTAGCGAGGGTAACGACTCTGACCCAGACTTTGATGATGAGTTCTCTGCTCTGTCAAATCAGACGAACGCCATGCCCAGCGGCATGACTCACCCTATATTAGGATTGTTGAGGGATGGAGAGCAAAAATGGAACGAGATGCTGGCTAGACAGAGTCAGACGCTGGATCAGGCTGTCGAGGTGTATAAGAAGAGATATGGCAAGCAGCCCCCAAAGGGTTTCGACGAGTGGTGAGTCCACTGCTTTCGAGGGTTATATACCTCTCTGGCGAAAGTGTCCTTAAAGCCGGTCTTGCGAAAGTGTCTCTAAAGCCGGTCTTGCATCTCAATTCCGCCTTGCGGACGTGAATACTGACGACGCTCTGATCTGTTCAGGTGGCATTTCGCTCAAGCCAACAACGTTCTACTACCAGACGAGTACGATGCGTGAGTGTTTCCTCGCTTTGCCGTCGCATATATAGTCGATTCAGAGCTGACACCGCTGGGCATCGGTCGCTTCAGCATCATGGACTCCCTGTTACCGTTCTGGGGCTTGCCGATCAAGACCCTTCAAGAACGTCTCGAAGAAGCCGAAAAGATTCCAGAAACGTTCACCTTGATCGTACACGATGGCAAAGTAGAACTTCAATGGAACGATGACTACTCTAGAGATACTTGGTGGGCGAGTCGACCTCGTGCAGACTCACAAACCAATTTGATGGAACCTTTCATCAAACACATTGGTGCTTTCAGGTGAGCACTCCCAGTAAAATCGAACGAGGCCATGCCCCGCTGACGAGACTGTCATCTATCAACTTACAGAGCTACCTTTACGATTCACGATCAACCTACCATGCTTCTTGACTACGAGCGCCAGCAGGAGCTCCTGAAAGCAGCCAAGGCGGGCAAGGTCTCCAATCATCCCAATGAGAATGACAGGTTCGAGCAGGATTGGACAAAGGCTTGTGCCAAGGATAGTCCACTCAACAAGGGCGATAAGGAACTGCGTGAGTTTGGGCGTTTCCCTTCTCCTCACTTTCGAATCGAGTCCCAATCTGAACGACTGGTATCCTCGCTCGACTCTTAGCCGAAGCCGACAGCTTCATTAGCTCTCATACCGCCGCTATGGACATCTGTCAACACCCCTCATATATGGAGAACCATGGAATGTTGCTTGAAGAGCACAATGCCGAGAGTCATCCCAAGCCCCATACCAAGCTGTACCCGATCCTTGTACCCTCCAAAACCATGTTGAACGGTGACATCCCTGTGACGCCCATTGGCAAGGACGGTAGGAGAGATGATGTTGGGCCTGATCCCGAATGGACCAGGAAGAGCGGAAAGCTGTACTGGGTGAGTGTATTCCTTGCAATCTTTAGTCAATTGCGTCAAATGATACGCCTAAGTGTCGCGGCCATTACTGACCCGGTTCATCCATCTGATGTGGGGCATATGCAGCGAGGTCTCGCTACCGGATTAAACCACGACAAGAAGAAAGGCGCCAAATGGCGACAATCCCACCGAGAACGACTCCACTTCCTCGCCAACGACAAGACTGACGCATACACAGAAGTCCTTTCTCCAGTCGGATCAACTGGTGAAGCGGAGCTCACCCAGCTCCCCCTGAAGGAATTGGGCGAATACTATATGGATGTCAAGCTCGCCGGAGGTCATTGGCAGTGCGATTGGGACGATGGAACCTGTGAGGAGATGAACAAGGAGATTGACTGGGCGCCTAAGGATAACTCGGAGAGAAGCAACGATTTCAAATACGTCTTCGACGTGAGTCGCACGCGTTTCTCCTCAGTCCACATCTCTCTGGTTTTACTGTTACGCGAGCTGGAAAGCAGCGTACTGACTTCAGACCGCCCTACGACACAGACCGATGGTAACGCCTGGAGTTCTCGATTCCCCCGGTTGATGGCTGCCAACAAGTGAGTCACTTACAGCAGGGTGTTCCAGTGCATGACTCGGCGTCTGACGCTCTTGTGATTTCAGCGTCGTTATCAAGGCTACCGTCTTCCCCGAATGGAGTAAGTCCGAAACTGCCCCCACGCATAGTCGTGTAGGAGTAAGCATGCTGACCTCGATCCTTCTTGTGTAGATACCCTCACGTTGCCTGAATGGTTCGCCTATGTACCATCGAAGATGGATTACTCGGATCTCTTCTCCATCATGTCGTTGTGAGTGATTACGATTGCACAATCACCTATGCATCGAGCGTCGAGCGACTGGCTGACCGAGAAGCGATTTCCGCGCATTACCGTAGCTTCCGGGGAACACCATCAGGTCGAGGTGCGCACGATGAAGTCGCTCGAAGAATCGCTTTGAACGGACAATGTTGGGTCGAGCGAAGTGAGTCTTCGGTCTCATCCCAGGCCAGGGGTCGAGAATGACGCAGGACTTGACATTCTACTCTTCCCCGTAGCTTGGCGAAGAGAAGACCTACAATCGTACATGTTCAGGCTGTATCTCGAATACGCTCGACTGGTCTCTCCCGACAGAGATAGTGGGAAGATGGTGAGTGGTCTTATTACTTTTTTGGAGCATCACATGTTCTCCGCGTTTAGACGGACACCGGCCACCGGTTCTAGTCCGATCCAACATCCTTGAGCATCCGCGTCTGTGATCGGATTCGGTCCCACGCTATGTCTAATTGCGTGCCTCGGCGGTCACTGACGTATGGCTTGAATTCCCTTCTCTTTGCACCCTTGTAGGATTACGTCCATTCGCCCAAGCATTCCGTCCCAGTCGCTGCCGAAGTTGGCGCGCCCATCATCGAGGAGTGAATGGATCGGACTCGTTCATGTTTGATTTTCCACGGATCGGATCTGGCATGGAACGGAATGGAATGCATAGGCAAGGAGGCAAAGGGGCAAAACAAAAAATCATGGCAACACGGCGAACCGAGGCAAAAATTCTCGACGGGTAGACCGATCGGCCTGCCTTCGCCTTCTCCTTTGCCTCTGCCTTTGCCTTCGCTGAGCTGCGCTGAACTGAACTAGATGGATAGAATTGTCCCCCGTGTCGGTGTCAGGAGAAAGAAGAACGGTTCATGGTATTTTATCTATCGGTGTACGTCGAAGACGTTGTTGTGGTCTCTGCAGAGACATACATCTGGGGTATCGTACTGTACCAACAAAGTGGAAGTGGGCGTGCGTGCAAGGGGGAGGGGGCGCGAGGGAGTTCTTGACTTTCCACTATTCATTCTCAAACATTCTCATTCACCTCGATCCATACAGTACACACACACATACATACATACACACATACACACATACATCTTATAGCTTATAGCTTATAGCACGCAGCACATGGACTTTCAAAAATGTTAGACTAGATTCTTTGCATCCCATCCAACTGCGGTGTGTATGTAGATCCCGAAATCTATTGTGACTTGCGCGTTTGAACTTTGAAGCGTGAAGCAAAGCCAGCAGATAAGCAAGCATCGTCGTTGTCGAGAAGATCAGGCAGCTGACGCACTCGCTTCGGTCGTTACCCCTCTTCCTCGTGTTCACGAATCTGAGGAAATGAAACGAGCATACGGTAATGCCATAAATACATCAAGATCTCACAACGAGAATGATGATGAACCAGTGTCGAGTGATGAGGATCGCGTTCGTCGATCAAAATCATTCGCACTGTGCCCTCAATAGCAAGTGCTGTAATTATCATTCATACATGGTCAATTGCATTACTAGTACTAGGCCTGTAGGAAATTAGGACTCTTATCTACTCTAAGGGTGGGAGATTTGTGCTTTGTGATTTGTCCGGGGTATCTTCATGTTCTGCCTAACTAAGTGAGAACTCCGACCGATTGCAAAGTGTCTTTTCACACGCAAAATCGATTTCAACGATTGATCGCTCTAATTGTTTGCTCGCCCATACCCTCCTTCCTTCCTTCCTTCCTGATTCATGTATCCGGTCTGAGACAAGTCCAATACCGCAGGATGGAGGCGTTATATAAGTAGCAGAGAGGGAAACAAGAAAAAAAGGGTCCCTAACTGTTGGTCGACTAACGGTTTCCCCCTAAGAGATGCTATGCTGCTGAGTCGACTACTCCTCGACACCCATGACCTTGACCAAGCCAAAGGCGGCACCGGCGGCAAGTCCGCCGACGATCATCGTGGAGATAGCGCCGTATGCGTAGCCTGCCCAACCGCCTGTTGCTCCGCTGTAAAATCGAGTAAGAAACAGAGACGAACAGAGTCAGCCCTACCGCCCAGATATTCTTCGGATGATGAGTGGCCGCCTGATGTATGAGAGACGGAAGTATCCGGCCGTGACAGTCAATCAAAGGAAGGGGCGAAGCGAAAAGACTCACGTGAAGTACGTCTTGAAACCTCCAAAGATGAACAGGATGACACCGGTCACGATAGCAGAGATGATCAATCCCATCTGCGCAGAGTCGGTGACCATGTACGGTATGAGCGGGATGAGACCGCCGATGAAGTATGAGAGACCGATGGTGAGTGCTGAAACGTAGAGTCGGGACGCGGGTACTTCCTCTAAAGATGCAGCGAGATCACGGATCTTGTCAGCACTAGTCCAGTTCAGTCTGCGGCTCACAAATACTGATTCGATCCGATTCAGAAGCAGAACCGGATCCATGTCAGGAATAACCGAGGGTCGTGCAAGTAATGTGTGTGCCACAACATCGAAAAGACAAGGGAAACCCATCCAACTCACCCATTCCCTCGCCGAACTTCAGCAAGAATGCAGTCAAACCCATGTCCTCCGTGATCTCCTTCTCGCCACCATCCTCCTCTTCCTCGGCTCTGTCCTTCTTCCATCCCAACAACATACTTCCCCAACCTCCTTTCTTCTTGAGCGAGTCCTGGACATTCGAGTCCACTTGGCGAGACGGCATGATCCCTTCTACGCCTGAAGTGCCTTCTCCAGGTCCATACAGATCATCTTCCACTTGTCGGAGGTCTTCAGCGATCAGTCGAGAAAGGGGTTCCTTGACACCCAGAGGTCCGAGAATGGAGTGTACTTCTCTCTCCATCTCGCCGGAACACGATCGGAGCACTCGCGCTTGAGTCTGTCGACGGAGGTAATGGAAATGGTCCATCTCGGCTTGCGAGGCGACTAGTGGAAGGTTGGTCAGCTCGTAGCTTCAATAAGCTGCTATTCTTATACAACTTCTTCACTCACGGTAGCCACCGAGACCCATCGAGATGGCACCGGCGCAAAGTTCGGCAAGACCGCCAGTGACGACCAAGCTCGACGAACCGAGGGACGAGAGACCGGCCGTCAAGGCGAAGGGTACCGTCAGTCCGTCCGACAGACCGATGATGCTGCGGGCGTGGGTCGTCCGAGATGCGTATCACTCAGCATAATGAGCTCGGATTTTCTTGACTTCGCGTACGAGTCACAGAGCATTCGAGCACTCACACATCCCTTACAATCTCTGGCGAGATCAAATGTCGTTCATCGTCACCCTTCAGCTCCTTGCCTGGGGACATAGAACAAATCGCATCAGCGTCTTCGTCTCCGTCGGATCTCGGCCCAGCTCGGTCGATATAGCGTGAATAAAGCTTAGAATTGAATCTGCATGTGGGACAGAATCACTTCTGTCTAAAGTTGGGGATGGGAGGAGAGATGATCCCATAGCCAAGCCGCGAAGATACCAAGGAATCGGTGCAGCGGGCAGCGTTGCATTGACTCACAGCATTGTCCACCACTAGCATGAGCCGAGCATTTACTTCCCAGCGGCTCGTGGTCCCCGAGAACATCTTGGAGCTGCTGCGTTCTGTCCAATACAGACGAGTTGGACCTTGACCTATTCACGTTGGCGGGGTTATCCAGGGACCATACGGCGCCGTAAGACTTGTTGTTGGTACCTTGAGCAGCAGCGTCGGCGTATGAAACGGGTTGGCCACTGCCGCCGTTGTTAGCAGCGGACTTCTTGCCTCGAAGAAGGGGGACAGAAGCGTTGTTGTTGGCGTTGGCGTTGACGTTGGATGCACCGGCGCCGGCACCAGCACCTCCGCAGCATTTCCCGGAAGCTGAGCCTCCACAACAGGACATTGTGATTGAGGATGTGAATGTGTAGGAGCAAAGGATGGAAGCACGCGGTAGGCGTCGGATGTGATCGACGTATGTATGTATATCGAGTGGTTTCGATAACGTGGATTGAGGTGCGCGCGTAAGTGGTAGTGAGTAAGGACGAAAGAAGAGAGGTGTCAGAAAGGTGGCAAGGAAGGCGGAATATTCTATCTATTTACGAGTGATGTGAGTGATGTGATTGATAATAAATAAATCGTGTGAGCGAGTGAGTGGTGATAAAGCAAGCGGTACTCGTAGAGTGTGAGTAGTAAGTAGTAATACAGGGTGGTGGAGCGATTGTTATATGAGGTAAGGGCTTGGCACTAGGTGATTAGGGTGGAAATATGATTTTCAGCAGACTCATTCATCACTGTAATCAGCATTTGATAATTGGTTAATTGAGATGACTGAAACTAAGGCACAGATCTAATCGGCCGACGACTGACTACTGACTACTAACTAGAGGAATAACTCGTCAACAGAGGCGCCGGAAGAATTTTGCATAGTTACTTGACACGCGAAGATGACTGGCACCCGCTTATGCGTCTCCTTTGTATCCTGCTCTTGCTTTGGAATCCACTTCGGTTGATTGGTCAGATAGCGCTAACCAACCTCATGCGCAGCTGTACATCACAGGCTCTGTCAGATCAGATCTACATCCGAAATAACTTTTGATATGCGTCCGATCAGGAACATGCAGGTGAAGAGCTCGCTCGCTCGCTTGCTCGCTCGCTGCTTGACCACCGGAATGAAATGAAAATATGGCACGAGTCGTAGTGCGTGCGTTGTATGTGTCATTGGGTCATTACTGGTGATGATACAACCGCCGAATTTGATCTGATCCGATCTATTCTCTATCCCATTCACGAGTTGGCTTGCACTCGCCTCAAATTTACTATGCCCCACTCGCTTCTTTATGAGTCATCACAGGCCCTCCCTGGCCCATGTGAGATCCGTCAAAGCCGGATTGACCGCCCTCTTCTTATCTTCTTCTATATAACCGGTCGCGTCTAGCCAGCTGGGAAACTGCGGTCTGCCTATGGACGCTATGACGATATTCGAGAGGAGAGAATCGGACGCGAACGGGTTATCGGGCCGACTACCTGTCGAAAACAAGGATCGGGAGGTGGTCGCGCGGATCTGGCGAGAAGCGAGGGGGGGGGGAGGTGTCAGTGCAATATGATACGCAAGAGCAGCAGATTGTGTCGCTCTTTTAAGCAGTAACGCACCTGTTCGACAGTGGTGAGATTCCACACCAATAACTGTACATTCACACTCAGATTAGCTTGAGATTGCAACTTCAACTCCTGGAAGAGAAGGAGATGCCACAGACGTACCCTCAGATGATACCACAGCAAGAACGACACAGGCAGCAAGACGATCACGCCCAATATGAAGCTGACAGCTGCTCCGGGCGAATCGCCTAGTGCATGGCTGAAGGAAATGTTGTCGTGATGGCAAAGAAAGGAGAAATGTAGAGCTGAGAAGACGACGATGTAAATATCGGCGATAGTCTGTTCCCACGATGGATGACATTCATGACTTGTCAGCCTATGCTCGACTGGTAGGTTCAGACAGGTCTGGAATGAAAAGGAGAGACCTTGAAGTGCAGTCGATCACGGAGATAGCTTCATCTGGGAAAAACGAAATACGTACCGCAGTGGTAATCGTGACGAGGAAGGAGAAGTAGTTCCGCTTGCCTACGCAGTTGTGCAGATACGAGCAGTGATGATCTGGACGGATGGGGTGAGCTCAGAGTCAGTTGCACGAACGCGGGTTTTTCAGCTCACCTATTCCGTCTACACAATTCCCGCACTGTAGCGTCGTCAGCCTATCAGCCGATGAGAATTATGCTTGGTATGATTAAACTCACCAATCGACAATGACTGCTTCTGGGCGGTCGATAACTCTCACAAGTCTCACAGTATTTAACGGTGATCCTGGATCAACCTCCTGATCAGCTACCACGCCATGTTGACTGAGCGAACAAATGACCAGCTCACTTTCCCTCCTTTACGGTCAACTCCCTAGGATATGCCTCCCACCAGTCGTCGTTCTGGAACGAAGGGGGGTCGAGGTCGAGTTTACGGGGTATGATTCCCGGATCTCGGAACGCGGATGCCATGAGTGATGAAAAGCAGAGTAGGAACAGGTATCTAGGTATTGGTGAATCAACTTCAGCATGGAGATCGAACGCAGAACCCAGTAATGCGATCCCAGCGAGCGTGTGAGTATGGAAAGGTGAAGCTGAGGCCAACATGGCCCTTCGCAGTGACATTCGAAAGGTACTCACGCAAAGATGATCGTGATAGCCACTCCTCCGCCTCTGACCAGTCCATACTCCCTTCCATTCACCCACAGCCACGCGCCGGTAGTGGCAAGCCATACCCCCGAAAGTCCCAGCAGGACCACCAACACCACAGCAAGGGACAGATAGTTGTCTCCTCCAGTCATCAATCTCCCGCCACAAAAGAACGTAGTCAACGGATTCTCAAACGTCTCGTATTTCCTCTTCTTTCGCCGGTTCGATCCCGTCGATCTCGGATTTGGGTCCGCAGATGATTGTTGCATAGCGTGATTTTTTCCTTTGTCCAACGACGACAATCTTTCTCGGTTCACCAGATTTGTCTCGTCAGATGACATGACAGACGCTGCTGTTCTTGGCGGAGTAGATACCTCCGTGATGCTCCTTCCTATTGATCTGTCCCATCCTTGAGTCTTGATATCGCTCGGCCGCTCGCTCTTCGTCATATCGCTCAACGCCAGCGCAGCTCCGAACGACATACTCTGATGCTGGCTTTCTAGGCCGTCCTCAGCATCCACGACAGACATGGCGGATCCCAGCTGCGAGTTGAGATCTATACTCCCTTTGCCGGTCGTATGCGAAGGCTGATACCCGTACCCGTAAGCCTGGTCTTGGTGGTCTTGATCCCGGTCCCGGTCTTCATACTCCGGAGCCAAAGAGGTGTGGAATGAACGGGCCTGGTGCGCGTGCAATCCGCTGCGTTCTCTTTTCTCTAGGCGAATTGCAGAAGCCGGTTTCTTGGGTGACAAGAACCCCCTCGGTGTGGGCAATGGTGCGGGGGTACGCGGTGGAGAGGTCGCGGAGCGGAATGACGCTGAGGAGAGTATGGAGGATGAACGAACGCGTTTGGTCGCTCCCCCAGCTGTTGCTCTTGATGCGGACGAATGTGGTCGGTGGGCTGACGATGATGGAGGTGAAGTGGGTCGATTCAGGCGATACTAGAGACCAACGCGAATTTTTCCGTGACATCAGCTTAAAATTATGACATCGCTTAGGCAGGAATCACAATCATAAGCTATGCGGAAGATGATGCGGCCAGAGCGACAGATTGTGGAACATACAAACGATTTCGTGTCTTCCAGACTATCTCTCCTCGCCAGTGCACTCCCTCCTTGACTCCCATCCGTCGACTGCTCCTGGGCTGACGGACCAGCCCCCAGGCCGGCGTCCTCATGAATAACAGTCACGCTCGCGCTTCTCGTCGGCAACTTGATACCCCCGCTCGAGGCTTGATCCTTATGGCTCGGATTCTGAGTGTGACCAACGCCATTGTCTGGCACTGGCTCGTCCATCTTCCTCCAATCTCTGCGTATGTCGAAGTATGAAGGTAAAAGTCAAAGTCGACACTTATTCCCTTTATTTACTCTTACGACGCACGAACCGCGAACCACCTCCACCGGCAGAATACACAGACAACGTAATAATACAAGTAAGTGTCTACGGTGATCGCCACACACCGGTAATATCGATTAATCCCGACGTGCCTGGCTTCTTGAGCTGCCTGAATCCAGGTAATGTCGTCGTTGGAGTAACTAATGAGCCGCATCTGGCGACTCACTCGATGCGATAGATAAGTTAACCTTAGCTCGTGCGATATGTTGTGCTTGAAGCTATAGCCCTAGCTATATCAGTATCCTTGTACAACATCAACTCACCAATCGTATCACTAGCCTATAGCAGAACACACATCAACGCAAAATGGGTGCGTAGAGCGCAAAAGACGTGTACGACCCCGACCATTACGCTCCGCGCGAAGAGATGAAGGACAGGACAGGATGGGACAGGATGGGACAGGATGGGAAGGGATGGGAAGGGATGGGAAGGGATGGGAAGGGATGGGAAGGGATCCAGGCTGACCTAACCTCACCTACGTCCGATTCCGCAGGTATCTTCTCAAACTCTGTCGAAGACGAGGTGCTCGTCTCTGCCTCTTTCCCGGAGTCGAACCCGTTCGGTCGTGAGTGAAGTTCGTTTCCACCTCGTCAACCGAAGCGCTTGATGTGGATGTCTTTTACACCGGTCTATCAACGATGGGTGGTATCCATACCGAGCGGCGCTGGACTTTGAAACGCTCACAGTCGAGAGCATCCGCTGACCTCACCCGTATCACCTGTACGACTCAAATGTCGTGCTATATTCCCCTGCGTGCGCCCGTTCCCGCTGCCGTTCTCCGTCTCAGTCATCGTCAACGGCGAGCAGAACAGCATCCTCGTACATCTCGCCAATCAGGGGACTAAGAACTATACCCTCGTCTCGGCTGCTGCGAGCTACCACGACGTCAACAATCACTGGGCCACAGTGGGTTATGTTGTTCTCTTTTGTTCCGCTCCCGGCTATCGCATAGCCACGTCCCCTCGCTAATCAGGCGTGTGCGGGTGACCCCCCGAGCTATATGTGATCTTGCACAGCGGCAGCTAAGCGAGCTCGGCATGTGTGTCTGTGTGTATCTGACTGACTGACATAATTTACCTATGATTTCTTCGGGTCACAGGTCAAGAACGCTTCCGCGCTCAAGTACAACACTCCTCTCATCGCCGGAGCCAATTTTAGCGCTCCCTTCTCCGTGAACAGCGAGTGAGTGAGGGTTTGCTAATTTTTATCTCTATCATGGTGTCCGATCATCCGACATGCCGTCATGTCTCCGTATCTAAGCTTGTCTCCGGAGTAGTCGAAGAGAGACGGAGACGGCAAGGGAAAGGAGGAGATCCTTGACGTTGGTTGATCGATCACTGACGTCGCTCACCCTTTTGTCCGCAGATTCCGACCTCAGGAAATCGGTCTCACCGTATGGGTCGACCTCGCCGAATCAGGCTCGAAAGACCTGCACCGACTGACCGCGCTGAATCAGACCGTCTCTGTCGTTGAACCCGCTTCATCATGGTTCGACCCTCAGCTCCTCTTCCTCTACCTCGTCATCTCCACTGCCCTCCTCGGCGGGGCGTACGCGGCCTACCAATCGTTCTTCGCTCCCCAGACCAGCAAGAGGAGCGGCAAACGATCGTCAGCATCATCCGGCGGTAACAAGGTCAAGGCGGTCGTACCTAACACCGAAGCGACGCAGTACCCTAACGTCAAGCCCTACGAGGAAGACTGGATCCCCGAATCTCATCTCAAATCTAGGACCACCAAGCTCAAGAAGAGGAACACCGGTGCTGGAGGCTCTGGCGCCGCTAGCTCGGGAGACGAGTTGCTCACCAGCGGCGGAGAGGCTAGCGGGACCGAGGGTGGAAAGAAGAACAAGAGGAAGGGAAAGAAGGCATAGGCGGTTTGTTTCGTTCTGAGACAGGGTATAGTTTTTACAACAAAAAAACGGGTTCTTATTCATGGGATCCGCTTTGTAGATGGTATGGCTACAACGCATGCATTGCAATTCTAGGATCGTGATGGGCAATAGTATCCATGAATGCGTGTGAGAGATCGGCGGTGCAGAACACAGTCCTTCAAAGCTACATAAATGTGTTGGGGCTCTGAGGATCAGCGTTTCTGCCTGGTGCTGGCGCGTATGATGCATCGCGTATTGCTGCTGATCGACGCAGCAGATTGCCACTACATGTTACATAGGAGTACACAAATCCGATGGAGGTAGACAGATGGGAATTGAAGCACGTATGACGATATATATATATATATCATATAGTATAGTGGTGGGAGAAGGGATATATCAACCTTGGTGTTGTATATCAACCTCACGGTGTACGTTTGTGGGTTCATATTGGTACAGGCTGGACCGCGAAGGAAGGAGAGGAGGGAAAAACAAGAGCTGTACTGATCAGATCAGGAATCGTAGGAGCGAAGAACGAAGAGCAGAATGAGAGGTGACCAATCCGACGAAACCTGGCTAGAATGGATATTGATCGGGAAAAAGTGAGATGGAAGTGTGGGTTTCTCCTCGACTGTAGTTGCTCGTGAACCTCGCCTCTGAGCCATTGAACGGATCTCATTTTATTCCCGAAGAGGATAAATGTGATTTTATTCCCTTCATCCGCTTCTTGCTTTTGAGGTGTGCAGTGCGGTTATGGACCGCTCAATCGGCCTTTGAACCTGTCCAGCCATTCTTGATGTGATCTTGTCCCTTCTTGGCTGAACATTTTCTCGGCGTCCTTGACAGATAATTGGAGTTTGCCTGTGTGTGACAGCAGTTCGTTGTGGATCAGTCTTTGGATCATCTTGACTAGTCAACGAATATCGCAGACTCACCATCTTTACACGTAGCCTTGGCTCTCATCTGGTCACACAGATCATCGATAACGAGATGATCCACGGCGCTCTGTATAGCGACGCCCCTATGGTCAGCACACTTACAAATCGCAATATATCCCTTCTGCGAACTCACCTTGGTGGTCATGCCGAACCTGATCCACATGTCCGAAGGCTTGACAATATTTCCATTCTCATCAACGACATGTACCATCTCCGACGCAGACTTGGGTGGTCCAAATGTGCTGAGGCCTGGCGCCATTGACGCCTGCTGTCCGAGCAGACACTGGCTGGCAATGGCGTGAGACGACGATGAAACAGAGGTGGAGGAATCGGGAGAAGCAGAGTTGGATTTGTCGTTCGACCCCGATCGAGACGTCGAGGTTTGGGATTGGGGTGATTGGCCATTCGAGACCGATTGCAGCGGTGACGGTGACATGTTGAGATAGTTGTTTGGGCTGAAGCCTTTACCGTCAGTGCCGATGTTGAACAGGTTCGAAGGTGAACTGCCTCCAAATATCTGCTGGAGTTGGGCGTTGAACGCATCGTCGTCCGCTCCACCAGTGTTATCGACCTCGTTGTTGGTGGTAGATCCGGCGAGGGACGCAAGAAACTCGGACATGCCATTGTCGTTGACGTCGTTCCAGCTGTTGCTCCGATCCGCTACCGCACTGGTGGTTTCCACCGCAGCCGACGGATCCCGGAATGCAAACCGGTTGAAGTCGGGTTGTGTTTGGGTCTGCTGCTGTTGTGAGAAAATGGGCTGAGGTGGGGGTGGAGGGGGAGCGAACATGTTTTCGCCTGCATTTGCAAATGACATGAAGTCGGGTTGCGAATTGAGCAGTGTATAAGGACCAGTAGAGTGGTTGAACAATGGTTGATTCGCGAGTGAGTTATTCAACTGCATCAGTTGTTGCTGCTGCGATTGTTGCTGAGACGGCTGCTGGATTTGGTTGTTCAGCCCGTTCTCTACGCCGTTCGGATACAGACTAGCCCAGAGTGCGTTGATATCTGATTGGCTGGTTGAGGGCGGCGTGACACTGCTCGACGACGTTGACATTGTGCTGAACGACTGAGAGGTGTTGCTGGTCGGCTGCTTGTCCTGCTGCTGGACAGGGTAAGGGTCCGGCCTGTTGCCGCTACCGAAGAGGAAAGCGTTAAACGCTTCATCGGGCAAGGACGCTGATTGCTGCTTCTGGCCAGAACTGCTACTGCTCGCACTGCCGACCGAAACAAGGGATTCGGGAGAGTCGCCCATGCCACCCAGAGAAGCACGATGTGAAGCACTAGGAAGATCGTGAATGCTCTTCAGGCTGTCGTCGGTGTTGGTCTGAGGGGGAGAAGGGGGCTTCGAGACCTGCCTCTGGGGCTTGGGCAGACTGTTGTTGGCCGAGGTGTTCGGTGACTTGTTGGGTTCGTTACCATTAACAGGCATCGAGAAGGTGAAAGCGGATTGCTTGAGTGCGATATTTTCCTCTTGCAATCGCTTCAGAATACCTCGCAGATTCTCATTCTCGATATTGGCACCGTATGATTTGGCCTCCAATTCTGCGACTTTCTCCTCGAGCTATTGAGGGAAGCGAGCGAGTCAGCGCAGAACTGTTAAAAAATGGTACTCTATTGTGTCTTGACTTACGTCCTTGACCTTGGCCTCACGTCGCTCTCGGAACGCCTTCTGAGCGGCTCGGTTTTGCTCCTTCCGTCTGGCTGCCTTGTTAGGCTCCTTGCCCTCGCCGCCTGCCGACTTACGTCCCTTTCGACCAGGCGCTTTGTCGTTGGGGTGAGCCTTCTTGTCTTCGTGTCCAGATGGAGCGTCGGAGTCTGAGTCTGTTTAGGGAAGACTCGGGTAAGAAATGTCATTCATATCTATATGATAGGGGACGACTCACCATCATCCTCGTCATCTTCCGTATGCGCTGCCTTAGCGTTGGTCTGGCCGGCTTTTCTTTTATGAGTTCCCGCACCGATGTTCTTCCTTTTAGGCTTGATCTTGGTAGGGTGAGCACCTGGGCTTGTGTCGTCAGACTCGTCGGACAATGCAATCTCAGCACGACTGGTATCTTGCTTTTCGTTCGTCTCGGGTGACACGGAATCTGGACCAGAAGGCGGCGTGTCTTCGGGGGTGTCGCGTCCCGGGACAGGCATGGAGTTGAAGAATGCGGAAGGAGGGAAAGAAGTCTGGGTCTTGTCGTTAGTCAGGGAAATGTCATTGTCGGTCAAGGAGATGTCGTTGTTAGAGGTGTCGAAGTCTTGAGGTAGAGTGTTGAGATAGTTGAGGAAGGCGGATGTGTTGGGCGAGAATGCTGACTCCATGACGATGCGCTGTTGTTTATCAAAGGATGACGGTGAAGAGGACGAGGAAGAGAGTTGATGTCAAGAGGGCCTGCCACCTGTTCGAAACAGATAGACTCTAGTATGTTCGACCCTTGCCGTATGGATAGATACAGATCTGGACCGCGATTGCCCTTCTCGCCAGTCACGATTCACTCTAAACCACACAGAGCGAGAGGGCCAGCGAAGCGGAGAAGGGCGGGTCTGAGCAGTTATCGAGAATGGATCGACCTTCAGTCCAGCACCACTATCAATTCTCCCGCGCCTGTCGTTATCGGGACCGACTGTTAAGTATGCTCAAAACGGGTATGCGGTCTGCGCGGTGTTTCGGCCGGCCTGAATGGGCGTCAGAGCACTGTCGTCAGGCTTGATACCTTGCAGAACGTTGTATCTCCTGAGGTGCGGTTGCGGTTCCAATCGTTACTATGCGATTTACAGTATGATTGGTGCGAAAACAAGAGGCGACAGTTGCGAGATAACGATCGATCAATCCATCCATCCAGCGTGCAGCGGGCAATGGGCACGTCGGTTGAGTATACGTTTCTGCTATAATCGATACCAGCGAACGAGACGAAGGAATGTCAAAGGTCTGGTCAAGTTGACGTGGACGTGAACGTGAACGTGGACGAATGAGTCGAGAATGGGATAGGGGTGATTCGGGTCCGGAAGGAAGGAGAGAGAGAGAGGACTAGGAGGTGCAATGCGAGGTTGAACGTGGTCCGATACGACATGACATTCGAGGAACAACAAAAATAGCCCATCATTCCTAATCCGCACAGAACGACCGCTAATTACGTCCTACTAGCAGCATTAGAAATTGTTCTGTATCAAGTCATTAGGAAAAACCGCTGAGTAAGCCGGGATCTAATAAATTGGAAAAATAGCCAGATTCGCTCGTTGAAGCTAGCGCTTTCCGAATGTACGTAACCGAGGAATTCCTCGATCGGCTTTCGCGCAGCGCAGCTTGTGATGCAAGATGCATATATAACCTTATGCGCTCGGTGTCCGAGAGTGGTGATAACGGTGGCGAAATGAGTCGATCCGCCTCCATTGTGTCATCTTCGGCTCGTGTTTCGTCTTGAATGCCACATCAGGTTTCGGCTGCTTGGCTCCACCTGCATTCGCGAGATAAGCAGCGTCGCGCATGATGTAGCGATCGAGGTCCTAATAACCCGTTCTTCACTCAACTGTACCTAAACATAGTGTGCGAACCCGTAACATTTTGCATCGGTATGCGTGTCCCAATCAGTCGTAAGCAGGCACAATTCACAGCCAAAGACGGATCCCACAAAGCACACAAGGCGAGTCCAGACCATAGGACGAGCTTCAAGATGGTTAGATTTGGTCACCCGACTGGGGAGTCTTCACTCAGACGCCGTCAAAGCATATGTTGATGCCTGCTCTGCGTTTGGCCGCTGTCAGCTGGTCCACAAAGCTAACCTTGATCATAAACCTCCTTGCATTTTTAGCCTCCTGACATGGCAACTTTCTGACTTCCACTGACCTCGCAGCTTTCCTCTGGGTCAGGCCATTCTTATGCTGCGTACCTGCAGAGCAGAAGAATGATGAAAGATGACCTCAGTCTGTTTCCAGCATCTTCTTCCTTCTGTGCCTCTCGTATGCGAATGAGTGCGTCGCTGCTTGAGAGGAATCTATGATCCTCCCACGTATATAGTCTTGCACAAGTACCTGGTCGAGCGTTACTTCTCCCCACCCGACTACTCAGCACTCATCACATACCGCTTATACATATTTCGGTACTGAACAACAATAAAACAGACAGCAAGTAGAAAACATGTCTTCGTACAACGAGTGAGTGGGCTCAAGCTTGTGTGAGACTGGTTAGCGTGCGCCGCTGATGGTCACATACCCGGCTTTTCATACTAGAATGGGCTCTCCCGGCGTGAGTACAGGCCGTCCAATTGGGACTCAGCCCAGACCCTTCAAGCCATCCATGTTCGCGTACACATGACTGACATCGCCGTCTGTGGCCCCAACACAGACCTCGCCGTCGAAACAAGCCGACGTCTGGACGACAGGCGGGATACTGGAGGGTAGGACCGGCGTCCCGTCGGAACACGGGTACGAACACCACATCTCCAGCCCCAAGCAGAGCAGGGACGTCATCGAGGCTGAACCTGGTATCATCGAGACCACCGACCTCGCGCCTCTCAATCATGAGAAGATGGCAGAGGACCGTGAGCATTCGTCTTCTGTTTATATAACCCGAGCGGCATCTTCCTCTTTCGTCATGCGGCCACAGAGTGTATAGGATGAATCCCCCATGCCTCGCTACAGAGATCTCTCGAGCATGTGAAGTAGCGTACAAAGTACTGATCGACACTCACAATCGTAGATCTCTCGATGGACAAGAACACTCGAGCTTCCAAGGAGGCCCAGACCGCCCGAGGAGGCCGAGACACCCCGACCGAACAACAGATGTTCATGAATACCGAGTAAAGCGCCGTCGACCGGGTGCGACGACAACGACCACCTTTGATTGGTCGCCGAGAGCCTGGAGAAGAGAACCACGAAGATGTCCTGTAATATATTCAGATCAGATATCTCTCTCGATAGCATGTCGTAATCATGAAGTAACGAACGACGGGGCGAAAAGAAAAGAAAACAAACGAAATATGTCGATAAAGTAGTACGAGAATCGCTTTCCTTTATAGCTATGATATGTATGCAGTCATGTTGAAGAGATCAGACCAAAACATCAACTGGCCCCAGCGTCGAGGTGATGCGCGTGCAGCCCTGCCAGATACCTTTGCATGCATACAATGCGGCTTGAACGTATGTTTCTGCGTCGATGCGATCTAGAGTGGTCAGAGACATGGTGATATGTTGATAACCATGATTACCGTCTGGAACACCATGGGGGATCGGCAGAGAAAGAAGCGTTATATCATACATGTCACTCTATGCATCAGGTCCTAATATCCTAGTGCGATTCAATGACTCTTGCGCTCCGCGCACAGCTTTCGCAGCTCATGACCAAGTCTCCTCCACGACCACACCTATTTCTTCCAAACTTGCCAGGGTTCCTTCCCACACTTCTCGATCGTACGGACCTGTCACCCCTCGTTGTCGTACGAGACCATCTGCGACTCTGAGAGCAGCAAACGCCAAAGTCTTGCCGACTGTCACACTCATCGCTGACGCGTTGTCGTCACCATAACACAGCAGTGAGGCTGTCACTTCCTGCTGACTTCGTAGCTGGGGGTCGCTCAAGGTGAAAGAATGGTGAAGCAAGCATGTATCTCTCTCGCCTGGTGAGTAGGCTAGCTTGTGCGAGAGCAAGTGGGCAAAGAGGTCGATCGGGACTGGGGCGCGAAGGTTCGGAATAGGCAAAGTCGATGGCGACGAAGCGGGTACAAGAGACAGCCTGCGAGATCAATGACGGAGGAGACCAGATTCGTCAGCGATCGAGGGACTGCGAATGCCATGCACAAACATCCCGTGTATGCTCACCATTGCAAGGCTTCAACCGTCTCGTTAGCCTGCTTACTGCCCAATACATCTCGCATAATGCCCGGCAGATCGCCCGGGCTCAACACACCGCTATGGTTGAGTTCTCGACCCGCGGTAGCAAGCAGGAATGATTCCCAGCTATCCGGCACCGTCTTCAATGTGTCAGAGCGGAGCAGACCTAATCGCCGGAACGAATCTAGCAGGGTGGAAAAGCCTTGATACCTGAAAGGCCGAAGAAGCATTGTATAAGCATACGGGACCACCTCGTAATTGTGTCGGGAAGTTACTCACCTCAAAGTCCCTCTGAACAGGTTCGTCAGGCCCCCGACCTCGCCTAGTCCATATTTGGAAGCATAAGGCATCGAGTCTCGATTCGCTAGTCCCTCGAGGGGCAGATCATCCCATAACCTGACG
Organism: Kwoniella heveanensis BCC8398; assembly: GCA_000507405.3. Classification (NCBI taxonomy): domain Eukaryota; kingdom Fungi; phylum Basidiomycota; class Tremellomycetes; order Tremellales; family Cryptococcaceae; genus Kwoniella; species Kwoniella heveanensis. The sequence continues at coordinate 26,631 of KI669494.1, forward strand.
GATGGGAAATGGCGCTTGAGCAGCTCTTTGCCAGGTACAGTGACGATCTAGAGCATATTGTCAGCGGAATGAGCGCTCTTGGTGATTTATACACCGTTGTGACTGACTTGGTCGTCCCACTTGAAGTGCGCATCGTTCTGAGCAGCTGTCAATACTGCCTTCGGACTCCACGAGAATTTGTATCGCAGCGGTACCTAGAGCGACTCATCAGCGTTAGCTCGTCTCATCGTACAGCTCAGAAGAAGCTTAATGGCGGTGTCGGACTTTGGCTAGCTCACATTGCTTGCTGATAATTCCGGTAGGCCGCCACACCATGAGACGAACGAGGTCACCTGCTTGCCTTCTCGCTTCACCCTATCAAGGATCCGCATAGCGGCCATCGAGTCGATACCGGGATCCAAACCGCATTCACCGAGAAGCAGAACGTCGTTCTCCTTGGCGCTGTTCATGCTCTTAGCAGCTGTCCATGACTTACTCGGACTGAGAGGTTAGAGTGAGCTTACGCTTGATCGAGTGACTTCATCTCGGGAGAGACATATGAAGCTGTCACGAGATGTTTGCCGTGATTGATGCAGTGCTTGGCGACTTGAGGATGCATCGGAGCCGGTAGCAGACTATGGTCAAAACACCGTCAGCGGAGCTTGACGAATGATCTCGATTGGGGTGGTCAGTCGACTTGACATACCTCACGACAACGTCCGAAGCGGCCACTGCTTCGCTCACTGCCACCTCATCGCCTACGTCGAGAGAAATCGCCTCCACACTGGATCGGTCCTTGACGTGACTTCGAGCCTCAGAAAGGTTATTGCTCGCTGAAGTAGAGATATCAGCTCACATTCCGTCGCCTGCTTCAGCTTCCGATCGACCTCACCGATTACCAAATGGACATCTGGTCTAGAGGCAAATACCTCTACTGCTGGTCCTGCAACGAGACCGCTGCCAAGCAGCAATACCTTTTTTTTTCCGCCGCTTCTCTGAGTCGTCTGTTCGACACTAATGCTGTCCGATTGTCCTGTCAATGGCGAAGTCTTCCCTTTCCAGGCTTGCACCGGTCCCCCTAGCCATTGGTGATCCGCCGTTAACTGCCCGTCGCTCACAATCATCGCTCGTTGTAGAGTGTCGGTCTCTTGAGCAACGTCTCCTTCCTTCACGTTTGGGAACAACGCTCGGCGTACGAGGGGTAGGATCTTGGATGAGAAGTGTGTAGAGGCGTCGGCAGCTGGTATGTACCGTCAGCCTCAGGCAGCTCACGGCTCTTCGCCGTGAAGAAGAGAAGTGCACTCACCCAGCTCAGTGGGGAGGATATCGATGCTGCTGATAAGAATACCACCTGGACCCTCGCAATATGGCTCATCGATTGTAGTGAACTTATTGACAAACTGGAAACCCCCCTGGTTCGACGGGGACCATCAGTGCTGCGCGTAGTTGCTGCGGCCCGCTACTGCTCACCTCCTTGTCACAAGTCACATCCTGAACTGCAACCAGTTTCTGTTTACCTCCAGCTGAGCTTATCAGTGATCTAAGATCGTCGTTAGTCATCGTACGGGGGAATCTACTCGACCATCCAACGCCGTTGATGATGGTGGTGAGATGAGGTGCGATCTGTAACGTTTCGATGTTAGCTGATTGAGAGCGTGATCGACCGAGCAGATCAAGACTACTCGCCCGTTCTGTGAACATGCTCTTGTACTTCCCTGGAGAGCTGTAGTATCGCTCCCTATCGTATGGGGACCCATCTTCACCAACGAAGTACGATTGAGGCGTGATCAGACAGGCGTAAATCTACTACCTGATCAGCATAGACTCTGGTGTAGGGTGAGCAGGTGGACAGATTTACCTTGTTTGTAGCTGCAGTATGGTGAGTTGTGATCAGCTGAAGGAAAAGATTCGTGAGTCGCCAACTTGTACTCACCTGTATCTTTCAGACTCGCTAAATCCTCTGAATTGACCCATTGCACGCCGAGCTCGTTCAACATCGCCTCGGCACCGGTGGATACGTTGCCTCGCCTATGTCGAGTCAGCACGATTGCCGAAAGCTTTGAAGGCCAAGGGCACTGGACTCACCCTGTCAAGCCGATGACTATCGGTCCACTCTTGCCCATGGAGCTTGGAGGTGACGACCGAACGATCTGCCCGCACCTCCTTAAGGACGCCTTGAAGTCGTCGAGTGTGCCAGAGGAATATGGTCGAGGCAGATGCTGCACAGATATCAGCATCAGTACACAACGTAGACGGCCACGACTATCACCGATGAGGGGTACTCACTAAGAGGGGTGATGATATCCCTCGTTTCAACAACGCCAGACCTGTCATCGATAAGGCTTCACCAGCTCCGACGGCTACAGTTCACGCCAGCTCCATCAGCGTCGCCTCTTCGACGAGGGCATGGTGTTGTTTATACCATACTGACCTCCTGCGTACCATCCGAAAGCTGCTACCCTTTTCCTGGTCTCCTTTCCATCCTTCCCCACAGACGGTGCGGTGAGCAGCTCATGGTCTATCAAGGTCTGTCCTAGGGTAGGAGAGAGGAATGCAGCCAGAAGAGGGGTGTTATAGGCCTGTTCCTCCTCACATCAGTCGGTGTCATATCGAATATGAGAGCTCGGCGAACACTCACCTGACCCTTGTGGGTATGCGAGAACATCATCCATTTTCTATCCTTACCATCACCGTCTCCGGATTTGACAAGTCTGTGTACGTCTTCGAGGGGAGGCTCTTTGATCCCGAGGACCACGTCTGCATCTTTCGACAAAGCTGGCACTATAGTCGCGCCAATCTGCACGCATACAGTCAGCTCTTTCTGTATAGCCACAACCCGGAGGAATAACCGCAGCGCGGTGGAGGGACATCATGCGCACCTCCGCGTATCGCGCATCCGGGAAACATCTCCTGAGGCAGCTCTCCACTTCCACCTTGAGCTTTGTCTTACCTCCACTATTTTGCTCATCCAGTAACTGCTTGACAGCTTCGGGCGTAAGAGCGGTTCGACGTTCCCATATTCTCGTCGGGTCCTCTCGCCGCAGACCGAGCGTGGTCAAGCATCGCCTGTAGCTGGATCGAGACTGGATAGTACGTAGACTTGCTGCTAGTCTGGATGTGCCAACGAGAGGAAGCATATTCTCGTGAACTCGTCAGAAGTTGTAAGGGACTGTTTGAGACAGTGATAGTGATGTCAAGGCTAATCGCGACCGACGTTGATGCAACGGAATGGATTATCTGAGAATGTCGCTGAGCGGGTGTAGTTTATACGATGATACTGTTGAGTGATCAGGACAGTTGAGTGATGGAATGGACAAAGGATGCTGAGCTTCCATTCTTATCTGGACCAGGAGGGTAGAGTCCCTGTTACACCAATCCGCTGCTGTGAACGAGTATGCGCGCATCATCACACACGTCGTGTTCGCCTTTGTCCGAACGAATAGGCCAGGTATAGCTCTAGGCGATAGGCGACGAGAAGAGTCGAGTCAGAGGCAGAGGCAGCTATAGGTAGCTAGTCAGCTGGACATGGAACAGCTAGTGTGCAGATCTGTATCAGTGGAGAAGCATGTGCAACTCATGTTCCATCGTCAATACGAGCTTTATAAGCGCGGTTACGAGCAAAACATGTTCCGGCCGGCCCACCAAAGACTAGATAACAGGGGTTAACCGGGTCTACGCGCGCTCGTGAAAGTAAGCAGAGTATATATATGAAATGTAATCGGCAAGTTTTAGACCACCTAATTTACGGCGGCCTCGATAGTCTAGTGGTTATGATTTTGCACTTGTATGGGTTTTACGATTCCATGGAGGCAAATGCAAGGGTCGGGCGTTCAAATCGCCCTCGAGGCAGTTTTTTTGGGATTGTCCAAGTAGTTCCAATTAACCACTTGTTGTACGCAAGCATATTCAGACAGTTGAGGGCGCTCTGTAACATCGAGATCCCTCGTATAATGTTCCGCTGGGAGATCCACGGCTTGGTCTCCTTCAATGGATGGATACACGAGACTGAGACGACTGAAAGCTCTTTGATGCCCAATCGTATGCTAAGCGTCCCGGACAGTATGAAAGAATGGCTGCATACATGCGTGTTGTCAGCTTCGCTGGAAGATGATGTGTATGGTGTAATGAGGCCTTGACAAGAATACAGTCGTGCCACTTCGGCTGACTGATGCCTATGGCCGGATTCGACGCAGTGCGCGGGTCGTGTCCAGTGAGCGAGTGACGTTGCTGACCTTGTCTTTCCGTTCAATCCTTGATCATCATCGTCAATTCTCGTTTCTCAACTCCCCATTGTTCCATCCATACTTTCCTGCTATTCTATACACGCCGATCGTCTCGTCTCGGTCGATACCGATGTGCTATCGAAATTCGTAACTGCAGCGGGTTGGAGCTGTGATCTTCCAACATTGACTGAAGTTCGTCCCGCACCTCGCCGCACATCACACGACACCGCACGAATCGTGTACATCTCCCGGCTGATATACGTCCTTCAGCACAGCATGTCCGACGTAAGTGCAGCAACACCGCACCACATCACATCTTTCAGATTCTCACCCAATATGGGCTGCTCTGCTGTATGCTGATGCTGGCATACGCTTGTGCCGTCACAGTATCAAGCACGAAAAGCGCGTGCACTGGAGTTGCAGCGCGAGAAAGAGGAAGAGCTGAAGCGGGAATTGGCCGCTAAAGCGGCAAGGGAGAAGCAGCTCGCCAAAGCGGAAGAAGAGGTAAGCTGATCACCATCGCCCTCTCGCTGACACTTTCACGCAAGCTCGCCAGGCTATGCTTGCTATATAACGCACAGTTCGAACGGCTCGAGTTACTCTCATGCAGCGTCGGAATACTGATTTGCGCCACCCTTCTTTCGGCTACAGCGCCGCCAACGTCAAGAAGCAGCTGCGAGAGAGGCACGCCGGCAAGAACTGATGAGAGCCAACGAAGCGCTGAATAAGAAGAACGATGAGCGAAATAGACGTCTTAATGATATGGAGTATAACCCATTTGCGGAGGATGAGAGGAGGGCGCCGGTCGTAATCAAGGTGAGTAGTTCAGGCAAACATCACGCTGAGCTGCGTTGGCCCCTTTCTATGAGAAAGAGTGAGAGGCTCGTCAGAAGTAGGAGCGCAGCCTCGTTCGGGCAGAAGGAGGGGTCTCGCGGAATGTTGGCCGGGGTGCTGTACGGTCTCACTGGGCTACCTCGCTGACATAGCATCAAATGTAATGCTCTCATTCCTCAGCCGACACTCAAACTACCTCCGAACGCCCGCCAAGTCTCCTCCAAACAATCCCACCCCGGTCCTTCAGCATCCTCCCCCTCCTCCTCCAAGCCAAAGACCAAATCGTCTACAACTTTAACCGGAACCTCTTCATCATCCAAGAACAAGGATATCTCTCCTCCACCCCTTGGGCGCAAGGAGCGAGCTGCAAAGGCTTTTGCACAGCAGGCTAAACGCTCTGCGGGGGATAGTTTGTTCTCCGTTAGAGCGTTGGTCGAGTCGCGAGATTCGCCTGGTCCATCACCGTCAGCTGGACCTTCTCGATTGTCTGCGCAAGGCTCTTCATACCGTAGTGCAAATGCTAGTGCCAATCGACCCGGACCTGGCGGTGCTTCAGCGCCGACGATCGCTGTCCACGGGATAGGGATGGCCAACGGGCTGAAGAAAGATCCCAGAGCTATGGCCATGGTACAAGGGAAAGGGAAGGGAAGCGTCAGAGATCAGCTGAGAGCGCAATTCCAAGCTGAAGGCATGAGGAAGTTGTGTCCTGATAGAGCTACGAGAGACCGAAGGTCCATCGAGGAGATTCAGAGGGACATAAAGGCCAGATCGAAGAAGGGTGCTGGTGGAGATGAAGCGTTGTCGGGTGGACCTGCAACAGATAGGGAGAGGGGTCCAAAGCGGTCGCCTGAGAGAGGGCAATACGGCCAAGCCAGTGCGAACGGTTCAGCGACGAAACCTGGGATCAGACCACCACCGCGTCCGCCAAAACGAGACGACCGAGGAAGACCTATACCATCCTCAACAACTGCTATTACTACTGCTAATGCGAAAGCATCATTCAAGAGACGGCCATCCCCTTCATCATCCAATTCCGCTTCTGACTCTGACTCGTATTCGTCTTCATCTCCTCGTCCTAGCAAGAAACGCTACGACCCTTACTCTAACGGACGGGGCCGAGGTCGGTCTAGATCTCCGCCTCTGAGGCTGAACGAGCGTTCATCCCAATTCGACGTCTCGGCGGAGATTCAAGCCATGTTCCGCCGTCCAGGTCGACCACCATTACCCTCGAGGGGATACGCTGACGATATATCGGATGATGGGTCGAGCGATATGGAGGCTGGTCTGAGCGATGTAGAGGTCGAAGAGAGGCGAGCGGCGAGAATCGCGAGGAGGGAGGATGAAGAGGCCGAGAGGGAAGAGAGGGAGAGGAAGCTCGCCAAGGAGAAGAGGAAGAAGGAATTGGCGTCTAGGGGCAGGTAATGTCTGAATGGGCTTTTTCCACTTGACTTCGCGCGTCCAAAGTCTCATCGTCCGTACGAAGGACGGGACGACGGATGCTCGCTTGTAAAATCGGACTCTTCACCATCTCGCCTTCTTCTGATGAGTGAGTGTAACATCGAGAGGCGACAGCAGAATCGCTTGGTTGTGCATCAACCGTATCACCATTTGTCCACTTAACCACACGCACCGTACTCGTCATGTCATATGCATCGTTGTAACAAAATCCGTGTATAAGTCATGATTTTACGTATGTATACCACCTCGCTTGGGATCCTTGGGGTATTTGACCTTACTCCTTATCCGTCTACAGTCTTAGGACTCTACACTCAACGATCGTCCATTTGTATGAGATACAGTTTCATTCGTCATCACCCCTTCCTACTGGGCAACACGAATGTCTGACCAATATCACCCACAACGAACCTCCCCTCCGCTGTCGCACCATCATCTTGATCTTCCCACGCGCCAGAGACGCCCACGCGTCTCCTACATCGCCCAAAGTCGACTCTCGTGCCTCTCGCCTCGTCTGCATCGCAGAACGTACCCCAGTGTATGCCCAAGCTCCTCTCTGCCCGGATTATCCGATGTATCTCTAGCGAATCGGCAGGAGAACAGTGTAATGATGAGGTGAGGGTATATTGGTCTAGCGAGAGGGAGAGGACGGTCCGCAGGAATGGTAAGGAGGAACCGGTCGATAGTGGTAATAATGAGAGATTGAACGGAGAGTATTGCTCGGCGATATCTGACACGAGTCATTCAAAAGAGGTCGTGAAGCAATAGCGTTAGCTGTTAGCTGCCACGCTTCGCGCTCCGTGATGTTGACTCTGATCTGGGATAACGGAAGTCTCAGTATGAGAGTGACGCTCACGTTCAAAGGCAGGGCAGATGGCCGTATCGTCCCCCTCCACGGCTGTCGCATATCGATATCCAGTATCACTGGGAAAGAGCCGGGACATAAGATGATACCACCGTTTCAGCTATCTCCGTGCTTCTGTTTGCGCGCGCGCGTGTGGACTTCATCGACCCTCGATGAAGTAAAAGCAGGAGGATGCGCCAGGTAGTTGAACATATCAACGGATAGCCCTCACTTACCCCCCGAAAAAGACCTTGAATCCCTTCCAACCATTCATCCCTCTCTTCCCTACAAGCGCTTTGTCCTCTTCCTCAACCACACCAAGACACCAGCTTCCCCATAAAGTCGTCATGTGGTCGAACACGCCTCGCCCTGATCGATGTTGCGCTGGTGTAAACGCCAGCTTCATAGACAAAGACGACGGGGAGGTGTAGTCTGTTTCCGTCGATAAGCGAGGATCACCATCTTCCGTACCGGTGGAAGGAGGATAAGTGTCATCGTTGTGTTGACTGACATCGGCGCCAGCGTCGAAAGAGGCGTCGCGATATCGCGAGTCCTCGGTCGGGAAAGTCAGAAGCGTCTCATGCCACCAATCGAGCTCCGTCACCCTGTGCCCTGGGATGCCGGAGGACGTGAACCATTGTTTCAAGCCTACAGACGAACAGACGTATCCGAGTCGCATCGAGTGACGAATGGTGCCCGGTTGTCAGCAATCTCTGCACAGAGCCTTTCGAAGATTTTGCGAGGGCGTGTGCAGGTTAGCAGAGGAAGATGGTAAGGAGAGGTATCTGACCTGCTCACCCATCGGTACAAAGAAGTGGATCGTAGCTTGGTGATATTTCCATAAATCCATGATCGTATAGTAATCCAGGTGATCGTCTGAGATGAGAGGAAATGGTGGAATACCCTCAGTAGTGCTCTTGATCAATTCGCTGTATTGTGCTGTGCTGGGTGTCATGTGGATATGATGATGCACTCACAATGGTCATGCGAGATACAGCATGCGTGGATCTCCGGCAGCATCGAGACGGGGCATGGAGGATCAAGATACCTTGCCGGACCGACATATTGGCTCGGAGAGCATCTGAAGTGAACGAACTGGACATCAGCCTGAGACCGACAGCAATACAGTTCGCTTCCTCGATTCGAGGTATGATGATCTGTTCACAGCTGGATCTGGAAACCGACCGAGAAAGCGCAGCGCAACGCACCTATACGAGAAGATCGGGTCAAAGATCACACCACAAGTACCCTCCTTGCCGTCCTTCCAAGGGATCTGCACCAGCACCCCGGCATGACCGAGCCAAGTGACCCTTTCCCTCTTATCTGCTCCATCCCCCCAATTCGGCTCGACAACTTCGACGGGCGGATCTCGCCAATCGTCCTTCTCATCATCTTCCCTCACTTCAGCGAAATCGGGTCTGATGTACAATCCTTTCGGTATCATCGATTCCGCCTCTGCCCTCAGCGAGCCTTCTCCATCTCTTGGGTCATCGTTGTTCTCGTCCTCGTACTCTCCGAAGGGCTCTTCGTCCACCAAGCCGAGCTTGGACGACCCGGGTGTTTTGTGAGGAGGGAGGGCTACGGCTGCACCTAGCTGATAGGCCAGATAGGCATCATGTAGGGAAGCCGAGCGGTATGATGGCCACGGATTCTTGAAGTATTTGGGCTTATGGAAGGGCCTATCAAAATCGGTGTTGATGTCAGGCTGAGGACGCGCTGATGCGAGGGGGTTGATGGAAGTGAGCAGATCTGGTTTGGAGGGTTTGAATGGGCCGTGATGTTCTCGAGGCAGATTGGAGGGCGGCGGTATGAGGGTCACCGACGGGCGAGAGGAGGACATGATGGACGGGGCGAGGCTTTGTTGCCTCGAATCAAGCCAGAGAGTCGAAAGTGAAGGTGAATGAATATGGGAGCAACCAGTGAGGATGTGTATATGATAAAATAAGTTAGCCAAGCAGTCAAGCAAGTTGATGTATAACCTAGTATGAACATAACCGGTTAGTCGCGGTTCAAAACGTCATCACCATCAATCTATATGGGTCAATATGAATCGTCATGATCATCATGACCATCAACGGTGATATACATAACATACATGTAACATCCGTACAATGACAAATTATCTCCCGGCCATTACTCTACTGATCTAATAAGATAAGATAGCTAGACATGTCAAATTACAGGCCAATATGAGATGATATCCCTATACCACCTCACCCCGCCCTCTCCCGCAGGCGCCTGTTCATCCTTAACCAAGCCTCCTTCCTTCTCCATCAGCTCGATGAACTCTTTCGCTAGACCGATAGGCAACGACTCGAAAGATGCGAACTCCAACAGAGAGAAACTTTGCTCCGCTGCCGCTGCCGCTGCTACGTCCTGTTCGACTTCGGTGCTTTGGTTTCGACCTGGATTGAGCCGGTCTAGTGTACGTGAGAGTATAGCAGGTGTAGAATATGTCGGAGTGTGTAACACTTGAAGAGACGAGGGAAGGATTGAGGATTGTATCGAAGGAGAGGTGTTGGCGGGTATATAGGGCAGTATAGATATCAACGTCGAAGGTGATAGCAGGGCTGCAGTTTTGCACATACATACATAACGTCAGATATCTCGCGCATCATGTTAGATGTTGTTTCTTGGCTCACGCACCGACACCTCTAGCTCTCATCCACAGACCCCAGACTTCATCAAGGCCAATGACTCCCCTTCCCTGGCTGCCCAACATTAAGCCCTCCGTCTTCCCCTGTGCAACCTCGCGACTGAACCTCCCAGTCAACAGCTCCCCCAGTTCTTTCGCTAAGCCCTCGTGATACTTCCTCTCGTCTCTAACCATATCTTGCGTCAAAGCAGGAGCTGCCAGTCCCAGCTGGACAAGCGAAGTCCTGATCATCGTAGCTTCTTCTTCCGAGGGTTGAATCCCACCACCAGAGGAAGCGGCTTGCTGCTGGGAAGTAAGCTTGGCGTTGAGTGATTGAGCGAGACGGACCATTTCACCCGCCCGGAGCATCAGGGCGTCGAGATCTGCAAATGCGGATTTCATGTGTTGATTCCGAGATTTGGCGTTGATATCCATGGTTTGCAGGATGCCATCTAGACGAACAAATATCGACCCGAAGCCAACACAATTTGTCAGCTTGGTTCATACGCTACCCTAGGGCAAAGCCACGCAGTTTCGTGGCGATCCTGGAGCTCACCTATACCAGCTCCAGACCTGCTAGGCGTCTGACTCCCGTCTCCATCCTTCCGATCGCCATTCTGCGAATCCCTCGACCCACCAACTCCAACGCCTCTCTCCCAAGCTTTATCCCCCAAGACTGATTTCAGCTTCTTGTACGCATCGTTGACTCCCCCTTTCTTATCCCTGAAACTCAGTCTGATGATCTGCGTCTTGCCCATTTCTGCGCGTAGTGAATCTTGCCGTTTGGCGGTGTTTCGCCTAGCTGTTGAGCCTGGTAGAGGTGTCGAGCAGATCTCGCAATTAGGCAGCAAGGGCGAGTTAAGGAACGTACACGCCGGACAGGCTATACTGTCCCTTACGGTCGGGTCCGGCGGATGAGCGGATGGCATCGGTGTAGCCATCGATTCGGATAGTGCAGAGGCTGTCGAAGCGCTTGTAGCTGTAAAGATTGTCGGCGTCGATGATCTCGAGGGTGGACCGGACGCAGAGGCTTGTTGCGAGGTGGAGTATGGCACCCCACATAATCCACATCTGGAGGTCGCCGATACCCTGCCCAGAGTCGTTGTATTGGCATATCCGCACACACCACAAGTCCAGCTCGAGTTTTCTCCCAGCCCTGAGCCATTCGCCGACGAAGCACGTAAGCTATCCGTATCAGCGTTAGTATTCGATGCAGCTGAGGCTGTCGCAGGAGCTACTGATGATGGCAGTGATGGAGGAGGGCCGAGCGTCAACGTAATCTTCGGCGACGAGCGCATGAAGCCTGTGTAGAATTCCGTCTGGCGGACATGTGAGAGATGCGTCTGAAGCGAGAGTGGAACCTGGGCCGGGGTCGAAGATGATGAAGTCGATGATGAAGGGGGATCTGGGATGAGAATCAGCCGATGTGTGGTCAGATGCACCGATAATGATTGGTACGATGGGATCTTTTCGTTGCTGGCAAGCATCACATATATGATCATCAGTCACCCACTCCCGTTCGTACGTGTAGAGGCGGAAGATGTGAAAGCACAATATCGCAGATATCACACCGACATAAACAAGTGAGACGATGATCCTTCAGCTCAGCCCAACCCAGCTCACCCTTCATACAGGCCTATATCACCCCATCCCCCTATCCATTCTTCCCCGTCGGACCGTTCAAGCGACTCGGTGACGCTCGCTCCCTTTCTTACAGGCGACCAAGTGGACCAGTATACTGTGGATAGACTATTAGGGACGTCTGTGCTGATGCCAGTGCTGGTGCTGGCGGTGTTGCTCCTCGAGGGGCCTGGGGCGGACATCTGACTGCCGGGTGAGTATGCTTCGCTGCGAGCGCTGACTGATGGAAGAGACGCAGACGCGATGCGTTGTAGGCTTGCGACTAATATGCTATGCTGTGCTGTTGTTTCGATCGTCCTTATATGTCAATGTGATAAGTCATAGGATGATAACGAGGATTGAGAGAGAGACAGATGTGGTATGAGCTGGAGAGAGCGAGTGGAGGTGAACCACCTCTCAGCAGGCAGATCATACAGTAGTGACACAGATAGTGTCCACACTTTGGGACGTGCTGCTTCCCTCAGCCAATTCAACATGACAACACGAATGCATGCACCAGAGAAGTGGTAGCTTCGCCCAGGATATCGCAGGATGCATGTTCCAGGTGCTCCGTGCAGCAGCAGCAGAAGAAGAAAGGACCGTCAAACGAACGATCTACCTGGTCCTCAGATGACTACCCATGGTTGGCTGAAGATTATGACTCGTTGATGCTAACTTCTGCGAATGATTCAGTGGAGAAGGGGCGTCCCTCTATTGAGGTGATTATGTAGTCTGGCTGCACGCGATATGAGCGGACTTCTTCCCCGTTTGCCATGTCGACGGCGTCGACTGCGAGTCCACCGATTCCAGACACACACGGGCCATATCAAGCAGTGGCAGGAAAGGGATACAAGATTAGCTAGTACTAGTATACTTGGCAGGCGATCAATATAGCGTTATCTCTGGCCGAACGTTGAGAGTACTATCGAGGGTGTGTGTGGAGAGAAGAGTAATCAGGCTCGCTCACCTCTGTTCTCGCACGCTTCTATGCTGTCTACAATCCCAGCCTCGAAATTCCTCTTGATGACTCTGGCTCTAGCTTCCTTTCTATCCACGTCGACCCACACCCTCATATCGGCCAGCTCGGCGCTATTTCTCCACCCTTCTTTATCCAGCAAGGTATACAATCCCTCGATGATGATTATCCGATGTCTGGGTCGAATGGGGCTGGGAGATATCGAAGGGTCTTTCAGGGCGTGATCGAAAGTTGGGAATTGGATTGATTGGGCGTCTGAGTCAGGAGAAGAAGAGGACTGGCGCAGTGAGAGGAGGAAGGAGTGATATGATGATTGGTTGAATGTGAATGCTGCGCCCTGTGGTATTCATATGTGGCGACCAGGTGGGACTATCAGCAGAGTCCCCGTGACTCCCAGCATCTGATAGAAATCCGTTGCACAGGTATAACAGGGAGATAGGATCCTCTTCATCCAGGATTATCAAATGAATCGCATCAGCGAAACCTCGCATTACCCACTGACCCTGCGCCAATGAGCTTCATCGGGATCATCAAACCCGTCCAGCTCCGCTCTGGAGTAATGCCACCCGTCCAATCCTACACATATAGCAATTTCATCGCCTTCGCCTTGTGTGTCACTGGCTTCTGCCAGTTCGAGTGATTGAGGCCGTTCGATATGTGATGGGTTGGGTGGGCGATGAAGCAGAAGCAAGGCGTTGAGGTGGTCTGTTAGCGGGTATGCTAAGGTCGACTTGCCTGAGCCCGGGGGTCTGCAGCGTGATCGTTCACCGCGTGCACGGGTGGGGGTCAGTCAACGGCAGGCTAAGTCAATAGTCTGTGTGATTGCTCACCCAGCTATGGCCACCAGCAGTCGCTGATCGTTGGGCAACCTAACCAAACGGCCGTCAGCTTCGGGATGAGCTCAAACACCCTCGGTACAACTACCGCTCTAGCAAGAACCCGTCATCACCCCTGCTCACCTTCTGTACGCCTCGATGATCCTATCTGCAAGCTGCTCAGGCCGTACTTCCATCTCGCCTCATGTCTTTTGTCTACTATGTCGTTGCCAGTGTTGCAGAACTTTAGCTAGCAAGCTATAAGTCTAGCCACTGTACACAGTCGTCGCAAGAATCTTGAGAGACAGGCTATGCTAACGGTGACGTCTGAAGGAGAGGTGGTCATTGGGGCACTGCTTCCGACGGAACCCAAGCTTTAAAAGTCCGAGCAACCGGTCCGACCGCTGCGCTTTCTCATGTTTCATGTTTCATGTTCCGTGATATTTCGAGATTTACCCTCTTGTTCTCCATTTTCACAGTTCCATCTATCTCTTCATGACCCAGTGCTCACCTTTGATACACCTCGGCTGGCCAGTTGGGGTTCAATCTCTCAGTCATCGCCATGACATCCTCGATGTCGGGGCTTACGTCTTCGTCTGATCTCGACAACTTTCAACTCCAACATGTCCAGCCAATGCCACCATCGCTTAATCACTTCGGGTCGTCCGAAGCGCAGCTCCAACAACCACAACAATCACGGATACCAGAAGACAATTCTGGGGATACAATGGATCTCGAGACGGAGGAAGGCATGGTGTGGGAGCCTGAACATGCTGTGAGTGCGTGGGCTCGCTCGCTCGCGCGCTCGATTGGCTAGTCGTGCCTCCGTTGATGATGCGGACCGGAAGACGCCGGAATCTGACACGAATGCTGACACGTCTGTCCCACCGATAGCCTGCTAAACCTGTGCACTACCTCGCTGTGGATACGAATGTCTTCATATCGCACTTGAATCTGATCAGAGCGATCCACGCCCTGCTGGCGGAGGTCAAACCGTCTCCGTTGATATTATTGGTACCTTCTGTGGTGATAAACGGTGAGCGCCCTCGTCTCTGGGTTCTTCACAATCGGTCGCTCTCGTCTGATAAACCCCCAAAAAATTCAATCAATAATTGAGGGCTGACCACTGCGTCATGGTAACATCGGTACAGAGCTAGACGGCCTCACCAAATCTCGAGTACAAGAGTCCCCCAACTCACCTGCGACAGTGGGAATGACCGCCCGAGCAGGTAACCGGTGGCTATTGGAGGCGAATCGAAATCGCAGGGCAACCGGGTATGGGGCATTGCGATGCCAGGCGCTGAATGAGAGGTGGGATGCTGATGTGAGGGTGAGTGATGGGATCAGGATATAACGGGCGCATCGCACAGCGTCATCGTAGGAATCGTCTCCTTGATCAGGCCGTCTGATCGAAAGAGAGAATGAGAGGGAATTGTGATGTAGAGCGCTGATGCCCATCAATTAACCTATCACAGGCCATCGGTAGAGGCGACGATCAGGTCCTGGATTGTTGTCTTTACTTTGCCCACCATGGCGCTCGTGTCTCCCTATGGACTGAAGACCAGAATCTCAGCCTAAAGGTGAGTAATCCCCAGCCATGGCCTTTTATTCACATCGATTTTTACTTGCTTTGCGTTCAGTATAGCGAGGAATGAAAGAAGCTGACTCTCGTTTCTGTCATTGTGACTCCTTTCTCCAGGCCGAGTCCAATGATGTACCCACATTCGGCGACAAGGACATGACCCTGCATCGGTTCTTCAGCATCACAGGCGACGAATACCCAGAGAAGCTCTGGCATGAGGTCCAAGCACTGGAGGGTCATCCCCATGACCATGATCATGATATTCCATATCCTGTTTCAGAAAACAGTGAGAAGCAGGTCGGACATGGTGACCATCTGGATATGGATATGGAAATGGACGGCGGTATGGAACTCGATGTTGATCTCGTGAGTAAGGAATCACTTCTCATGAGCCTGCGACACGCGGGTTGACTTTGATGCTTGTCGATATGCAGCACGTATATCCGTCCTCACAGACCCAGCATGGTTCACGTATTCCGTATCATCCAATAGAGGACCTCGTCAACGATCCAGCATACGTAGCCGGCCTCGCGTCACGTCCGCATCAAGCCATAGAAGACAGGAGGTATCCGTACCTACTTCCACCCAAGGTCGAACCACAGCTGCAACAAGAGCAGGTATCTGTGATGACGTTGACACCGACTTTACCAGCACACGCACTAAGATATACGGCCACAAGCCCCGGAATTATGCCCACGCATCCCTCAATGGAGATTGAAGCGCTCTCAGTCCCTACCGGTCCGAGTACCGACAAGCCAGAATCGCCGGCCTCAACAGTCATGTCTTTCATGATGCCAGATCGTACCTCGCCATCGAACGGTACGAACACACCTGTATTATCGACCTCGTCCCCCTTTGCAGATCCACAGACTCGACTTTCTCACCAGACCGATTCGAATACGACACTCATGACCCGAACGACACCGACGACACGCTCTACGACACCCATAACGACCCCCATGAGGACCACGACACCGCTCACTAATACGAGAACTAACGCGAATACTGATACTAATCTCATATTGCCACGAGCTTGTCCGCCACGCAAGAACGACAATCGACCCAGCAATATTCTACTGACTTCCCTCCAGCTCGCCCTCAAGCCTTACACGCTCTCCCTCATATCGAGCTGTCCGCCTCTTCCGCCCTTATCGACAGCATCTACAATCCCGATGCCAACTCCGCCCACTTCGACTTTGGACATCCTTCCAGCATTATTGTCCGCACTGGTCTACCTCGACACCATTTTCAGCAAAGCCGGCGAACCTGGCAATTCCGAGACTCGACTAGATCTACTCAAGGCCATCTCAGCAGCCAAGACGATCAAGTGTTTCGTAGACTATCACGCATCGACAAGGAACGAGACCGGTCTCTCTGATGACCTAGATATGAAGTATATAATAGCTAGAGGGAATGGAAAGGGATATGGGCTTCCGGACGGAGCAAGACGGATCAGGTCAGGAGAAGTGATAGATGGCTTGTGTGATTTGACAAGAATTTGGACGAATCTAGGAATAGGACCAGAGGGAGGGGATGAAGGTGTGATAGCTGACGTTATAGAAGATCTCAGACGACTGGCCTAATCTACAGCGCTATTCTCGTCGGAACTCACGCCTGTCTCAAGATGATAACGGTCTCGATGTTCTTGTAACGTTTGTAATGTTTGCAATAGTCCAGTTCATCGTTCTGCAGAGTCGCTCGCACTCGTCGCCCACCCTTCATTCCATACGATAACAGTACTGCGAATAGAGTAATCGCTTAAGAAGAATTTCAGGACGGTGGGCAGATAGGAACAATCGGACTTCGACCATGCGACATGTAGATTCTAGTGTTATTACCCATACCTGGAAACACACTTTTGCGATCAGGTCAGACATGCCTGCAGCTATAAATACACCGCCCTCAGCTCTATCTACCTAAACCTTCTTCCCATTCCGCGGTGGGCGATGATTGTCTCCAGCCTTGACACCAACACCACCCACGCCTGACGCACCGCCACCGGTCCTCCTCTCGAGACTCAGCCTCAGCAGGAGTTCTTGCAGATCATTCCCCTCCTTCTCAAGACCTCTCCTTCTCCCCTTGACCGTAGCGGTAGTGAAGGCAGTATCGTTATCATCTTCGCCTGCTATCAACATCTTCAGATCGTTTCCACCCTCTCCTCCACCTCTGTCGCCGGCCGCCAAATCCTGTTGTTCTCGATCTTCGTGTTGTGGCTTCTTGGAACTCGTTCGAAGCGAAAGTCTCTCCAGAGCGTGTAACTAGTGGCGATGAGTCCGTCATACGTATGTATGTTTGATCAGTGATCTTTCCACGTCCACGCCCGAGCCCGAAATTCTGATTGTGATTGCAATGTCATCTGGGAACAGGCGAAGCAAAGAAGACCCAAACTCACAAAGACGCGTTCTTTCTCATTCCACTCCCGCTCTAGATCCTGCACGATCTCCGCACCTTCCTGCCACCCTTTCGCGCCCCTTTCAACTTCGACCAACACTTTACCCAGGTCCAGTACCAGGCCCAATAAGCGCATCATGATTTTCGACGTCACTTGTTGACCCGCTGAAGAACCTAATAAGCACGCTTGGAGGATCTTGTCGAGCGTGAGGTTGTGGTATAGGACCAGAGAATGAATGGACTGCAATTGGCCGACCCCCGTGCCTCTTCCCCCCACGTTATCTTCCTCATCACCATCGCTGTCAACATTGGAATCATCCTCAACCTCGGCATAATCGTGGTCTAGAGATCGTGAGTCTAGATGCTCGTCGTCGTCGGCTTGGCTCTCCGCTGAAGGAGATGCGGGACGACTATGCTCTTCTCTCACAGGATCCTGCGCTTTCTTCCTCAATCTTTCCAAACGCCTTCTCATAGTACCCCATTTTATCCCTATAGCCGTGTCGACCACATACCTGCCTAGCGCAGTAACGAAATGAGCCATCCTCAACCTGAGCACTCTCACCCTTTTCTCAGAAGTCGAATACTCGGGGAAGAGAGCGAGCCATTCTCGATCCCTGCTCCGCTGCAGGGTTTCACTTGCTTTGGCGGAGGCTCGATCCAGCCGTGAGTCAATATCAATCTTGCGTCGCGATGAGTCGTCCCCGGCGGCAATACTGAGGTCGGTATGATGCAGGATGGGCCAGTACATCGCCCGCAGCACGACTTCACATCGGGCCAGTCGTAAGAGCAGATTGTTAATGGATTGATACTTTGCCAGCAGTGGTCGAGGTAGAAGAACGGTAATCGAAGGAGGGGGTGAATACGACAAGTAGAGGAAATCGAGCGCTCTACGTGAAGAAGCGCCTGTTAGCATCGAGATACTCCCGGCAAGATGGTCTTCCAAATAGCTTACTCAATAGCTGCGATGGAAATTTGGTCGTCAGCATTCTCTCTCACATTGTTACTCATCTGGCCGCCGCAAGCAACGGCGGCGAGGGTTCATCTACTGACCCTGCGGGTCCATCCATTTTGCTCTCCGCCCACTCGCATCGTCCTCTGGCAACTGCCGAATGGCAAATGACACCCGATCTTCCACCTCTTCCCACACCGGTCCCCTACTCGCCACCTGCTCCTGCAATCTGTCATCAAGCAGAGTCGTTCTCAGCGCATAAGCCAGCTCCGAACCACCAGGCGGCCATTTGGTTCTCTCACTTAAACCCAAGCCCAAACCTATACCCCATTCCCCGTCAGGCAGGTCAACCTTGCCTCCTTGAGCGGCGTTGCCGGAGTCTTGGCCAAGACCCAGCCGAGCTCTTGTTCGGGCTCTTCGACCTAGACCTAAGGCTTCACCTGCACCAGCTTCCGCTTCTTTGCCGCCAAATAACGCAGACGAGACCCTCTCGACAAAGTTCACGTCGCCTCCAAGCCAGAACGACTGTAGTATGTCCAAATGATCCAGGAATCGCAAGTCATCGAGGAACAGAGATACCAGAGATGTCGAGATCAAGGTGCAGTGGGCCAGAAGAGGGGAGAGTAGGTGCTGAGATATGAATAACGGCAATGTGGGCGAATCTGGCGATAAGATAGACTGCCGCGAGAATCGGTCGATAAAGGCGTGTAAGGTTTCAAGTGGTGTAAGAGCCCACAGGTGAGACTTTTGAATTTCAGCCTGGGAGGGGGCAAAGTCCAAATGAGAACCGGGCACTTTGTCAAGTAAAGCAAAAAGACGTTCCAGCTCTGCCTCTGGTGATGTTGTATCTGTCCCATAAGTGGCCTTCTCGGTCATCGGTGAATTGACTTCGGCACTTTGGTGAAATAGGTCCATGGGTATACGCTTGCGCTCCTTCCGATGACCAATGGATACCCTCAATTTGCCAAAGGATGTCGATCCAGAGAGAGGTCTTGTCCTGTCCCTTGTTGACCGGCGCCACTGCGCAATTTCGTGGTTTGCTCGACGTACATGTGGTTTTATAGCTCTTGAGGAACTACCGAGCATTCAACAATCGATTAGTCTCGCTCCGGGGTACGATTTTGTCGAACAATGCGACTCACAGAGATCCCTCCTCGCCCCATGTCCATCTCGCTTCGATTCCCCAATCAGTAGCGCAAAGAGGATGCCCGCCTGCCGACGCAGCACGTAAAAGCCTCAAGCTTCGTCCAGCTTCGAACACGCTCCTAGCCTCTCCTAAAGGGATGAACACAGGCATTCGCTTGGTCGAGAAAGTGTACTCCCATCCGCCTTCAGAAGTACTGAGGGTTCTCCGAGTAATACCTAAATCAGCCCACGGCTGAGAGGTTATATCGGGGTCGTCATCTTGAATAGTTGAATCGCCGAGACCTATCCATGAATGGAGAAGGGTGAAGAATGGCTCAGAAGAACTCGATAAGAGGTAGGCGAAGGCAAGCGTGGCAGGAGAGGTTGCATGCGTCGACGTGGTGGACGTTGAGGATGAGGCTAGGAGATGCGCGTATAGATGGGATAACAGCGACGAAGCTTTCGAAGGCAGCGATAGCGCCGTTGAGCCAGACAAAGGCTGTGATGAGCAATACATGAGTTTTTGATCATAGCAGAATCATCGACAGAAAGGTATGAGACAAGCAGCTCACCCAGCCCATGACATCGCACAAACCCTCCGTAAGCTCCCTCAGGTCTTTCGTAACGCCTATCCATCTGTTCCAGCTTGCTTTGCCCTCTCCAATGCAGTCCTCTACAGCAGAAGTGAGGCGCTGTTTGATGAAATTCACATATGTGGCCACTGCATGGAAAAGAGCGTGATGAGTGGGAGTCAACGGTCTACGAGAGGCTCTCCGTCAGCTTCGACAGTTGTGTCCGTTCTTTCTCTTCAGCTCACAGGACAGTTTGGTCATCGATTATCGTTTCTAGCCTCCTGATGGCTGTGCCGACATCGAGAAACGTTTTGAACGCGCTGTGACATCCTATGGATCAGCTATCAGATAGTCATGCGAAAGGGATTCGCCATGCTCACGAAATAGCTGTAACGCCTTCCAAACCAGTCGGCCTGCCCCCTTCCGTACCCCAAACATATCTTGCTTTCCTCTTATCCCACTTCAGGTATTCGGTTGTCATCGTTCCAAGCGTAGCACGCATCATGAGCTGCAGAAGTGGTTCTGGATCTTGCACGGGCGGCATGGACGTCCTTGACCGTAAGTTGGGGAGCTGGATTGAGGGGTCATTCCTGTCACGGCAAGCAAGCACGAGTTAGCGACAGCTATAGCTGCCATGTGAGACAAGGATGACATCTCACATACGCGGTCAAGAGAGCTTCGAAACAGAAGACAGGCTTCTCGGACAAGAAAAGGGTCGTCTTGTGTGAACGAGGTCGAGAGGAGTCGACGATATCCCACGTTTTGATGGGCTATGTATGTCACTGGTCAGTTCTGCGCAAGTATGCTCAACCCTGGGCCAGGCCTCCTGATCTTCCAAAAGGTTGGTGACCTACCTGGAATATTCTCTTGCTAGGTCCGGGGTCTTCGGTGACCTCGCTCGCTCTCGCCCATATATCTGCCGTTTCATCATCACCTGCGACTTCCCTCCCCTTGCCTTTCATCGTTGTCGGTATAGGTATCCCACCCGGGTCTGACACCCTCGACAGCTCAGACAGCAACGGTGCTCTGGGCTCCAGCGCCGGGAGATCTTGCAAACTGTAATTTGAGCTTCCTCTCAGACTGGCCAGGAGCCGTTCGTTCCCTGAGATGTGCTCGTCCATCTGAGGAAGGAAGAATCGAGGTGCGGTACTCTGGTCGAGCTCGCTCAGACTCTTGATCTGTGTGGTCGCATCTTCGACTCTGGACGGCGAGTTGGCAGAATCGAGCGCGAGAGGTTCCAGCTGAAAGAGGATCGTTGTCGTCATCTTGATATGGTCATTTCGGACCTATCCCATGCTTTGGTTCGGATCGTGTCAGCTTGTGAGTGATGAGTGGTCAACGCAGACCCGGACCGGATGAGAGCTGTTGTAGATGTTATTGTGCAGACGCGCCGACTCAGGATAATCACGCTCACACTCTCACGATTGTTGACATAACACGTGGTTGACGCGTGTCTCAACTGCCTCGGAGATTGAGATTTTTGAGGATATCCTGCACAAGCCAAAGAGCGGTTTCATAAGTGTTTCCCATCTGATTTTCCAGCTCCAGCTCATAAAGAGGTTGCTGTATAACGATCATCTTATACTTCTCATCTGACCTCTCGCCTTAGCATCTATCCCAGTCCCAGATACCATTTAATCAAGCTTCAGATCTTCAATCGATAACAAGAGCAAGGAAAACTTACCAGAATGTCCCGGCCTGAGGAGATTTCTCCTCCCGAAATTGTAAGTCCACCTATCAGTTCTCTGCTGGTTCACTTCCATCTATCCACCTCTATCGGATGCGCGCAAGGAAGAAGCGTATACCCGATTCACGACTAATGCTCAAGCCAATCGATATACTCATTCACAGTTCTACGGTGATGTGGAAGCCTCAAAATACACTGCCAACTCACGAATCAAGTCGATCCAGTCTCAGATGACTCAGAGAGCGTTGGAGCTCCTAGCGCTGCCAGAGGACGACACGGCGTTCGTGTTGGACATAGGATGTGGGAGTGGGCTGAGTGGGGAGCTGTTGGATGAAGCGGGGCATGTTTGGGTCGGAGTGGATATCGCGCCTTCGATGCTTGGTGAGTGGTTGTGTACAACAGTCATCGAACCGACCATACCGAGTCTTCGTCTCAGCGCGGACCAGGTCGTATAGCGGCAGGCCCTTTCTGTCCGTAACATCTCCCGCACACTCTGATCTCCTCTCATGTATCCGACCATGGAGGGGGCAAGGTCAATCACCCTGGCCATATTGCGGCAGCCCCTGTCGTTCGTGCCACGAACTCGAATTACTCGATGGCCACCGAATTCTTACGCTCTATGTTGCACTCGCAGAGGTTGCTCTGGAACGAGAGGTGGAAGGCGATCTATTCTTACATGATATCGGACAAGGATTCGGCTTCAGGCCAGGTACATTCGACGGTGCGATCAGGTGAGTCAGAGTACGGCAGCGCCGCGCCCGATTTACCAGTTCGGCTTCGGTCCATGCTCCCAACGCATCACATCAATCCTATCCGTGTGAGCACAAGCACGCACACATAAATGATGATCACAACACGACGGTCTTCTTACCAAGTTTTTATATTGCTATAAAAACGACTGGTGAAAACGCCCGAAACCCAATACATCCCGGGCAACCCATCTGACTTCGACTCTGTCCCGCTACCTCCATTGTGTTCGCGAGTCATGTTCAGACACTAGAGTTGATAGCTGACCTACCGAACGTATGTCTTGCTTTTGTCCTATATCTTACCGTGGCAATACAGCATTTCCGTCATTCAATGGCTGTTGAACGCCGACTCGGCCTCTCATTCTCCTCCACAGCGTCTCAACCGATTCTTCACCACCCTCCACTCGGCGCTGAAAAACCCTTCGAGGGCAATCTTTCAATTCTACCCTAATTCAGACGACCAAGTACAAATGATCGTCACTGCTGCCCAAAGAGCAGGATTCGGCGGTGGCTTGGTGGTAGATTACCCGAACTCGAAAAAGGCGCGAAAGATGTATTTGTGTTTGATGGTGGGACAGCAGGAGATCCCTAAAGCTTTGGATGGGACGACGGACGGGATGGAGGTGGATGGACAGGGATTAGGGATGGAGAAGAGAAGAGAAGAGATCAGGAATGAGAGGAAGAGGAGAAAGGACGCGGCGGGCGGAGGGAAGAAGGGAAAGAGGGGGAAGACGGAGGTGGATGCCAAAGAGTGGATTCTCAAGAAGAAGGATCTGTACAGAGCAAGAGGCAAAGAAGGGTATGTCATCATTGGTTCCCGTATCATCGTCCACCTCCATCTAGATACCTATGTCATCTGTCTCTCTCTCTTATCCGCCCCACACTTCTCTTGTAATGCTTGATTGAGCCTATGCTGATCTGGCTGGACTTGATATGTGTGTCCGCCAACTCGATAGTGTACCTCGAGACTCGAAATATACCGCACGAAAACGAAAGACCTACTTTTAGGGCGGCAGACTGCAGATCTGCAAGCACTTTACACCTTGCACGCATTATATCATCGTCGTGCTCGTCGTCCTTCTGTCCGACCGAATTATTCGCCATTCCTACTCTGTATATTGTACAGTACATGTTATCATCTGTAATCCTCTACTATACGTCCATGCATACTATGCTGCGTTTCTAATCATCCCTGTTTCATCGTTACACCATGCAATATTATCACCGTGACTTTTGCAGCACACCGCATCGCATCGCATCGCATCGCATGATCGTACACGGTTACTACTACGTCTATGTCTATGTATACAACATTATTTGTCTGTCTAGTCTAGGTTGTGAGGGTGTTGTCTGCCTTAGGGACATTGGGAATTGATTATTCCATCGATGGTGACAAGAATGATGATGATGATCCATCCGTCTGCCTCTTGCACCTCCGTATCGGTAGTGGGTATCGAACATGGGCGTTGGATATGGGACACTGCATTTTGGCACGCGAGCATTGAGTCCCAGACACTTGAAACGGCTCGCTTGAATGCGTCTGATGCTCTGGATGACCTCGCGCGATCTTGCACCTCGTCTGTGCCTCTGCTTGAGCGTTCGTGGATTGCATCTTGGAACATAATTTTCTTTTCTTGCATGTTGACATACATATTTAGAAAAGGCCGCGTTTGGTTTTGAATGGTTTCATAAAATGGAACGGAATAGGCTGAGGCTTGTATAGTGGTCTTCATCTCTTCATGTCTTCTTTCTGAACTTGACCGCTTCGCATCTTCACATCTCTAGCCGCCATCACCGAAGTTAGGAGACTGGTAACGTGAAAGGTAGAAACAGATGGATGCTCAGGACACGAGGCGGGAACTTTTGGAACTATCCTTCGGCTGTCCTTAGTACCTAGGTACCTCAGGCGCAAGAGCGGGAGGAGCAGCGTCATAGTCCCTAGGCGCATCATAGTCTCTAGAAGCGGCAGCTCGTCGGTCGGGCGAGGCAGAGTATCGACTTCGTCTAGGGCTGACATCGCAGGTCTGTTAGCTTGTGCCCTCATAGCCACTACCGAAATCAGACAACGGGAAAAACGAAGACCAAGGTCGTTCACGATGCGGCGCTGCTCACCTGGGGGATCGTCGTCGCTCGTAGTCGTCTCGCCTCGATCGGCCACCGTACGGGTCATCTCGGTCTCGTCGGGAAGAGCTGTAGCTGTCCCTGCCGTCTCTGTCGTAATCGTGGCGAGTCAGCATGGGTAGCTGTGCTTGATACTCAAATCACACTGGAGGACTGGAGTGTATGACGAGAAAGTCGAACCCACCTGTCTCTGTATCGGTCTCGGTCGTCATACCTGTCCCTGCTGTCGTAGCCACCTCGTCGGTCGTCGTAGCCCCGTCCTCGATCGTAGCCTCGTCGGTCATCGTATCGACCACCGCCGGAACCTCGGTATCGGTCTTCCTCTGTTGTTGATTGGAAAATCATTGATCTTTGTAAGCAACCTGTTCTTCAACTTCAACTTCATTCTTTGGAGTGTTGGATTTGCTTGATTTCAATATGAATTGATGTGATCACTTCAAGCTAGTACTTGGTAGTCTTGGCAGGTGTTCTGGACATTGATGGTTGCAAGGTTTTTTTGATAGGAGGAACAAAGGAGCAGCAAGAGAAGAAATCAATTCACGAATTGGCCTCTTGACACCCATGTATTCTCCGGGCGTGGGAGCATGAGGCTTCTGAGTAGCAGAGTAGTCTACTCTGATGTTCCTTCCGTGAAGACTGAGACCGTTGAGCTTGTCGATGCACCTCGTGGCGTCTTCGACAGTTCGCATAGTGATGAAACCGAAACCTCGAGATCGGTCGGTCTACAGTGGTACGAATGAATATCAGCTTCTAATCGTTCGACGCCGGGCAAAGGGCAGCTGACTCGACTCACTCTTTGATCATAGACGATGACGACCTTCTCGACGTCTCCATATCGCATAAACTCATCCTCGAGATCCCTCTCCCTCGTTCGGATCGAAAGACCAAAGACACCCAGGACATTGTTGGCGTCTACTCTCGTTGGTGCGCCAGGGCCCGGGGCAGGTCGTCGAGCGGCAGGAGGAGCATAAGCTGCGTCCCTGTCTCGGTCTCGCGAGTCCCGAGGGTCCCTAGGGTAAGCCAACGCAGATGCAGTTGAAGGTTCAGGGGAGCGGCGAGGGTATCGCGCCGGAGGAGGGGAAGGAGTTCGACCAGAGTATGACATGTTGCGATTGAAGGTGTTGTAGGCAGCAATGTAGTTCGTTATGAGCGAGTTGACCGAATTCGTTGCGATCAAGAGGGGTTTATCGTTGGGATGTTGATGGGCGAGGAATCAGATGGTCGAACCAGGTGTAAGTCATATAAATATAAAACCGTCGAGAAGAGGCCGAGTCGTCGATGGAGATGATGTACAAGAAGGATCGAAGTTGCTCGTCAGCTCACGAACAAAGGTAGCACAAAGGAGGACATAGTTGGGTACGACCGAAAGCATCCAGAAATGCCCAAAGGACTTCTCCCTTCCTCCACTTCTTCTCTTATACCCAACCCCAACGAGGGAGATCGATCGATCCGGTTCCGTTCTTGACATTGCCAAGCATCGCATTCCTTTCTCGAAGCTGCCAATCCAACAAACTATTCTTACTCACCCTCCAGCATCGCCTCGATAGCCATCCCTTCCATCACGGTCATCCCCACGACCATATCCATTTCCATTTCCATTCCTCGAACCGTCATCCCGATCCCTCGGCTTGTCATCGCCATAGGGCTGATCGGGGTAGCCCGCACCGTTCCCCGCGCCAGCTGCACCTCTTGAAGGTGAAGGGGAGCGGGACCTGGGTGCCCAGGTATCTCGAGAGACGGGTACGTCGGAGGAGGAGAAATCCTAAAGGAGCGAGAGAAATGAAAAAGAAAGGAAGGAATCGCTCGTCAGCTTTGGAATCCGCTCTCAGGGGAAGGGAAGGAGCGCGATACATAGCAACGGCTGATTCAATAAGCCAGAGGTCCAGCTGACACTCACCATTTTTGTACGGGTGTGGGATTACTCTTGTGGAGGTAGCAGAAACCTAAGAAGAAGAGAAAACATGAAGCTTCTTCATAAAGGAACACCACTCCTGAGGTGTGACTGACGTTTTTGATATTCCGCGAGAGCCTGCAGAGAGGATTTTAAGGCGATCGCCGCCATGTCTACGACTTAGAAAGGTGGCACCTCAAGCTGACTTAAATGATTAACCCATATAACGAAGATACCCAGGCAGGGCAGGGGTAGCTTCGCGCACAGTGAATACGACGCTGCGCTTCTCATGTTCATATTTCCGTCGCGCAATCTTCCTCGTTCAACGTGTGATGTATTGCCCGCAATCGCTCCTCCCCACAACAGCAAAGGTTGTTTACCGTCCAACATGGTAGCAAAGCGCAGGTCCATTCGGGCACCCTCTTCTTCGTCGAGTTCGGTGAAAGAGGAAGAGCCGCCTCAGACACAATTCGTACCGGAAGAAGACGACGAGGACAATCTGTGGTCAGCCATAGAAATCCTCGACGAGAGAGGAAAGCCGGGGAAGGGGGAGTACCTAGTCAAGTGGGCTGGCGTGGATCGAAGCACGGGAGAACCGTGGGAACCTACGTGGGAACCTAAGCAGAATTGCACCCCGGCTCTGATCTCTCACTGGCGTAAGAAGAAGGAGCAGAATCCGACCTTAATAGGCAGGGAAGGGAAGAAATTAACAGACGAGAAAGCGAAACCCGCGCATAAGAGGAAGAGAAGCGAGGGACCAGCAAGTGCCTCGAAGAGATCCAAGCCCGTGGTCGAGGTACCATCCTCCGCTGGTCGAGGTGAGTGAATCCGCAAGCCGTCAACCATTCAGGGAGATAAGTGTGTTGAATTAGATATTGGGTACAGGCCGTGGTCGCGAGAGCAAGGGTAGAGCAGCCTTGACATCCGACAGCAACAGTTCCGATGACTTCCCGGAGCCTGCCGACATCAACCTATCCGCCCCTAGCACCAGGATTCGAAACCGAGTTTCACCGATCAAGGCGGACCTAGCTAACTCGAGTCCTGGTGCTCGAGCCGGTCTCAGAGTCCGTCAAAGCAGGCAAAGCACGACTTACAACGAGTCGTCGTCTGAAGATGATGCAATGGAGGAGTCATCGTTCCAACCTAGTTCTTCGTCAAAACGTTCCAAGCGCGAAGCTCGATCTGACAAAACCACCAAGAAAAGGACCTCGACGGTGGCTAAAGGAGGCCCCGGCCCCTCGACAGCAGCTTATCGTTCAAGGGAAAACTCGCCCAATATCCCTTCACCAGCAAAACAAACTCGACCACCATCATCAGATATGTCCCTCGTTGCCCCTACTCGAATCGCTCTCAGCGATGGGAGGGTATTCACCGGAGAACTCAAGCTTACTGCCGTCGGTACCCAGCCAAGCGGGACCGACCACTTCTCGCAGGCTGATCCGATCAGCCAATTCCCAAGTCCACCTCATGTCCAGGGCGAGCCGGTTCCGAATACTGACATCGAGCTACAAGGTCAGCTCTCAGGCCCGGGTCAAACTGCGGTTAAAGATACAGCGAATGGTGATAATGGAAAGAATGGGAAGGGTGTTGCTGTCCAGACGCTCCGAGATGGTGAAATGGTGACCGAAGCCCTCTCAGACAATGATCAGTCAGGTTCAAGCATATCAGCCGCCGGCGCACACCAGAACATCGGAAATGATCAACCAAATGCCGAATTCGACGATGCTGACCTCGATGATCTCCGGTCAGATAGCCAAGTCGAAGACTCCGAAGCAGGCGATGAGGCGAACCACAACGAGCACTTCGATCCGTCAGATGTCGGCGGCTCTACTACACTCCCAGAAGATGGGCTAAATGGAAGTCATGCTGGTCCTCAGTCAAGCCCCTCGGCCGATAAGAATCCGCAAACCCAATCGAATCCTACCGCAGCGCCATCAACAGATCCACACCCTGATACTATCTCGTTAGCGATAGCTCTCAAGCGTTGTGCCGCGCTCGCGACACAATTGGGGGAACTCAATCGCCGCTATGAGGTCCTGCTGAACAGCCAGCCAGATCGACCGACTGTGCCTCCTGTCACCGCTGTCAGGGCATCGGGCACCAGCGCTGCTACGGTAACAAAGCCTCCTGTTGAGACTAAAGACGTCGCAAGCGGACCGGAACATGGCGATCAGCCGACGGATCCTGCCCCTCCATCCAAACAGGTCAACACCGCTGAGCTCTCATCTCAATCTCAGAACATCGCTACAAAGGATAAGCCGCAAGAACAACAAGAATCCGATAGCATCATTCATAAGCAGGCGGCGGAGATTGAACAACTCAAGGCGGAAGTTACCCAATTGAAATCCGACAACAGGTTGTCGGAAGAACGTCGCACTTCCTTGTTGAACGACAACATATTCTTGCGCAAGCAATATTTACAAGCGAGTGACCGGGCTGTGGAGGAAGTCCGTGAGACCAAAAAGCTTCAATCGAAAGTCAGCATGCTTAAAACCCAGCTTTCGCTCGGCCTCAAACAGCGTGATATGCACAACCAGAAAATCGCGAAAGACAAGGATGACGAGATTCGCAAATATCGGGCTCAACTCCATATCCTGACTGAACAAAACAGGTTGACGGACGACAAGGTGCGAATGAAAGCCGTGTTCTACGACCAGTACAAGAAGGAACGAGGTGGCATGCAGACAACCATCGAAAACTTGACTGTTCGGGTCAATAGTCTTCAGGACAGGAACGAGGAATTGAAAGACCTCGCCGACACGCTCCGCGCACAGCAAATGGGCGTCATCCCGCACGAAAATGAAAGAGACAACGAGGACTCCGACTATCAACCTTCTGCGGCTTCGTCTTCTAGCAACAGCCGATCTCCATCGCCCTTGGTGGGAAGGAAGAAAGCGAATGGTGCCAGCGGACATGACAAGTCGGACTTATCGCTTTCCGCACAATCGATGGACGGTGTTCTTGTACCTGCTTTATCTGGAGCGACTGGGATTAGGCCGGGAGAAGGGTATGTTTGCGCATGGAGAGAGGGCGACAAGGCTTGTCGAGTTGTATGTGATACCGTCGAGGTGAGTCAGATGTGCTGCGTGATGCGTCAAAGTCCCGTGACTCTTTCTCCATTCATATTCTCGCCGCCCAAGCGGTATCTGAAGGTTCAATATATCGAGGCAGAGAGCACTATGCTGACTAGGATCACAATGCGCTCTCGCAATGTCCAGGAACTGCACAATCACGGTGTGACACACCAGCGTGCCAATGTCACAAATCACCGCGCATGATCGCATGTGATTGCTCAATTCGCTACACTCCCAATTCTACGACAAGTAGCGACTGTTCGACAGGGAGTCCGGGATCGCACATATCCTCTTCACCCATCAAGGTAAACTTCGAATGGCTCCATTGAAGCATGCGGGGCCAGTTCATCACCATCCTGAATTCCTCCTTGACGAGCAATTTCGCGACCTCCTACCTCGGCTCATCAGGCGCCATCTACCTAACCATGTCTATAAAATTAATACGAATGATCATATGAGTCTATCTGGCGGTCGTATTTCTGAATGCTGGCGAAATGTGATCAGATTTCGGTGATACCTGGCGACGAGCGAGTGAGCTGCGTGAGAGGTGAGAGGCGAGGAGTGATGTTTACAGTACCCTAGAACGAGTACATTACTCGAATACCACAATGCCATACCCATACAGTATCGTAAGTGTGATGCATGGCATATATATACATACTGTACCATAAGGCCGTATATGAGCGTGCCATGCCAAGGCCATTATGTTTCGACAATGTCGACACGCTAAGATGCGGTGAATAACTGGGACGATCGAGTCGAAGTTGTGTGACATGTAATAAAACGTGATAGCATGGTAAGCGGCAAGTACATCGCACCGACGAGTCGCGTTTGCCCACCAATCATGGGACTACAGGTCAGCAAAAAGTCGAGGCGGCTGAAGGATTATCAATGACGGGTAAGCAGACATGCACAGGTATACATATTGTAGAGGTACAGGTGTAGATACAAAGTACAGAGTCACAATGTGACTACCCTCATCACCCCACCCATCGCATAATGTACTCGTGAGCAGGGATATTCAGGTTACAAGACGCGTACATCCCCACTCCCCGTTGGGGCCAGTGGGCCAAATCGACATGGGATTCATGTCCACTTTTACTTTTCGGACACGCTCGCGATCATATCGTCTACATTGGCGATGTTGGCTTTGATGAACTCCCACTAGGTGCCGGAAAGTCAAACGCAAGGTCCTGTATCAGCCGATGATATCCTCTCCGACTAATCGAGGCAAGGCAAGAGGAGTCAAGGGGGCCAAAAAGACATAGACATAGCTCGGCCTAGACAAGTGGAAAGAAAGACCAATCTTACGGCACAGATAGGTAAGGCTGCAGGAGGAAAAAGCAGATCCGCTATTGACCGCATACGGTCACGCGTGGACTCACCTGCTCTGGGTTGAGCGAGATGCCCTTGGCTCCGGGTTTCATCTCTCCCGAGTTCTTGTCCTTGTACGTCTCGCGGATATCGATCAGGGTTTTACCCTTGAACGTCCTGACGGTTATACGTCGATATTCACTCAACTGTGTGATTCGGTCGGGACAGACGTAGGATATACGGGGAGGAGACGTAGTATGGGGAGGAGGGCCGTACACGAGATGGGGCGGACAGTACAGCGGAAGGGGTTGAATTCAGGTGTCAGAGTCAAGATAGATAGGGTTACTCAGAGGTTGTAGGGAGCGATACCAGGATCGGTTTGCTTTGCGGAAAGTTGATAACACCCACCTTGATAAACTTGTCCCCTTCAGCATTGGTCTCTATCGTAGCCTCTCTGACATTCTTGCCATCTTTGGCAGTACTCGTCTTCGACTTCTGCTGGACCAAGTACCACATGTGCAACGACCAAAATAGAACACCCAAAGAGGGGTATATCAGCGGCCATCCTTGCTTGTTTTGCGCTGATTCATACCGAATGGAGAGAAAGCATGTGGCACAAAGGCACATGACTTCCGATGGGGCGATCCACTGGACACACGGCAAGTGTTTCGTCGCGACGCACTGAATAGATCAGTCCAGAGGAATGTTGCCCACCTTGATCTTCGGAGGCTCGGAAGAGCCATCTTCGTCCTCGTCAGGATCTACTTTAGCCGTGGCTCGAGAAGAAGAAGGTTTTTTAGATCGCTGGACGGGCTTGTGAAGCGATCCAAGCAAATAGGATCAAGTCAGCCAGTCGTTCTCCGCCTGAGCTGAGATAGCACAGTCCTCTCCTGCGAACAGCTTTCGAAGCTCCAAGGCGGGCTGAGCAAGAGGATAGACGATCTATACTCACGACGTCCTCTTCGTCCTCCTCGTCTGAATCTCTCTTTCGGCGGGGCATACTGCGTTGCGTTACTATCTTTTCTTGCCGAGTATCACTGCTCGCTGGATCTGGAACAGTGTAGCTTCAAGTGCAATGAAAGTCGCGGTGACACGAGGATAATACAATAAAAGATAATCTCATCACCGCTTCTCATCACAAGATGGTGCTCGCAAAAAAACAGTCGCAGTCGCGTTTGACGTTGACTGGACATGACATCAACCATACTCGATCGACGCGTGCATGTGGGGGATGCTGGTGCCTTGATCAGCCCCGGCCCGGCACGCGATCTGCACGTGGTGGTAACGTGAAGCTAGTCGATTATTACGATCTCGTGCAGACGAGAATACCGACACTTCTCTGCTCGAGCTTAGACATACACCACCATCTGCACGAGGTACTCGGTACCTAAAGAGCCTTGGTGAAGGTGGGGCCGACCAGCTTTACCTGTCGACAGCTCATATGAACGGTTGGCACCCATCTAATGGCCGTTCAGCCTTTCAAAAGCTCGCGCGGAGATATACATGTTGTTCACTTTACTACTGGTATGACTCGTACTACATACAGTCAACTGAGACTCCCTACAGTACTAGTACTACTACCACACCCAGCCCTTCTTGCTAGTCTGTGCTGTAGCTTGAGAGTGAGGCTTGGGCGGTCTCTACCTTTCTCCTGGATCATTTGCGCCATCGCATCCCCCTCTGGCGTACCGAGGCCGCTGTAACCCTTGACGTTCCCCGTCCAGTCCCCATTGCCACTCTCCTGACTCAGATTGAACGGTCCCTCGATCTTGGTGATTTCGATCTCGATACCGATCAGAGCCTTCTTCAAGTTCTCGACGTAGTTCGCCGGTGCATCGCTGACTTGCCACCTTCCGTCGTACCTCTCTTCCATGGTGTTGCTGAGCTCAGCGATCTGCTTTTGAAGGAAATCCGAGATCTTGAGCTCGGTTGTTCCGGATCTGCAGTGTGTGTTGAGCTCCATGATCATTTACGCAGGTGCGCAGTCTGTCAGCCGGACCGTCCTCCCACAGCGCACGAAGACGAGCGAGGGCGCGAGGGCCGACCCGTGATCAAAAAGAGAATTCAATGTAATGTAGACTGCTGTAGTCAAGTTTCCAGAAATTGTGTGACGATCTAAACGATCATTCACAACGTGTAGGATGTATTTTGCAACTAGCAAATGCTTCAACTCGGATTTCTCCTCACTGTTAGAAGCTCAAAACCCTAGCATAAGAATGAGAGACAGGGCAGATTCCGGCGTTGCGACCTCCACCAACGGCGAATCAGAAAGCCGCCAGCAACCCTGTTGATTATGCGAGTGTGGCAGTCGAGCCCAACTTTGCTCCCGTTGCCTAAGTGCCTAAGTGCCGCAGCACTGGGAGCCCACCCAGTCTCTTCGTTTTAGCAATCGAGTGTGTAAAGCGATCTGCAACATCTGGACGATCCGCTGACCCGGAAGCGTAATGGCGAACATCCAGGACTACTGTAAATCACGGAGTGCACCTTTCGATTCAGCCAGAAATCTCCGATGCTAGCTTCGCTGGGTTCGAAACTTCTGACTCCGCCTGCTTCTGCTTTCGCCCAAAGGCTCGATATCGTACGAAAGACCCAAGACAGACAGCTTGGGGTAAGTCCAGATTTGCTTGGAGTGTTCTTAGGGGTGAGAGAACTACACGACCGGCTGACCATTTAAGACTATACTCTGGTTCAGTGTACTGAAAAGGAGCCAGAGTTCGGTGACAGTGATTGCAAGCCTTGTGGTACTGGCAGGAGTTCTTCAAGGCATAATAAATGGGCTTTGACTCGGCAAATGCACTGCAGTGTGTCAAAGTCCTCCACGCTAGAAGCTCCTCATTTCGGTGTGGATGCTGATCTACCCAATGATTCAAGGAAACGCAAGGCCTTAAAAGAGGAGAACTTCTATCAAGTCCGACGACATAGGTCCAAGCCCATTCCGACAACGTCCATTCCGACAACGTCCATTCCGACCTCGGTACAGTCCAGCCGCTGACAAGAGGTAAGAAGACCTCAATCGCATCTCGTGTCTGGAAGAGAAGCCCTCCGACTCGTTTGTCGTCTCCACGAAGCTCGCAGATTACATGTGTGTTTGGCTAAGCGGCATCTCATTTCGTCGCCTTCGGACTTCACTGGAAGTCAAAGTCAGTTCCCCACACATCTCCTCCTCCTCACGCATGTATCAAACATGCATCATCCCAGCAGGATGGATGCTGGCAACATGGTGTCGCTCACAGACTGTTCTGTCCAGTACGCTCAATTGGACCTCTTGTCGGATCAGCAATGTGAGGTCACACTGCAACCCCCCTCTTCACAGCACATTGATTTCCGACTCGGTCGAAGCGACTGCCAAGCCCTGATTCCTGAATGTTGTGATGCCAAGGCGGCCAACGCGTGGTGAATCCGCAACGACCCATTAGCTACTTTGCAGGCTCGGAAGTATGCGCGTCAGAAATAACCGTCTTATTCCTCTTACGCTATACTGTCTTCTCAGCCGTTTCCACTGATTGACTCCTCTGATTTGCGATACCCGAGCTCTGACGAATGCGCGCAAGGTCACGGGCTGGATACTCTGTTGGCCTATTGTCTGCCACATCGCTCGATTCAGCTGAGTACGCCACGATGGCAGTTTCTGGTCAGAGCTCGTTCAGCGGCTCAACTGGCAATTGGGAGCAAGACTCGAACTCTTCAGTTTAAGATTCGTGTGACGAGGTGGAAGATCCGTCCTGCTCAGACACTTGATATCCAGTAAGTGACCATCGGAGCTACTTGACCTTCAACAAGTTCGACTCGAGTGCAGGACATCATACAGTGGGTTCTTCGACGGTAAAATCCATAAATGATGGGCCGAAATTATGCGTGAAGCCTACACAGAGTTATATTCCCACACAATGGGCAGTGATCGGAGCGGATGTCACTGCCGCAGCTCTCAGAGAAAGGATCTGGACTTCGTGTGTGATTCATACCGTAAGAAACATCTGTCGCAAGGTATCACGAGATATTCCAAATTCCTGGGAAAAGAAACAGACAATATCGTCACATATCGCATTGTTCCTACGACTCTCTGCAGCATGGCCTCTAAGCGAAACTAACCTGATTGATCCGCTGAAATACCTTTGACGTTTACTTTCTGGGTCATTGCATCAGGGCATGCTGTATATCCCGTTGTAAAACGGTAGAATCGCGCCATGCATGCTCTCTTCGGGTTGAAATTGAAAGCATGGACTAATCAACGTTTCAAGCCTCAATCCAGTGCTCATTACAAGATGTGCACCCAGAAATTACATAAATTAGCCCAATGGAATCCTCAGTGATTTTCAGCCAAAGAACGCGGCTGACTTTGTGATCGATGTGATACTAGAATACCAACTTAATGAAATCTGTCGGTTCATCGCCACTCTGTCATTACTCTTCACCTTGTCCCTCTCACAAAACGCCATCTGCTCACTCATTCAGCATCAATTCGATATTCACGGAGTATCAGAAATTGTTCCGCCGAAACAGCAACGATCGTGAGCAAGACCCACTCCCGTCACTACCACTGTCTCGAGGATCCCGCAATACCAGTCACTGCGCCGTCAGCTGACGGATGTGGATCTTGTATGCTTGTATGCTTTAGTTCTCAATTCCTCCCAGCAGCCCAATCCAGCTCAATCCGCAACCGCCGATGTCCCGTTGGCTCCTTGTTCACCTGTCCATCTCAGAGTCGAACATAACCTAACCATTGACTAAGCCGACCACGCAACTGAAGGCCACCATCCCAAGTGTTCAATGTTGTTTGCCTAGAAGTAGTCACAAGTCAGAAAGCCCACGGATATCTACAAACAGTAAGTACAACCAGCTCTCTGGCTTCGTAACTCTTGCAGCCACCATGCACAGACGCTGCCCATGATCACTGTCCTCAATCACTGTTCATCATCACTGTTCTCAATCACTGTCTAAAACCGTTTTGCACAATCACTGTGCACAACCACTCTGCAAAATCACTGTGCACAATCATCGTGTACAATCGCTTTCGGCAATACCACCTCGCTTCACTGTTAGCTGTTGCTTTCAAGCATCTCTTCTTCTTTGCTCTCTCTAACGACATCTCATTTTGCATTGATGTTGCAGTCATCGCATCGCCTCCCACAGCTCTCCCAAACCACCAAAATGCTGTGTACCGGACGTCTGAAGCCCGATCAGAAGAGGGCACAAAATGGTTTCAAGCCCAACGAGAACCTTGAGCGGGCCCGAAAGGCCCCACATTTCACGCTCACACCACTAGAGCCGAGTACCCTCGCTCGCCATCACTCCATCCTCAAACAGCTGGATGAATATCTAGCTACGCGAACGCCTCCAGGGATCGATATCAACGGCATTCGAGTGACAGGATGGCAAGAATGGATCGACAAAGGGCTACCGTTCCCATCAAAGAGGGTTCTGGAGAAAGTGATGCAAGGATACATCGATGCCTGCAAAGGACAGAAAGGCCCAAAGATTCAGGCTACAACACTCGAGGCGTTCTGGACAGGACTTCAAGCCGCCTGGAATCGCCAAGCACCAGCGACTCCTATCCCTAGAGAAACCATTGATTTCGGCAACGATCTCGTAATCGACCTCATCGCTACGAACAGCCTCCCATTAGATCCATCCCGGGACGTCAGTATGGACATGGACTCCGTGCATGCCCTACACAAACAGACACTGAACCCCGCAGTACTCAAGATATCTTTCGAACAGAGACATGATACCATGACTTTCATGACAAATGCCGCCCACACGGCTCTTCGACCGAGCTCAGTGATTGCTCCTAGCCTGAAAGGTGGTTTGGCCCAACTAATGCGCGAAGAAAATGTTCACCGGAGAGGGGTCTACTTTGGCTCATACCGGATCTTCTTCTTCAAGCCCAAGCCCGGCGAGGCGGCCAATCGTGCGGCATCATTTCTCAGTCCAAGGTGGTCCAAAACAGCACCGAGCAGGGGTAAATTGTGGCCACTACCTGCCAGCGTCACCACGGTCTCCGACTCAACAACTTTGATGCTTTTGATTAGTATGATGATCAAAGGAGGAATTACTGGGGAGCAGCTGGATTATCTGCTCGACCCCGCAAGGTTCGAGGGAAAAGACTACGATATTGAGGAGTTTGTCATGCCGGACGAAATGTGAGTGCTGTATCATCACCCGAGACTCTGGTAGGGGCCAAGATACCTAATTATTGGTTGATTGTAGGAAGAGCACGCTCGTTTTCCTCAACAAGCACAAGCGCCCGTTAACAACCTCAGTCATGTCCGGGCGGTTAATGAGGCTGTCCAATTCCCTCGGGTTGTCATGTCCGGGCGGTTAAAGAGGCTGTCCACAGATTGACGGCACTGAATGACCTTCAAGCTCGAAAAGTCAAGATCGGCGAAGAGGAAGTACACACAGACCAGGTCCGAAAGGCCAAGAATGCTGTGCGAAACGCTCGGAAAGGGGCATGCTCCCAAGCTCTGAAGTTTCTCGTGGAAGAATATAACCGTGCAAGTCTCGATTACGGACCCTCTAAGGCCACGAATGAGTCATCTGGCGTGAGTGCTCACTGCAACTGAGTAGAATAGACTGGAGAGACTGACGGACAGACTCCTCTCTTGATAGTTCATTGAGCCCGCCAAGACTGCAGCGCATGTGGATCCCGTCACAATCACTGAGCAAGAAGCCTTGATTGATCCACTCGAACGCTTGTGCGAACTATACTTCCTGCCCCCTTCGGAGGTCAGGACTTTGGTTGCTGAACTCGCCTCTTTTCTCGACTCTCAGAGGACCAAAACAAAGGTCAGTAAGGGATATCAGATCGAAAGTAGTGAAGTCGAGGAAGCCGATGGACACGGACATGAAGATGCAACGGGTGACGAGGAAGAAGAAGACGACGAGGCTCATGCACATATGGAGGAGGCTGAAGGCAAGCTTGATGGCGGGCATGATAGCACGCGAACATACGAAGATGATGACCATTACATGATCGTCAGTGGTGTAACATGGGATGATCTGGACGTTGACGAGAATCTCGAAGGTGTATGCGACGTGGACGAGGACCCACGAACGCTCTTTCAGATTCAGACCTGAAACGTTCGACGCCGATATATGTCACTTGATTACTCCTGAGCCAGGGACGCACCACTTCACCATTACAAGTCAGTGTACGATTAGTAATACCGTTGAATCGGGTCGTTACGTCTCAGCATTCGGGTATCTCTTCACGTTGTCCATGTCTGGTGACGACAATACGTATGTATCAGATCAGCATGTGTCTTGGTCCATTGCTAGAATGCCCGTATCATCATTGAGTACTCGCGCTGACCTTATTGGACAATGTAAAAGCACAACAGAGTCTTGTGTATGAATCTAATGTCGGCCCTGACGCTGGGAAGAATTTGTAGGTTGCGGCTTGTAAGGTATCGTGTGTTTGAGTGCGGCTGGTTCGAAATTTGCAACGAGCTCTTCAGTCTATCTGTTGTTTGAGCAGTGACTCATGTCTCCTACACTCCGTGCCATGATAGATGACTCATATCGCATGTGACATGCTATCTAGAACCGACAATGCGTACTCATTGTACGGAGACTACGACATGCTAGTGGGATTTGACCGAGGGGATACACTTGCCCCTGCTCGGACAGATAGGGAAAAAAGAATAAACGGCCGCTACACATGCTTGCGTGACGGTGTGTGCGGCTACCAAGATGACAGAAAGCATGAAAAAACCGGTGTCACAAACATCCAGAATACCCTCGACCTGAGTGAATACTCGTCTTTCTAAAACGTGGAAAACCTCAGCCGAACGGATAATTACTGAGCGACCATTATTCTACAGCCGGCAAAAAGGCCAATAAATGTCCTGGGTCAAGTGAGACCTTGATTTTCGGCACTTGTCCTAGTCGTTCTGCCCTTCTGCAGCCCCAGATTCCTGCTTGTCGCTTCAGCTGACACCATCCTTGCTCTTGCCCTTCTTGCTAGCCTTTCCGGACGCTTGCTTTAGCTTTTTCTCAAGAGCAGCATGTGAAGCTTGATACTGTTCGTTTCGAGCATGCCAACTCTTGATGATCTGCTCTCGATCTAGACCGACTCGTCTTCTTTTAACAGATCTTGCGGGAGCCTGCTCATCATCACATGAGCTGTTTTTGGGAGCCTTGTCCACAGATGCTAGTCGCAATTCGAGGCTGTTTTGGTCCTTGCCTTGCTCACCGCCTAGCTGAGGCAAGGAGGAGTCGTCGTCTATTCCTGCTTCTTCCATGGCGTCCTTGACCGCGCTACACTCCTTCCCGACCGTCGCCATCCAGAGATCTAGAGCTTCCTCGTCCGGGAACGTGAAATCGCTGAGAGGTCTAGGGACATTCAAAGTTTCGATAGCCTTACCTTTCCACTGGAACAGGTGTACGCCGACGCAGTGGTTCACCCAGGCGAGTTTCGATGGAAAGCGCTTGTTGAATCTGAAGCATGCAGGATCCGGACATACGATTTGCCCGTTAGACCACCAAGGGTGCTCATCCCAAACGGTGGGAGTGAGACCTTCAGAAGCATAGATTTCCAGGGTTCTGAATCGTTGTAGATGGTCCCGGAGACAAATGGTACAATGTGTATGGAAATTATCTTGATCTCGAACGGCTTCTTTCGTGGGGTGCCTCCTATGCACAGCGATCACGCGCCCAGTGATTGAGCGTTCGGTGTTGTTGATGCACAGAAGACAGAGGGGATCTCTAACGGTGAGACCCCTCTTGCCGGTGATGCCGAGATATTTCGAGTCGTACGGTTGACCATTAGAGCATAGCGGATCCCAGTGGGTTTGTGGAGCTAGGAGTGCAGGATGGAGTCCGTAGGGTTTATTTACCGCTGCAGCTGCCTGTGCGATCCTCTGTTTCAGTACCTGACCAGCTACATAGGCAGTATCCGCTGGATCCCAGTGATACTGCATGTCGTGTGTCCAGAAATGTGGCAGAGGGAAATTCGCAGTTTCCTCGCTCAAAGGGGCCTGCAGACAGGGTTTGCACTCGTCAAACCTTGCAATCCTATCGGGACAGTAGATACCATGAACCATCAAGACGTGCTCGCAGACTTGCTCCGATGATTTGAATCTGACTGTCGTACCATCCCCTTCGTAACATAAAGAGCATCGAGGGAGTTCGTTGAAGCGTTTCCGATGAGCATCTAGTCGTAGGTCGAACCTGCGGTGAAGGTACAAGAACGGCCATGCGAGATTGGTAAGGTCCAGATCTCCGACACCTTTTGCTACACTCTTGGACGGCTTGGTATTGGTTAAAGGGCAGAAGGGAATAGACGACGGATATCGATTGAGCAATGTAGATATGTGAGTCGAGCGACATGTTTTAGCGCCACAAAGGTTCACATGTTTCTGGTTGTGGTTGCGACATGTTTTCGTTTGTGCGAAAGTCGGATTGGACGGAGGCACCTTCAGGTACTCGTTACAAAACCGACAATGGTTGTCGAGCGGTGAATGACCCGGGCGGTATCCGATGGTAACCGATTCGTCCAGTGGCACTCCCACGCAGATATCGAAGGCTTTCACTCGATCTACGTCTGTAGTAGTAGAATGGAATAAGACTTCGATGGCTGGTCGATAAGGAGACAGCCCAACGCTTTCTACCATGATTGGTCCGTCAGCCACCGCATCAAACGCAGTGTTTGACCTAGTAGAGCCTTGACTTTGATCGTTGCTGTCGACGTTCAGAGCTGCTTCCGTTGAACTAAATGCTTGGATATCATCCTCGTTGCCGTTAGACAGGTTATCCAACACTGATCCCAATCGCTCGTCCCCCGACATCGGTGCTCCGAAGGTATGCATAGCTGTAGCGAAGTCATCATTGCTGATGGTTCCAGCGTTGGCGGCGTTGACAAGTGATTCGTCAACACTGGAGAAGTCATGTGTGACCAGATACTAGGATAAGAAGATCGACGGTGACACCTTAAGCAGACTATCTTTGTGAGGTATAAAGCAGGGACAAGCTTACCTCAACAGCGGCCACAATGTTACAGTCGACGTCCTCTCCAGCTGGGACTTCCTCGATCAAAGTACCTGGATTTCCGCCTACTCGATCAGTGATCTTACCCGCCTGTTGGGCGAGTTCGTCACGCTTAAGTTGAAGACGCCGGTTGAACTCTTTTCTGATCGGATTATACGATTCCAGCAGCTCCGATTGAACGTCTTCTGGAAGCATGCTTATGGTGCGGACCTGATATTCCTGAAGTCGATCCTTACGCAGATCATCATATTCGAGCATTGCGTGTATCACTGGGCATCATGAGCATCAGTGATCAGTGAGATGAAATTGAGTTTAAGGTGCTACGATGATCTGTGAACAGAGAAGACCTTATCACTCACTGTCCTCGGCCAGCATAACGCTATGCCTCGCTGTAACGCTTAACGACGGGGGATACCTCCTCACGCGGTCGGGATGTACAAGATTGAGGTCATCCAAATCAGGCTGTTGGTCGTGTACTCGAGCAGAGATGTCGATGGCGCTGCAGAAATCGAGCGGTTAGTCACAATCACTGGGAGTTGCTAAAAGCACAGTACTCACGTAGCTCTTTTCACATATCGTTCTTGAGCATCAGAACCCCACTTATGGCGTAAATGCTCCACCACATCCTCAATAGAATAACCTGCAGGAATCAGCGGCACAGAACAAGCAGTCAGCGCCGATCGTCGAGACCAGCGCCCAGAGATCGAGAGCGACTCAATCAGTGGGCATCAGGAATCATTGGGGATTCTCAATCACTGAGCATTCTCAATCACTGGGATACGCAATCACTGAGCGTATAGACGGTTCATGATGTTCTAGGGCTGGTAAGGAGACTGCTACTCACCGGCAAGCCTCATTTCGATGGGTCCTGAACGTCTAAGCAGCTGCGGTGTCGCTTTTGGGTGAATCCCAGCTGCCAAGGATGCTTTTTTCATCTCGTTTCTGAAC
Source organism: Kwoniella heveanensis BCC8398 (assembly GCA_000507405.3). Lineage (NCBI taxonomy): Eukaryota > Fungi > Basidiomycota > Tremellomycetes > Tremellales > Cryptococcaceae > Kwoniella > Kwoniella heveanensis. The sequence goes on from KI669494.1 coordinate 68,402, forward strand.
CAAGTACCATCGCATGGAAGAGGTCTTCGATCAGGCGAACGGGTGTATCTGTAATCCCGGATGAAGACGGGTTCATCTTTCCTGTCTGGGTGGAAAGCAACTTCGAATGACTTGATCCCCGGGCGGGAGATAAATTCCGCGGGGTCAAGCAATTGTGCCATAGTCCAGCCTTGGGGGAAAGCATCTCTTAGATGCGCGATCACGAGGATAAGGAAGGGGACGTCCGTCCACAAGCCGAGATCCGAGGATGGGTAACTGGCCTCGATGTGCTTCGATTCTCTGGTCTTCCCATTTGGAGTCGTTACGTCGAGAACGAACTTGTTCGGTCCAGGAGGGTTGGCGGTGTCCAGTACAACATGGAGGATGAGATCACCGAATACTACGTCCAACTGGTCAAGGAAAGCTGTCGAGCCTTTAACGAAGGCAGCTCCTCTCGCCGATTCCTTGGTCAGTAATCCGCAATAAGCGATATTGTTCCATCGGTGAAGACCGTTTTGCAGGTCGCTACTTGTGCCGGGAGGTGAACTGAAATACCCTTCACACAAGGCAGCGATATCACAAAATCTCATCCAAGGTATGGCGGGGTCAATGTCTCGAAAGTTGATCTCGGCTTTGAGATCCTGCCGGATCCACTTGGTAACGCTTCTGGTGATGTCGTCAGGAAGATGGCGCTCTGTGCTTATAATGATATGCTTTCGGGTGAGATACCAATGCTGGTGAACAGCCCCCTCAGTGATTGCCGTCTGAGAATTGTGGCGCGTTGTCGAGCCCAACGCATGAAACCTCTCGAAAGCGACCAGAGTTTCATACGAAGGAAGCGGATCTTTGGTGTTGAGCAGATCTTCGACTTGCACGACGTGAGGAGGAAACACAGGAGGATCGTTATGAGCTCTATGGTCGACGATGAACGTATTCCACTCTCGGCCGATTGAGAGAACCTGATGCTTTTGGGTGTCTGGAAACGAGTTGATAGTGAGGACTGAGGCCTTTGGAGGATAATCGTCATCTGTTTCACTAGACGAGTCGTCCGACGCAAGCCTTGCATCCTTCGCGGCGAGACGACGAGCGTGCCTAGCGGCGTTGCCGTCGTGTGCTGCGCTCATCGCTGAGTGTTCCAGCAGCGTTTGCCGATAGTGAACGTCGAAGTACGTAGTACGTGGATGAAGGCCACCGAAGGGCGTTCGGAAGGCTTACTGGTGGTGGCGGTAAGACTAGAGAAGGTGATTGTAACGGTAATCGATGATTCGTAGTATGCGTGTGTATGTGAAGGTAAATGGCTGTAGAGTGAACAAATCGGTCAGCCAGAAGTCATGCAAGTGCGAACTAGTGTTACGAGGGTCGATCTAGGCAATAGCTCGAATGTTTGACAGTGCGGAACTCCTACACGTACGACTGTGGGAGGCGGAAGGCCAATCACTGAGGGACTAGGGATGTACAACTGCCTGACTGGGAGCGCATGATGAACGCTAGAGATCGGATTGTGAAGGATCAGAGCGCTGAGCGCAGAGATTATAGCGTGCTCGCGACGGCCAACTAGATGCAGAGGTGTTTCGAGCTTATGGTGGATTTGAGTATAACAAGCATAGAAAAGCGAGTTTATTGATAGGCTGTTGTCAAGTTGCGCAGTGATGTAATGGTTGCGAAACAGTGAGCAAGTGATAAAAGAGTTGATGAGAGAGATGATAAGATGAATGATGAGAGGGATGATGAGAAGAAAGATAACAAACTGCTTGTGTTTACATGATGGCCGTTGATTGCTGTTTGCTGACCCGTTTCACTGCTCGTCCTGAATCGAGTGGCAAGTGTACAGAGCTGAGCGGCGGCATCCAACGTCCATACCGAAAATGGTGAGAGCAGCTGAACCATACTGAAAGCGTCGCGCAAACTTGACCGTAAATGGTCGCAATATGTCTAGCCATCCGCGACCGGAGCGGATCTGTCAATCTTTGAGATAATCTTACATCACACATTGTACATGAAAGGTATGTCTCACCTCTGCGCCTGAGCAGACTACCGCTATAGTGTACAAACCTCTCCTCCATGATATCCGGCGTTTCAAGTGCCTCACCACCGAGATACCACTTGGGCTTGCATTCCAAGCTTTGGTTGACTGAAGCTGGTTTGCTGCCGGCTCACCTGCCCCCGTGGTGCAGTACGTCATGCATCGTATGCATGCATCACACCCTATTGGTCCAGCTCCATGCCGTCGTCCCCTCCTGCTGCTTGTCCCGAAGCTTTTGTGATAGGTGGTGGCAGAGGTGCCGAGAACATCTCGGGGTTTCCGCCTGACGGTGGCAGGCCGAATCCGTTTCCTGCTCCGGTGGCATTTAATGTTCCGTTCGCTGGTTGCGAGTCGAAGGGTGAGACTTGCGGTGTCGTGTCCCACGGGTTTTGGAATCTGCAAGGAGTGCATGGCGCACCAGTGTCAGCTCAGTCCATTTGCCTTATGCACACCAAGATGCCAATAACAGCAATGAACATGGAATGATACGGATCAAAATCGCGCAGGAGCAACACCCACCTCGTCACTTTGGGTTTCTCGATCAACACATTCCTATACAGCTTATCCCACTGCACCGTAGCAGGCGGATTCTCCTTCCACTCTTCCTCCTCGTAATACGTGTTAACGTAGTACCCTACTCTGACAAACTCCTTCTCTCGGTACGAGGCGGTGATGATTATGACGGTTACGCCGAGGATCTCCTCGGTCTCGACGGAAGGTAAGAGGTGGTGGGCGGGAGCGGGGGCAGTGAAGTCAAATGCGTTTATTCCGGCTGGGATGGGACCGACTGCGAACGTGGCAGGGAAGAGTTTATAGGGAACAAACATTGAGGGTTAGGACAACGGTAGCAGTGGAGTGATCAGACATTGACAAATCATGACAACGTCAGCTATTCGATCAGATGACGCATGGCCAGTCCCTGCTTGACCACACTTTACTCACCCGAACAGTTATCCAACTCCTGATCGAAATCCTCCGACTTGGCAGAACCGACATAGATCAATCTCCAATCGAGGTCTGGTGAGCAGGAACATGAGAGGTTTTGGATCAGCCACCTCTCTGCTGATTACCCTCCCAGTCTCAGGGAGGGCCGCATAACGTTAAAGCGGCCATGAGGTACCAGCATTTCTACTCGTGTAGATCACCAAGTAAGCCCCACTCACCCTCTTGCAGCGGAGCGATGGCCTCAAACTTGATTCTAAAGTGATAGTTGTCATCGAACTTGGCCGGATTATTTACCAGCTCGATATTTCGGATGTTCACCTGCACCAGATAGGAGGATCAGGCGAGGCCGCGAAATATGGTCAGCTATGTTCTTCCTGAATCAGAGAGCGAGACTTAGATAGCTGGGTGACTCACGATAGACTGTTGAGAACGATTCCCATTCGTGTTTGAGAGATATGTCAGTTCCTGTACCATTTAATTCGTGAGGAAGTTTGAACTGACTGACCATTGCGGAGAGCTATTTACCAGTGGGATGCTCGAAAACCAAGCGCGCAGGACTGAAGAAGTGACTGAGCTTGATGAACGTGGACAGTGTTCATATGTAAAGTAGCAGACGGATTTTGATGATGTTGATCTGAGACGTGAGTCGAGATGTTGAGGATGGCTGAAGACAATATGGAGGAAGGATTGTATTGGCGAGGGTTTAATGTCCCTCGACGCGTTCGCTTCTGTGCGAGACGTGCGAGACGTGCGAGACGTGCGAGACGCGAGGTGAGAGGTAGGTGATGAGATGAGTGAGTGACGTGGCGTAATGTTTCAATGTCTCTAATGTCTCTCACCAAAGACAGACACGTGAGGCAGGAATTGGGTATAATGGGTATTATGGTATTATCACAGCGGTATTCGGTCCTCCCTCCACTCACTCTGCGTCGCACGGCAAATAATTTCCAAAATACCCTTCATACCCTTCACACTAATCAACTGCTGAGCCGGTCCAGGTTGTTTTGTTAGTGACTGACTGGTCTATCTCACGTCGACGCCAGAGACTTCAAACGGAGGGCTATTCTGGTATCACTGTAGCTCTCACGAATCTACTCGTATGATTGGCAGGACTTCTTTGCAGTCCAAACGAAATCTACACTCAAACTGTCTGCTTCTTATCAACCAGCACTCAAATCCCGTCAGCAACAGGTCAAGATCAGCCCGCAAGATGTCGGCCGCAGCCCTACCTTTAGCTGAGGCGGCCGCCTCATCTGTCGCTCCTGCTACTGCCGCTGCTCCCTCGGCGTCTGCTTCTTCTTCGTCTTCCGATATCCCTTACACTGTCCCTTTACCCGGAGGTATGCCCAAGGATCACACAACCCACACTGAATCAACCACCACCATCTTCCTTCCTAAAGCGGGAGCGTTCTTGAACCCTGTCCAACATTATAACAGGGACATGAGTGTGGCTGTCATCAGAGCTTGGAACGAGCTGAGAAAGGAAGAGCTAGAGGAAAAGTGGAGGATCAAGTTGGAGAAGAGGGGTGGGAAACCCAAGCCTAAAAAGAAAAAGGGGAAAGGACCGAAGACTCAGCAGGCTGAGAGCGGTTCTGGAGGAGCTGCGGAAGCCGACGCTGAAGCCGCGGGTGAGCTGGCAAGTACGGTCCCGTTCCAACTCAACAAACTAACTTATTTCTCCATGGTCTTCCCTCGTTCAGCTGACGAAGCGTTAGCTGCCGAAACCGATGTACCTGTAACGACGGAACCCGAGTCCAAGCCTGAGGAAGATGCTTTAAACGGCAGCGGCGTAGAAGCGAGCGCCGAAAACCCAGAGCAACCAGTCGCTGGTCCCTCAAAGGAGGTCAGTCATCTCAATGGGACGTAGGATAGGTCTTCGATAGCTGACGATACCGTGCTCAAAATCGCGACTGTAGAGGACCTTCCGCGCACCTTCGATCAACATTCTAGAAGCGTTAGCTGCCACGGGTCTGAGATCTATTCGATATGCAAAGGAGATTCCCAATGTGAAGTGAGTGTGAACCTTATAGATCACTCGGACCCGCTCTGCTTGTCCCACTTTGACTGCTCCTTTCCAGCTGGATACCAAAAATCCATCCGGTCCACCTATTCTGTCTGACCCCGCGCGTCTCGTGTGATTTTCAGATACGTCTTCGCGAACGATCTCTCGCCGTCCGCTTGTGAAGCCATGAAACGTAATGTGGAGTTCAATGGCGTAGGAGAGGTGCCGCCAGGACTACCTTCTTCGGCATCGAAGACGGTTGCCGAAGCAGTAAACACCGGGGCACCATTAGCATCAACATCCACCGACGAAGCTGTGCCGATCGCTATCGACGGAGCAGAGACGGAGAAGCCCAAAGGAGCGGAGAGCGTCCTCGACACAACGAGCTCCAACGCCGGATCCAAGTCCGCTAGCGATAAAGCAAAGAAAGGCACGGATGGCGAGGCTGAAGTACATGAAGAACCGAAGGATGCCGTAGGGAGGAGACCTGGATGTAAAGGTCGAGTGAAGATCAACGAAGGAGACGCCTGCGCATTCATGTATTCCCATCGATCAGCCGTAGGTCCGACCCAACGAGTGGATGTAGTGGATTTGGATCCATACGGGACGGCTGCGCCGTTCATTGATGCTGCGTTAGGGTGCATCGCGGATGGAGGTGAGTCAGCTTGACATCGGTACACCGATCACCTTCCTTTAAGGAAATGGCGTGGAATGTAAAGTTGATCGAGAGCTATTAAATCTTGTGCAGGATTGCTGGCTATCACTTGCACGGATCTGGCTGTATTAGCCGGACAGCAATATCCCGAGAAGTGGTGAGCGCGCTGTCCTCTTTGACACTTGATACTTGAATGCACCCATAGAGGAGGAACAGGAGGGAACCACATCTCACCCATGCTGAAACTAATGACTTCTCCCTTCCGCGTTCCCTTAGCTACTCAAATTACGGCGGAACCAACGTCCACGCCGAATACACACATGAAGCCGCCCTTCGACTCGTCATGCATTCACTCGCAACCTGTGCTGCGCGATACGGGCGATACATCACCCCCTTGTTGTCGTTCTCGATAGATTTCTACGTGAGACTGTTCATCAGAGTGGATACAAGGCCTGAGCAAGTGAAGAGGCTCGCCAGGTGAGTAAAACGCACGTTCATTCTTGCTCAAAGAAGTTGAGTATCCTGACATCTGTAAACTCCCCATCGCTGTCTTGTAGCCAAACAGGCGTAGTCTTCACGTGTAATTATTGTCAATCCCCCGTGATCCAGCCTTTCGGCAAGATCATCGAGAAGGAGACCGCCAAGGGAGCTAGGATGACTGCGTTCAAGACGGTTGCTGGACCGACTGCCACCAACGGCTCACATTGCGACGAATGCGGATCAACCATGCACGTAAGTGGAGATTGGCTCCCCATTCCCGGTGGCGACGATGCCAGACGTTACAAGATTCGCACATGTTGTGACTTGACGCTGATTATGTCTACAAAAACCTCGTATAGCTCGGTGGACCGCTCTGGATCGGACCTCTGCAAGACCCAGCGTTCGCCAAACGTGTCATTGCCGATGTCACGGCACAGGAGAAGGAGTACAAGACATGTTCTAGGATGTTGGGCATGTTGACCCTCGCCGCGCAGGTGAATTTTATGAGAATAGCTCAGGCCTCACCCAAACTGTACAGGAATGATTTGCGGGCGGTCGAAGCTGACTCGTAGGTGACCTCTACCTGCGCCCTCGCTAAATGGTACAGGAACTGCCCGATCCATTCTTCTTCACGGCTAACCGAGTTGCGAAGTCCGTTCATGCGCCATCGATGCCTATGAACAAGGTTCTGTGAGTGCTTCAGGATCATTCCCGACCTCTCCGCATCGAGACCTTCGACAAGAAGACTCTTCATCAGCATCAGCAGAATCTCGCTAATCTTGCTTTCCATTCTTCACTGTCTACTCACGCAGGTCCGCCCTCCTGAATGCTGGCTACAAAGTTTCGAGATCTCACGCTTTGGCTGGAGCGGTCAAGACCAACGCTCCTCGATCGTTCATCTACGATATTCTTCGAGAGGATATCAAGACGAACCCGGTCAGGCTGGATAAGATTCCTGAAGGATCGCCTGCCAGGGTATTGCTTGCTAAGCCTATGACGTGAGTCATGAAGCGCGCGTTCTGAAATTGTCTCATTCTCGTCTGAACACTTGATCGATTCAGCGCTTGAAGTACTCGTGTTGCTGATAACCCTCTTCCTTTTGTTCATATAGCCACACGATCGACTTCACCCCTCACCCTGACGTAGCTCTCGAGCGAACGGGCAAAGAGACCTTCTATCAGCTCAACCCGCTGCCCAACTGGGGTCCTGCTCCGCGGGCCAAATCGATCCAAGTGACAATCACCACCACAACCCCCGAGGGCAAAAGGAAGATCGAAGAAGTCGAGGTCGATGCGGATGGAGTGGTGGAGAATGCCGATGGAGAGTTGACGCTCAAGGATGGTGTAGCTCACGCTGAGGGGGAGAAAGTCGAGGTTGTTAAGCGTGTTAAGAGGGATCCCGAGCAGGTAGGTGGGGAAGAAGAGGAAGGTATGAACGTATAGCGATGCATCTACAACTGTCGCCAGCATCATGTATCTTTCCCAACTCGAGTGCCCGATTTAGCCTGCGATGCCGCTCACTGCTCGACTTAACATACAACTCGCATACATCTACATAGATCTGTTTTTACTGATGAAATCTGATGCGGACATGAGAATCTGCGTGATGAAATTGCACCACACATGTAGAAGTAGGCCGTGACTATGCTGGAAAATGTGATTGAGATCACTCGCCTTGTCCCTCCAACCTTCTCCTGATGTCCACTTTCCTGCTCTCGATTTTCTCCAGCAGCTTCTCCGCTATCGTTCGCCATACTTTCGCTGAAGTCGTTTCGAGGTATCGATCCAGTAGAGGGAACGCGGGCCCAGGCGCAGACTGATTGCCGTCCCCATTCTGGTCATCACCGCTTCCATTCCCATTCGTTTGTATGCTTGATTCCGCTGCACTTCCACTTTGGTGTTGTTGATCCACCTCGACCTGCGCTTGCGCTTGCGCTTCGATGACTCCCTGCCCTTTCAATTCCCCCTTCGAAACGGCGTCCAACAGCCCCACCAAGACCGTATCAATGGGTACTCTGCCCAAGAACCCCACTCCTTCCCTGGTCGCCAAATCTTCCCCGCCACCTCTGCCAAAGGTATCGCTGATCTCCCCACAACAAGGGCAGGCGTAGCCCGCCATATTCTCCACGAGACCCATGACGGGCAAGGAGAGTTTCCGGGTGAAAGAGAGCGATTTGATGGTATCGTTGAGTGCGGTCGTTTGAGGTGTGGAGATTAGAATAGAGGTGGGCGTGGTAGGTTTGAATAAGGTAGGGGTGAAGAGCGGGTGGAGGTGCGTGAGAAGGGAGATGTGTTCGTCGGATGTGCCTAAGATAGGAGATGACACAAGAGAAAGAGGATTAGCCGAGCGGTGCGATATCAGGGGAAGGAGAGATGTGCTGTCAGGAGGGGTCTCAGTCGATCGCGAGTGTCAGCTATTTGCAAAAACCGCCAAGGGCAAGGGGAGAGAGAAGGCAAATCCGTTTGAAATAGCACGAAAAGGTCGCTTCTTGTACCCCAGCGTCCCACTCACCAGGCGGCGTGTCCACCACCAAGTAATCCAGCTCCCCCCACCTAACCTCGCTCAGAAACTGCCTGATCATCCCATCTTTTTTCGGTCCTCTCCATACCACACTATCTCCCCTATCTTTCAACAAGAACCCGATACTCATTACTCCCAGCCTCCGCTCTTGATCCACATAGACGGGGACCCATCCAGCTGAAGATTGATGTACTGTCGCGGTGGGGTCGTCGAGGCCTACCATTCGAGGGAGGGAGGGTCCGGTGATATCCAGGTCGAGGAGTCCGACTCGGTTTGTAGGATTCAGAGCGAGGAGGGAGAGAGCGAGTTGGACTGATGAAGAAGATTTACCGACACCGCCTGATGTGTCCAAGCGAAGACAATGGTCAACATCAAGTCAGCAGTTGTCGACCGATGCATTCTATGCTCCCTCTCAGTACCTCCCTTGCTAGACCCAGTACAGTACAAAGGAGTACGTCTTCACCCACCTTTGCCAGACAGGACAATGACAATGTTTTTCACTGAGGCCAGGCGGCGCGAGACAGGTGTTTCGATCGCTTCGGTCATAATGTCTGTCGTTGCCCGCACAAGTACCGCTTGACGTATATACAATCACCAGCTTAGATAGAGCGCGCCGGAACAAGAATTGGCGAGCGAGAGGGATAGACGACACGAGTCCTCTTTTGCGATTACAGGTTGTGCCATGCGAAGAATGTTGGGAGGGTGGACGAGTGACGTCTTATTCAGCAACCGCGGCGGCCTAGAAATCTCTCGCGAGGGATTGTCAGAGTGGAGGAAAGAGGTTGAAATCTCACGATTACGTAATTTATCGGTTTATTGCCACCTAACCATCCATTCTCGACATCCCACTGGTTAACACTCCCTTTACATTGCCTCCAACAGCTCATTTGCAGACATTCTCACATTCATCATCTCTTCTTTCTCCGAAAACAGGGCTGAATCGGTAGTACAGTCGTTGAGCTTTCTGACCTCGATCCGACCTTTAGAACCGCGAGGACTGGCGTCCGCTGTTCAGGAATCGATATCGATTTTGACTTCCTGTCAACCCTTTCCTGGCAAGAGCCTAATATCTAAAAGCAAACCGTAGCAAGATGGCGCACATCGGTACAGTCAAGCATATCCCCAAGGAGGTCCGATACAACTTCCTGCAGGTGAGTCCTGATCAGCTTGGTATAACCCGATGCAATTGCAATCAAGCTGATATTTTGTGATCTTGTAGATGGCCGCTCCGGCGTCCTATGTAGCAGGTCTTGGTCGAGGGTGAGTGTCAGCTTTTTTCCTTCTTGATCTATGGGGCTCGACTTCGATGCTGACGAGATGCTTTTTGGTAGTGCCTCTGGTTTCACGACTCGATCAGATATCGGTCCGGCGCGAGAAGGCCCCAGTGCGGAGACGATAGCGTGAGTTGACCAGGTATTGTGGGATTCTTAGAGATACCTACAGCAACTGACTTGATGCACAATTCGCGCATATATAGGGATGCCCAAGCGAAGCGAGGTGAAGACGTACCGGATCCAGATGCTTTCCAAGATCCGGATGACGAGCGAAATCTATTTGCTGGAACAGTGTACGAAGCGGATGACGAGGAGGCGGATCGTATATGGGATAGCGTGGATGAACGTATGGACGCTAGGCGGAAAGCTAGAAGGTCAGTCATTTGGCTCTCATCGGCATCCCGTACGATAGCTGACAGGTGCTATCCGAATACGTTCGCAGAGAAGCAGCAGAAGCTGCTGAAGAAGCGAAACAACGAGCATTGAATCCGAAAATCCAAACCCAATTCGCCGACCTGAAACGATCACTGTCAACACTGAACGACACGGATTGGGATGCGATCCCCGAGGCCGGCAATTTGACGGGAAAGAGGAGAAAACACAACATGCGGTTGGAAGAGAATCAGAATGGGCGAACCTACGTTGTCAGCGACACTGTTATCGCGGACGCTGCGAACCGGAATATACTGTTAGGTGAACTGGATAAAGCTCAACAGGAGGTAAGCTTGCCTAAATATTTCGAACGGGCTAGCAATCCTGCTAACGTCTGCTCCATCACAGAACGGTGGTTTCGATACTCCTGCCAATGACGGCACGATGACAGATTTCATTTCGATCGGTAATGCGCGAGACAAGGTATTATCGCTTCGTTTGGATCAAGCTTCGAAAGACGCGACCAACGGGTCGTCCACCAGTGTCGATCCCAGAGGTTACATGACTGCTTTGAATAGTCAGATCGTCCAGACGGACGCGCAGATCGGGTAAGTCAGCTAGCAATTCGTTCCACAACGGCGGTCGAAAGCTTATCGTGAGTTCTCGCGCAGTGACATCAAGCAGGCCCGACAATTGCTGCAGAACCTTATTCAGACCAACCCGAAGCATGCGCCAGGATGGATTGCCGCAGCTTCCTTGGAGGTGCACGCTAAGAAGATGGTGGCTGCCAGGAAAATCATCGCGGAAGGTTGCGAGAAGTGTCCGAAGAGCGAAGATGTCTGGTTCCATGCTGCGGAATTGAACGTGAGTTGTCTAATTGCGATTCGCGGCACGCGATGTCCAGTAACTGACCTGATCACACCCTTGAGATTCGCAGACGCCAGAAAACGCCAAGGTCATCCTCGGTAAAGCAGTACAGCATGTCCCTCAGTCCGTCAAGATATGGCTCAAGGCTGCCTCTCTGGAGACGGACACCACTGCAAAGAAACGCGTCCTGAGAAAGGCTCTCGAGTTTGTGCCGAACTCTGTCAGATTGTGGAAGGAGACTGTCAATTTAGAAGATGACCCCGAAGACGCCCGTGTCATCCTGACGCGAGCCGTTGAGGTTATCCCTACTTCCGTTGAGCTTTGGCTTACTTTGGCTCGACTTGAAACGCCAGAGAACGCCAAGCAAGTCCTCAACTCTGCTCGGAAACGTATACCAACGTCGCACGAAATTTGGATTGCTGCCGGCCGACTTGCCGAGCAATCGCCGACTGCTATCGGAGACATCAAGGTGGAGGATAATTCGGAACAGACGCGCAAACTTGCCACTCAGGTCGACAAGCTCATGGTCGGCGCTGTTGGATCGCTCAAGAAGAACCAAGTCCTGTTATCCAGAGAGCAATGGTTGCAGGAAGCCGAGAAGTGTGAACAGGACGGAAGTCCGCTCACCGCCCAGGCTATTGTCAAAGCCACGATTCACCAGGATGTCGAGGAAGAGGACCGGAAGCTCGTATGGCTCGAAGATGCAGAGAGAGCGGCCAAAGGTGGTTTCTTCGAAGTCGCGAGAGCATGTTACGTCGTTCTGCTGGAGACTTTCCCTACCAGTCCGCCCGTTTGGAGAAAAGCAGCGGAATTCGAGAAGGCCCATGGGACACCGTGAGTTGCTTCGTCGATTCCGACCCCATTTGCCTCATCTGTGATAAAGCGATATGACTACTGACTTCTTTCACCTACAGTCAAGCGGTGCAAGATATCCTTGCGAAAGGTGTCCAACATTGCCCTCATGCCGAGGTGTTGTGGCTCATGGCTGCGAAGGAGAAATGGATTGGCGGCGACGTTCCAGGCGCCCAAGACATCTTGGCCGAGGCGTTCAAGCAAAACGAAGACTCCGAATCCATCTTCTTGGCTGCCGCCAAGCTTGCTGCGGAGACCGGTCAGCTGGATGCGGCGGTGCAGATCTTGGAGAAGGCAAGGGTACAGGCCAACACTGATCGAGTGAGTACTACCGATTCAGTTGGTACCCGATTGACTGCTTGGATTCAGCTGACTCCTTTGGTACGGTTATCTCTTAGATCTGGATGAAATCCGCTGTCTTACAACGTCAACTTGGTCACTTGGACGCAGCTCTAGAAATACTCGAGCAGGCGATCAAGAAATTCGGCACCTTTGACAAACTACATATGATTCGAGGACAGATTCTTGAATCCCGAAAAGAGACCGCTCAGGCTCGAGCGGCTTACGCACAGGGCTGTCGATCGTGTCCCAAATCTATCTCATTGTGGATTTTGGCAGCGAGACTGGAGGAGAAGGCAGGTATCACGATTAAGGCCCGATCCTTGCTGGAAAATGCTAGGATGAAGAATCCCAAAAACGACCATTTGTGGGCTGAGAGTGTCAAGATCGAGGAAAGAGCTGGAAGTACCCAGCAAGCCAAATCCGTGCTGGCGAGAGGTGAGTGCAGCCAGCAAAGATCTTGGTCACACATACTGATCTATCACTAATGCTGATCTCGTCTCATTTGCGCACACCCACAGCCATGCAAGAATGTCCTACATCGCCCATTTTATGGTCAATGGCGATTTTCATGGAAGCCCCGCAACAACGAAAAGGCCGATCGGTCGATGCGCTCAAGAAGGCTGGAGAACACCCCGCTGTCATTCTCGCTGTCGCTAGGCTGTTCTGGGGAGAGAGGAAAATCGAGAAGACGAGGCAGTGGATGGGTAATGCGATCACTGCTGATGCCGATTGGGGAGATGCATGGGGATGGTGGTTGAAGTTTGAAAAGCAGCATGGAGAGCCTGTGAGTGTCTGATTCCCCTCATAGTCTACCGATTTCATTCATAGTACCGCTTGATATAACCTCGATTTCGGTCGCTGACGGACGATGGCTTTTGGCGTCGAATATGTTGCAGGAACGACAAGAAGCAGTCATCGAGCGATGTGTGGCCGCGGCACCGCATCACGGTCCCGTATGGCAAGCCGTATCTAAGGATCTAGCGAATGCAGGCAAGAACACAAGGGAGATTCTAGAGCTTGTCGCTGCGCAATTACAATGAAGTATCAAATAATAGGCTCACCGCCTAGTGCACCATGAAACTCGGCAAGGAATATCTTTCGTCTTCAGGCGATTGTGACGCTGGCATGCAGCCTGTAGATCTGTAGACGAGCTATATGCTATATGTGATGACAAAAGCGAGTCCAGTGTCATGTGTTACATTTCTTGTTGTGCTGAGGATTCTCTGCAATGGTCCATCAGGGCATTCAGTAGATCGATCGAGGTCGTCATACGCCCATGCATATGACTCGTGATGATCATAATACTACAACAACGGGGAAATTCAACCAAAATACACCCGTGACGGGCACATACCTATCTTACACTTGATACTCGAAGGGGACAGACAAGAGAGCTGTAAGAGCTGTGTAGTATCATGTCGTTGGATCCGAACTTGAATGATATATCTGATCTGGATAGAACATGCAGAAGTGAATCTGAAGCGAATTTCCATTTGAATGATCGTCCATGCTGATGCCAAATAGAAAAAACAAATGCAAGATGCCCCTAGCGAAAGAAGATAAAGAAAGATGACCATGTTCGAAATGACCAGAAAATGAGGTATGCTGGATTGTGGGTTGTTCGTGTCGGTTGTTGGGTATCAATGTTGATGTGTCATATTTGAATGATCGTGAATTGAGGATCTGCGTTCCCTTTGGCGCATGGAGCGGGTTCGATTTTGTTTCATTTCTGGCCCCGCGATATGCTCATTTGTTCTTCTCTCAAGCAAACACCAGCGTGACGGCTAATCCAACCAGACCAGCCGCTAACACCGAGATCATCCCGACCGATCCTTGGGCTACTACCATCGTGGTGGGCGCAGCAGAGGAAGTGGTGTTGGCAGATACGTAGGTGGCCACACCTACGTCGCCGCAGATCTTAAGTGCCGACGCGTCCGATTGGGACGCGAAGATGTAGGGCATACCGCCGTATCCTGATGCAGCGTATGATACGGAAATGGCTCCGCCCGATCCAACTGTGTATTGTTTACATGACAGAAGGCTGTCACGCGGGATAGTGAGATCAGCGATCTTTCCAAAGATGTGATTCACTTGGAAATCAAGCTGGCTTACTCGATCACGGCGGACTGAGCTGGCCATCCACTGGTAGGCACACCGAACGCTTGGGGCTGACTGGGGCTTCCCCGCTGTGGAATCACAAGAGAGCGAGGACATCAGCATATGCACAGCCAGGCCAGACCTCAAGGTACACTCACATTAGTCAGGACAGATAACAGAGGACCCTTTCTGAAAGCGACGTCTGAGGCAGTCGAGGCTACGATACTGGTCTGACTATCCAGGAAGTTTTTGCCGTTGAATTGGGTACCATTGGTGATAACAGCGTGTCGAATCTCGTTCAGCCGTTTGATGTGGTTGTAAGTGGTTGTGTTGGCGTAGTTTGACGGCCAGAGCGCAGCTCGGTTGTAAGGATCACCTGCACCATGCGAGAAGTCTTGTTCTTGGCCGTAGTAAACAACGGGGAGACCGTCAAACATGAACTGAGCAACCATAGCGTTGAAAGCTAGTTGAGCATCGGCCGTCACGTTTCTCCATCGCGGCAAGTCGTGGTTCTCAATGAAATTGCCCAAAAGACCAGGGCTAGGGAAAGACGCGAGGACTTGGTTCGCAATGTCGACAAAGTTTGACATGTTGCCCATGGGTGTGCCGAAGCCGTTGACGATGCCATAGTACAGCGGGTAACCAAGGACGGAATCCATGTATTTTTCGGTTTGGAAGCTCGCTGCGAAGGGAATGTCGGAACCGTACACTTCGCCAATGCAAAACACGCCCGCTGAAGCACAGAATGTAGTCCAGAATGGTCCAGGTACATGCTTGGCTGCGTCGATTCGAAGGCCGTCGATGCCGTACGTGGAAGTCAAGTTGGCGATCCAGCTGTGCAGCGTATCTACCACGGTGGGGTTTTCGGTGTTGACATCCATCAAGGCGACCTTGTCGTCACCCAACCAACAGTACTCTACAGACGTCTCATTGTTGTAGTCGATCCAGCATTGTGGGTGGAACTCAGCGGGGTCGGTCCATCTTGATCCATCGGCCTTGAGAGCGTCGGTGTTGAATGCGTCTTTTACGTTCAAACTCGGTACGTTGTTCACTACTACATCAACCATCAGGTACATGCCCTTGGCATGCAAGGCATTACTGAGTGCTTTCAGGTCGGCGTCCGTACCGAAACGGGGGTTCAGCGTCAGGGGGTCGTTGACCCAGTAACCGTGGTATGCGTAGTTGTATGGCGTGTAGACATCGATGTTCTGACTGACGGGCGAGATCCAGATGGCGTCAAAGCCCATTCCTTGAATGTAGTCCAGCTTGTCGATGATGGACAACCAAGTACCGCCACACCACGTTTGCAGGCCCGCATCACAGTTCTCGGGTAATGGCGATGTTCGGGCAGGAGCGGTGGCTGATGGAGGAGCGAATCGGTCGGTGAATAGTCTATGGTTGCAGTTGGGTAGGTGGCAAAAGCCCATCGAAACATCAGTACAGGATGATCCACCTTGTTCGCTTGTCGATACTGCCACTTTGGCCGGTCAAACTACGGACAGGCCGGACTCACTGGTATATTGACTTTCCCTTCCATTGGTCAGCGGTAGCTGCGCTCGTGAGGTTGAGCACCGCCAGTAAGCCGCACAGCGATAGTAATGTCGTGGTATGTTGTCGCATTTTGGTTCAAGGTCGAAAGGGGATATGAGTAGGCTTGTGTTGTTGGCTTGTTCCAAATGAGTGTGTCGGTAAAATGAGCGTGATTTTGGTCGTTGCTATACTATAAAGATGATATTATTGAATGATAGTTTACGTCTACTGTCGTAGCCTTATCTCTTGTCGATGTCGATGGTAGGATAGATTGTATCCAGGTGAGGGCTGGATTTAAAAAGAAGGAGCGCTGTTCCGAGAAAAGTGGGGGATGATCAAGAGAGAAGCTGCTGATGATCCGAGCGTTGATCGATAAACAAGGCACTAGCACTAACAGGTACCTTTGGGATCCGTGCGCCAGCCACTTTCTGTGTCGCTCCGTCAGGTGATGTCTTGTGAGAGCGTGGGGACCCGAGGGGAGGAGAAAGGAGGCGGGACCCAAGCTTCATGAACCAAACAAGCAGTTCCAAGGGTGAGTGAGTGCCAATACGTTTCGATGGTGAGAGAGACGATCGCGTGATTGACTGCTCTTGTGATTGCTGGGGCAGGGTAGGGCGAGAATAAAATGCGACAGTTCAAGAAGATGGGGATGTGAGCCGGGCTAGTCTTGTCGTGAGACGAGGAGATCGATGTGCTGGTCGTGATCAAAATGAGTGACAGGGGTACTTGGTAAAGAGCGTGCTTTTGTTAACAAAATGATGAAGTAAGGAATGACTTGATGTGAGTCGACTTCGGTGTTCCGCCGTGTCGAAGAGTCTGGGGAAGAAAGAGAAGGAAGGGGCTAGTACGTGGTCGTCGTGAAGAAGGAAGCAAGTAGGTAGGTGGCTTGAGAAGAAGTTGGGAAGAGTTGGAGAGGTAGGTGGACAAGGGATGATTGGACAAGAGAATGGAACATTCAATCGCTGGAACTGCACTTGGATACATACACTGCGCTCTGTCAGCAATCAATAACAGGTCACAAGTCCAGTCGATTGCTGCCGAAATGTGCTGTTACTGTTGACAGCCTCGTTACGGTGTCTTGATTGCTCTCCTTGTTTTAGTGCCATGTCTGTTGATCATCGGTTGGTCGGTCGATCGGTCCGCTGAACTAGACCACACCGATATGTAGCCTAGACTCGCACACACGCATGCACGCACCTCAACCTAACGCCAGAGGCGTCTGGATCCGCGATGTGCAACGAGACAATACCGTTGTCGCTCGCTACTTGGTTCTGTGTGGTGTATTGTCTGTCGCATCCGATGAGATGCGATGAGACATTCCCGGCCGTTCCGGACCCTAAGCGGTTGTTTACAGTATGTGGATCCGTGCCCAACAATGATATTGCATGACTACTACTTGGCCTTCGCCTAAGAGCTTTTGCAAAGTGATCAACGTTATTCCTCCTACCCCCTAGCTTGGTGTATCATCCCATGAGATATATCAGCATTTCGGCTAATGTCTATTCCAGGGATCAAAAGGTTATACAATGGTGTTTTGTTTGCCCCACACACGAATTCGCGGCGGTCAGCAGCGCGGAGGAAGGAAACACCTGGCTCCCTTGCCCTTGGCAAAGTACATTGACAACGGAACGCACAGGTCGCGTAGCCAGCTCTCGAGCACTGTTGGTAGGCTGTACGTGCGATATCTTCCGTCTGGCCGAACAACAAACAAAAGAAAACAAACACGACCTGTCAGGGTTTCTTCAGCTGAAGTGATATTCAGTTACTTCTTCTGCAGGAACGGTGGGGCTTCTCTCTCCCTGAAAATGCCGGCCGCGGTGGTGAAGGCTCTGACGACTCATATTACGGGAGCAGGTAAACAACGCGCCTAGCGGGGCTCGCACGTACCGACATGTATTGGTCTTTCCTATTCGACCGTATATCGGCGCTATGAACTCAGACCATGAAGTGCATGAATCGAACGGACCAAGAACTGCGCACAAGTCTAGGTCTGACCGTCCATCGAGCTAGATTTTGCTTAAACGCCACCTACCGCTCACCGACAAAAGCCGTTGACGTCTTCTCTGGACCGCTGTCCGCCTTGTTGTACTGTACCTCTTGACCGATGGTACGGACATCCGCCGAGGCAGGCATTGCTTGCTTTGTTTGTCCGGACATCAGAAGACTAATGCACGGTGTTCTTGCGATCTCAAAGGCCACAGCTCAGATCCTCGCAATCTATATCTATATCTAGCGACGGGTTCAATTCGGCCCAAGTAGACTATTGTCATCATCGCAAACCACGATAAGTATCCAGACATGTATGTACAGCTGACACCCGGTCATGAGCCACTAGGCACCCATACTTGCCATCCGTCGCACATTGCTACAACACGGCCTAACCGCCCTGATCCTCTTGTGAATTTGAGATGGGATCTGAAGTGGGTTGGGGAGTTGGAGGTCTGACTTCGGGCGACATTAGTTGTGGTACATATGTGTCGTAGTCCCGGTCGGGCTCGTTCGATGACTACGGCGCGCATCGACGCGTGGACCGAAGGGTCGAAAATATCAGCAGGGAATGACACATCACAAGCGAAAAGCGAAACTCAGGCGGTGAGTGGTCAGCGACATACCGACATTGTGAATGCTTGACCTCCCTACTGACTTCGTCGACGCACGATTTGAATATGTCGGCGGAACCGTTTTGGGCATTGCTTCTGTCACATTTCCCAAAAGACCTTGACATGAATCTGCTCTTATACCTTGGTGTCAATGGCGAATCTACGCTTTGTGCTCTTATCCCTTGATGGCTGTCACCAGCTGTGCCAGAGTACTCACCCTCTTTGTTGCGATGCGTCACGGCCAATCGATCTATACACCCACGAACACAAAGTAGCGCCGTTGGTGATCTTGTAAACACCCTCAACCTAAATAACACGGAAAGGCATGTATGACTCTGGTTCCGCTTTGACTTTGACGATCACTGCTGAGAGTCTTCCATTGGGTGGCATAACACACGATATGTGATCTACTCATGGTTCACTGATCTCGATCTCGATAGTCGAGTACGAGGATGCTCACATGGTCGTGTTCGCCATCAAAATAACACCCAGCGTCGATTCAGAGAGGGGCGCAATACAGTTCAGATCGCTGGGACATGAAGTTGTCTTTCTGCGGCAACAGAGCAAGATGATCCGGCACGGAGGCAGAGAGAGCTGCTTTTTTATGCTTTCACTATACCACGCTAGAAGCTGATCCTTGTGTTGTGTGTTGACGCTGGGAAACAATCACACGCGAAAGCTGTTCAACATAGCTGGGATGTTTGACGAGACTCCAGCTACAAGCGACGTGCTTACGAGAAGACTGCACTGAGCGGATGCTGATGGAAAGGCAGAGTTTGATGTTCTGATCTAGTATCTCACTCGAACAGGGACGCTGAGGCACTAGTCTGTTAACCTGATGGGCCAGGCTCAGTCAGATCCGCGGACACGACGTCGGCATATTGCTCAAATAGAATTTATTGATGCCTTTTCACCATCATCGTCCGCTTCACCATCACAATCACCTTCACCATCAACATCACCATCAACATCGCCATCATCAGGATCAGTCGTAGGGCGCGTGCTCATTATCAAACATGCCCTAAGGTTTGACTCCGGTACACAAGGTGTGTGCCTCTTGATCCCGCGGTTCCGATCTCAGCGGATGTGAACCCTTGAGATACCTTCCGTCCCGTGACGGAGACTGTATGGACAAGCTCCTAGCCTCAAACAGGACCTGTGGCTGGCCGTGCTGTAAACGAAGTACGGAGTCTCTGATCAACCTAGTTTCTGCTACGTATCCCTTGCGAGTCACCATACTGGATATGGCAACAAGGTGGCATGCAAAAACATGAATACTAGGATGACATGTCCAATTACGGCTCATCTCGAAGCCAGCACGCGTTTACCGCGACCGCATGCTCACTACAGAGGCGACAATGATACACCAGCCTCCTGAAGATCAAGTCCTAGGCAGCCGGGGCTGCCGACGGCATCTCGTCGGAGCTCGCACTAAATTCCCTTCTGACACTCGAGCCACATGCTGTACGAAGCATTTTGTAGCCGTCGTCCTCTTGCAGATCTTTCCATGCAAGCTTCCTCTTCCTGTTCAACGCATCCAAATGCTCCGGCCGAAGCCCCTGTTTCCCAAAACCACCGTCTGACCTCTTGAACGCTTCTCTCGCCAGCTGAAACTCATCTTCCGAAAGCTCTTTGACCGAAGGGTTCAGCGCATAGTCGACGATCTCTCTCACTTGGTCCTCGTCTAGGCTTGCAATTTCAGAAGCGAACCTGGAGACAGGTCGACGGCTGATGTTAGGTATGCTGGTGCTCGAGGCGCTTAGAGGTCCAGCGTTGGACCATTTGTAGGTATCTTTCCATTTTTTCCATTGGTGAAACATCAGACCCATCCTCCATTTCTCGCTAGCCTCTACGCGGCTTTTGGTGCTGATGTTGCTGAATGAGGCAGAGACCTCTTCGTCCCGTTTCTTCATGGCGGCAGCAAGATCGCTAGGGACAGATACCTTGGCGCCTTCTTGTCCGCCCGCGGCCCACACTTTGTATGACTCTTCGAGAAACTGCCGGTTCTTAGTGGGATGGTATTTCGCGAACAGGTAATCGGTAGTCGCTTCGGAACACACTTTGTTCTCTGGCCAGTACGCCTTGAAAAAAGTATCGAAGTTCGTGAAGCTGAACTCGGTGTCGACGAGATCTGATGCCATTGTATGCGAGTCACTCGCTGATGCTGGCGGGCCGATCGAAGGCCCGGTCTCTCTCGGAGACGTTTCTCCAGCCTTGGGTGTGGGTGTAAATGAGCTGTCGACTTTGGGTGGCGGCTTCAATGGGATTTCTGACGGTGCAAGTCGCCCCCCAAGCCAATCCTGTCTCATGCTCTCCATGGTGGACAAGCGGTCATTAAACCACGATTCCACTTCCTTTTCGCCCTTCGTCTCTTTCAACCACTGCACCTCTTTGACCCTATCATTATGCCTACTCAGCAAGCTTTCGGCTATTTGATCGGGCAGTTCTGTCTTGAAAGACTTCCCGGAGAAGACTTCGGAAATGGCGGTTTGTATGGTCTGATTCTCGTTCATCTTCAGCACTTCAGGTAGAGGCAGGAACGAATCCAGGTTCAATAGGGTGATAGGCACGACTTTGTGTCCGGGTGCTTCGGAAAGTGTGTTCCCGTCACTTTCGCCACTGGATCTTCTTGTACCTCTACCACCACCTGCATTCCCCATCACCTTGCTCATGGTTTCTTCGTCTAGAAACCCGGTTGCTATGGACAGTTCGAATAGACCCTTAATCCTTTTCCTGAGTGCCTCGTTCGCCTCCGTCTCATCAAGGGATCCCAGGACTTCTGACAGTTCCTTAGCTTGGCGGTCTAGCTCATCGGCTTCGGTCACGGGGAGCTCAATAGTACTTGAGCCTTTGACCAGCGTTTCGAGCACCGAATTATGCAGAGCAGGCTGTTTCGCATCCGTCTGATGCCGCTCTACAAACTTATCCAGGTTCAATACACTGAGCCGCATCTTTCTGGTGCTACCTGTATCTTGCTCGCCTGGGGTGTCGGGAGAGGGTGCATCAACGGAGGAATCGCTCGACTGCGGTTTGGAGTTCTCATCTTCCACCGATGGCAGCTTCATCGACGGCCCAGACTGGCGGAGCGTTCCTCCTAGCCAAGCTTGCCTCATACTCTCCAGGGCCGTCAATCGCTCGTCTATACACCTCACAGCTTCCTCTTCCCCTCTGAGCTCCGAGATGCTCTTGACGGCTTGACTTAGGTCATTGTGCCTCTTGAGCAATACGTCGGCTACATGTTCGGGGAAAGGCTGTGATACGACCTCTCCAGAGAGGATGGCGCTAATCAACTCTTGGTTCAACTCATCTTCATTTCCACTGAGCTCGTCGCGCATGGTCAGAAATGCGTCGACATTGAAGATGGTGAGCGGGACATCCTTGTAGCCTGAGGAAACGGGAAACTCTCCTGAGCCATTGTATCCACTACAGCTTTCAGCCGCTGCTTTTCGCACTCTATCTGCATTCTTCTTGTTTAGGATACCTGCAGCGAAAGACTGGTCGCACAGGTGCGCTGCCTGTTGGCGGAGAATCGTACTCCTTTCCTTCTCTTCCATGGTCTCCAGCAAGTCAGAGAATCGCTGATGATCGCTGTTTAGTTCGTCTGCCTCCGAGACAGGTAGGTCAATCGTCGTCGCACCGCAGATCAAGGTTCTCTGGACCCAGTGGTGAGCGTCAGAATCTTTGGGCTCATTCCGGTGGTGAGCAATGTATCTGTCGAGGTTTAGCGTACTGAGTCTTGCTTTCTTGGTGGGCGTATTGAGAAAGAAGAGGATTCTCTGTGCTGTCGATCGCGACCCCTGGGTTCCAGGCATGTCGGTCGACGTCGTGGATGCGGTGACATCTGTCGACACAGCAGAAGGGGTCGAGGTGGGTGTTGCGATGCCCGCTTCAGAAGACATTTTCGTCGGCGCTTACCATCAAGCGTCTTTTGAAACTCTTGCTTCAAAATGTGGTGGTGCCTCTACGATTGGTGATTGTCAGGTGTCTGCTTGTTGAAGAGGGTTTCTGTTGGGTTCGACACTGTCTGGGGGGCTGATGGAGGTGTGATGTTGTGAGGTCCTGGATTGTCGGGTCATAACAGGTATGAAGAGATTCGATGGCGGATATAGGTCGATCTGGCGGAAGTCTACAGTTTGAACGGATTTGTGTCCAACGTACATCAAGCTGGCGAGAGGGGGTGGCGAGCTTGGTGCGCGCGCAAAGAACCGCACGGTGACACCTATTGTACACGACCGTTGACATTATTGGCATATACAGTACTACTAAGCATTGTCTCAGGCTTCCTCCATACAAAGGAAACGCGTGAAAGGGCCAAAAAGGTGCGTGTACCAGTGCAATGTGAGGAGCGTAGTGAGATTACTGTGAATGGTAAACGCGAGGAGTCCGACGATTACAGTATGCTTTGCCTGTCGGCTCCGTTGACCCCCCTCAAACGGTTCTTGTTACCTAACACCCTTGTGCTTGGGGATTGATTCAAGTGTGCCGTGCTGCATCTGTCCTGACCGTAAGCTGCAGCGAAGTATGGCTACTAAGTCCCGTCTGTCTGATGACGCATGG
Source organism: Kwoniella heveanensis BCC8398 (assembly GCA_000507405.3). Taxonomy (NCBI): domain Eukaryota; kingdom Fungi; phylum Basidiomycota; class Tremellomycetes; order Tremellales; family Cryptococcaceae; genus Kwoniella; species Kwoniella heveanensis. The sequence goes on from KI669494.1 coordinate 91,497, forward strand.
ACAAACTGACGAGCAGAATTCCGATTCCAGGCAGGATCACTGGACGTCGTAACTCCGATATCACTGAATGGACTCGAAGCTTCTGTTGCATATCCACGCCTACATCCTTTCACCCTTTTGAGTCGGTTTGCCTTGAGACAAAGTGTCTTCTCTTGCTGCATAACAGTGACTCATCCATGAGTCCTTTATGATGCCTGGCGGCAGGATACAAAACCGACGACGGGATGGAGGGGCAATCTCCTCTCATCCTCCTCTTCTGCCTGCAACCAAGACCCCTCGTTACAAAACAATACACGCAGACCCCTCAGACTACGACACGTCCTCCCAAGCCTTCTTCAGCACACATCACATAAACTCCCATCATCCTCCATCTCCCTCGTTGCCGCAGCCCGACAATCATCATGGGCGCAGATCGAACAGTCGGCTTGCCATACCACTTGGGCTATCCCCTGCTCTCAGCGGTGTTGCTCGCCATATCAGCATTCGCCAGCGCAGATTCGGTCTGGTTCGTCTCTGTTAGCACGCGGAGCCAAGTGGTGAGTGGAGAGTGTAACAGCATGGAATGGGGCTTACAATCCAGAAAGTTTATTACGGTTATACTGACCTTGTTCTCTCCTTTTTCTATGAAGATCCGCTTCGCATCCCAGAACTACTGCGGCTACAACGTCTCCAACCTCGTCATCACCGGTAAACTGGGGTGCATCTTCCGCGGGTATCAGTGGCAATTGCCGAGTGGCTATTTCGGGTTCCCTGTGCCCAATGATATCAACTTGAATCTTGGAAAGGTAGTAGTCACTTCTGTTGTTGGTGAGTGGGCGCATACATCGTCCCGGACGACTTCAATTGCATGGAATGTCCTCTGAGGAGAGCGAGTCTCCTGATGCTACTCTTACAGCAGAGATACTATGAGCTGATTTCTCTTGGCGCCCGGGTGAAGCCTTCGCGCTGGTCCTCGTAGCTGGGCTACACCACGCATACAGCATCCGATATTCGTACCGCGTCAGCCCCGCACCGAACGGTGACAAGCTCTATAGCCTGGTCATGATCCACGTTATCAGCGTTGGCGTGGTTTTCGCGTGAGTCAAAGTCAGAATGATCGTTCTTCTGCCGCCTGCCTCGGACCACCCACCTTTCGAGATATATACATTGTGGAAGAGGCGACTGATTGTGGTCGTTACGGTATTTACCAACGGATGAAACGCGTCTCGCACACCCGATTCAGATTCACATGGATCGCTTTCATAGCACAGGCAGCAGTCATAGGCGCGGCCGTCTCCAAATCCAATAACATCGTCTCGTCCGACGTCGACGACGATATAGGCAACGGCGTCGCCATCTATTGGGGCCAGAGCGTCTGGCTCGTATTAGCTAGTGCGGTGGTTCATTTCGGATGGGTTTATGAGGCTGTCAGGTGGAGAGCGAGCGTCAAGTAGCTTGCTTCTGGGCGCTCTGGTTTCTTTCGCATTGTGGTACCAAAATTGTTCTGCGCTTTGTCTGTTTGTACATTCGTATAAACTCATGTGAGAATCTGCTGAACTGGACTGCGAGGCTAAAAGAGCAAACTAAAGTGAAGCACCTCAAAAATATTTAGACTGCTCGGGTTGTGTGTACCGTTTACATAAAGACCGACAAAGTGCGTACGCACTCCATGCCAGATAAAGTTATACCGAAAATTGGTTTATCACCGAATTTAGGGTGAGGTTGACTTGACGGCGGCGTCGGGGCGACAGCACGGCCGTGTAAGGAGGCCCAGGCCAGGTACGGGCGTAGAAGCCGTGTCGAACATATCGTATCGTTCAAACGACGCGGGCAGTCGTCGGGGCAGCACGCTTGAAGGGCTACGGTGACGATCACTGTGGCGTGATCCACGGGGTGGTGATCTGCGTTCAGCTTAAGACTCAATTCCTCGCATTCGAGACAGGAGTATCAGCCGTCCCTCGTCCTCGCCACCAGCAGCAAAGCTTTCTCTCATCGCCGAATTGAAATCCACAAGAACGAGAGCATTCACCAGATCACCGCTCAGCCAGTCAGGTAACTCCGGTCGCCGATCAGACTTTTTTTTTTGACAGCCTGGACCGGAGCTTTGGCCAGCTTTACGGCATCGCCCCCGCTTATTTATTACCTTGACAACGTGGTTTGGAACCCTTCAAATCAGTGATCGACGTCGCAAGTCGTGCAGAAACGGCCGACTATACGAGCGCTGCAGAACCCGCCGAAACTCGCCGCTGCCGCGGCCCTCGAGAAGCTGGGATAGGCCCAGCCCATAAATCTCGCATGTGTGACTGACCCGACCGGTCGGACTTGCCCTTGTAGGCACTCAGGTGCGCGATCAGATTATCACGTTTGGCAAAGAAGCAGCTCAGGGTACTTTCACGGTACGGAAAAACATTAATTGAATGGGAGAGGAACAAGGGTTTATGGATCAACGTTGTCACCAAGAAGTACCCCATTTTCGTCTGTGTCTTTTTCGTCTTTTCCTACTCTTGATCGACCTTCCACATAGAGGCTTGGTGCATTCCCCATCGTGCAAGATGGTGTCCCGAGGGGCTCAAATAGAATCCTGAGTTGCCAGCTGAGTTGCCAGGGCGGGCCAGGACTAGCCAGGCCAGGCCAGGCCAGTACAGAAGGGACGGTATGAGAAGTCACTTCACAGAAGGTTCGGAGCCGCTCTCGGTCGCTCGGTCCCTTGGACCCTACGAATCATCGACTGCAGGAAGATGAGATGTATCCAGACAAGCGTGGTGCAAGGTAGTGCTGCGACCGTCAGGAATATCAAGATGACGCGCTCTGGATATTCAGTGTGAACAGCCGGACACGAGATCCTCGTGAACGAGTACAGCCTGGGAGAAAGATCGATGCGGTCATCGTCTTTCGCCTCAATGTCAGCTGTCAGCAAATTCAAGCAGCAATCGGGGTGAAGGTACCGGAAGATGTTCCCCTCTCAGCTGCAGCTGTGATATGCCTGGCGCGGGGAGATCAGACTCGGTGTATCTTTCTTATTCTCATGATATCACCTTGTCAGGCGTCGACGCGACGGCAACGATCGTCGTACTAATACTATTGATTTCACTGTCTGCTGCCGCACCCTCTTTTCCTGATACCATAACGGTACCTTCAGCAAAGAGCGTACATACGTGCATTGCCTTTGTGGTGCATGGGCTCTCTGCGTACCGTAGCATACGTTCTCGCCATCATGTTATCTTCTTTTTTTTCTGGTGTCTGGTTTTGATCTTCGAAACAGAGGACCTCTCCATGTGTATGGTTGGTTGGGGAAATCAGACTCGACTGTCGTTCAAGTTGCATTTATATCTCACAAAAGTTCGACTTCTCAACGAGTATATCCCCAACTCTTAACTTGTTCAGTTTGTGTACGTCTTGTTCTTCGCCCGCGCACATAGATACCATAATCGGGTACTCGGAAGATACACGAAATACATACAGTTCGACCGACCCAGAATAGAGCATTCACCTTATACGCCTGGTCTTGTATCATCATCCGGAATTGACTTCCTCATCGCCATCTCCAGCATCAACCAGCAGAAAGATTGATCCCCCAGGACAGCAAGCATTGCCATTTGCATTTAATCGCATCACATCGCATACCTCGGTGATCGACATACCCTTGTGATAACTGCCAAAAGTAGCCTGGAAACGACATCATCCAAATCTCGTTGTCTGTCTCACACTTGAACATACCCATTCCCCTCCCGGCAACAAACGTACACAACGTAGTAAAATCATCGATAATTCAAGGTCCAATCGATCTAATTAACTCGGCTGCGCAGATTACAGTAGCTATAGCTGGTTAACCCTAATACGAAAAATCGACAGAAAGCGACGCCACACCTTTTTTCCACTTCTGCTTTGGGCGTTTTTACCCTTTTAGAACCTGCCAAGCAAGCTTCAGTACGGATCCTGGCATCTATCACCTGCAGGGTGCATCCGACCCTTCCCATCTTGCGGCAATCACTAAGCCAATGCCATCCGCCATGCAGATGCATTCCTGCATCGACCTCTCGACTCTGGTCGCGGATGACATCTCTACTACACCAGCTCTTAATGCAACTGCTACAGTCACTTCGCATCGACGCCGACATAGTCAGAAAGACAAACATAAGGAGAGACGCAGGAGGGATAGAAAGGTGTACGAATCGCCGCCTGTGATTGCGGAGAGAGAATCGTCATTGTACTTGCCATCGCCTCCTCAATACGAGTACCCGTTCGACAATCAGTATCCATTTGGTGAGTAGTGCTTCCATTCGCATCGGCACCAGTGAATTAGGATAAATACGAGGCAGGCTAGTTGACGCTTGCTGATATCATCATCCTTTCAATTCATATTCTTTGATCGAAATTCTCAAGCCACATACACAATCGCAACATCACCTGCTCAGGCTCAGGTTCAGGCTCAGCAGGCCCAAACGCTGTGCATTCCCCCTCGATCTACCTCCCCGTCCCCGTCACCTACGATCTACCATCATTCTTGTTTTTCCTCGACGGAAAACAACGACGAAGACGACGACGACAAGCATAATCATCCTAACTCTAGTTTTATCGATATTGATAACACTAGTTCGTTCCCTTGGATACATACATCTTTTCGGGAGTCTTCTTCCTATGGTTATCAACAATCACACAGCCTCAATCGCAACCACTACCGCTATCACGACGAATATCGATACCAGAACCGAAGAAACCATTTGACTTCGTATTCCACGGGAGACTTACATCAGCCCTCGTCATTTGGACTTTCCCCACCCACCTTGCGGGAAGATATCTTAGGGCTGTCGAATCTTTCGGCCATTCCCGCTTTCACTTCCCATTCGTCCCCGACTTCAAGATCTGCTTCTTTATACATCGGCAACAACAACCACAACAACAATAACAATAAAAGCATACATACAACTGCCTCGCAACTACCTACTAGACAGAATAGAGTGACGTTTGCCGACCGCCCCCCAATTCCAAGCCCCATCCCCGTGACCAAGTTGACTAGAAAGAATATCTCATCAGGCCCACGCGTAATCGACAGCTACATCCACCCTAATAATACCGGCTCAGGTACAGGTACCGAACCCGGTTCCGAGACCGATACCCGTACTTCATCATTCAAAGCTCGATTCAGTCCACTGCAACAAGCTTCAAAGAAGAAAGCACTTACATCGAGAAGCTTGATATCGCTCTTCCACAGCATGGCGTCTCCGACATCGTCAGCCTCCAAAGATGGAGCAGCATTGGGCGTCGACTCGAGAAGTGATGATCAGTTTGCTAAGGTGAGTGTCCGTACTTCGAGCTGTGTGTGTGTGTTGAGACTTGGTCCTTGGGCTTCTTCGCTTCCTCTTTCCTGTCCTTCTGATGGTCATCGTGTTCCTTGGACCACGCTACCATACAATTGGCAGGGAAAGGCGAGACATTTTCGTTGAATCTGTCACCCTTTACCAATGAAAACCCCTCTGTCTCACGTACCCTTTCATCTGACGAGGATGCGATGTGGGTCATTGCACCCGCTCGGACACACGTAAACACTCCGTGTGTCCCGTGCTCTTTTCGCCCAACTCATCTCGTCTCGTCGCATCGCGACATTTCTCGTCGTTTTGGCTCACCATGCAACGCACACCTCTCCCTTCTTCATGGGTATGACACTTTACTGTGCCTATCAGTGAATGCGTGCGATCCCACATTCCAATTCAGTTATCTCTTTATCTCACCTTTCAACAACTTTGATGGCATCACATATACTTGATCCTGCCTATCAACCGGATCGCGAAAGGCATGCAAGCTTGATCAGCCTGACCTCTACTTGTCTGTGTGTCCTGTTCCGTTGCATTCGTGTCTGATTATTTCTCCACCATCACTCCTTCCTCAATCTACGCCTGCGCCCCATCACAAAACTTGCTGGATCGCACTTTAGGCGACGTCATTCGCCTCTCTTAGACATTTCTATCATTCCTCGAATATACTCATCATCCCCATCTTTCGTTCTTAAGTGCTTACTCATACTTTCGCCTCGACAGAACAACGACTCAGCAGACGACATGAATGTCCCCCCACCCATTCCCGCTCGATCAAGGCTCCGCACGGTCCCCACTCCGAAACTCACATCCTCGCCCAACTTCTCCTCTCCCAATTTGCTTTCGGCGCAAGCATCGGAAGTACAGGATGGCTCGTCCACCATCGCTGAGGACGCTTCGTCATCGATCAGAGTTATTACCCATCGAAAGTCATCCCTGTTCCGCTTACCGGTGGACCAACCCATTGCTCTTACCTCGTCGCCTGTACCATCACCCGTATCACCGGCGTTCAGCTCTGGTTCTCCTGCCTCGCACGGACAGGGACCGGCTTCACCGAATGCTGGAGAGACAAGCTTTGGATTCGGTAGGCGAAAGGTCTCACGTGCGCTCGAGCGAGACCCTCACAAGATCAGAGACGGGATGATGGCCAAGACAAGCAGTAGCGGAGTGTACACTCGTGAGTTGACGCAAAACTTCAAGCGTGATCTTTGCACGTCGTTGTGTTGACACGTCCCGTGTTATAGCTCCTACATTCCCTGGTGCTCAAGGCCCTCGACCCTCTCATTTCCCATCGCACGTCTACACACCTGCCAATTTCGCGCTGTATCCCGCCCAGACACCCATCTCTCCCTCCGCGTCTTCGACACACTCGTCGTCTTCCTCTCAGTCCGACTCTACCGCGCCTCCTCGCACGCCCATCTCGCCCACAGGGAGGATCGGCAAGGCGATGACCAATATCCGAAGATTCTCAAGCACCATCACCCAAGTCAAGGAGAAGACCGGCATCGTCAACAATAACAACAGTCATCAAAGAGCCATCACGACTCCCATGCTGGAGAGCGAGTACTACTACATGCCTCCTTCGTCTAGCTTCGAGAGCAGCACTACTCATTCCCGACAGTCGAGCTGGGGCCCACAAACCCCCGTAGGCAGCAAGATTATCGCTCCCCCATTCCAACACTCAGACTCAGGGTACTTTCCGCCCCTATCTTCTCATGCCGGCCTTGGCTTCGGCTTGCCTGAGCACCCGCACGATAACGCGATGAGGAGGCTTAGAACGTCTAGTACCGATGCGACCGTCATCATCGATGCTGGGGCGGACCCTCTCAATTTCGGTGTTTTGGACAAGACGGACAAAAAGGAGGTGATCATGGGTCAAGTGCCGAGTATCGGATCAAAGAGCAAGAGGAAGCCCGTGCCTAAGATCTTGGGTCAAGATGTCGAAGAGACTCACGCGTTTTGAGTGGAGATCACCCGGCAAAGATCAATGTGAATCATAACAGTTCGTCGTCGGATCCAGGATCGTTGTCTCGGATCATTATCAAGGCTCGCTCAACATGCCGGCAGTCAGTGAAGACGGGAGTCAGTACATGGACGGATAATCTTTATCAAAGGGTGTTTTCGTGGTTCAGTGCCGAACGGACATTGTTGTTTGTTTTTTGTACTACTATGTATGGTAATTCGATAAGCCATTTTTCTCCAGTCGATACATTTCTGTGAACTGAACTCCAGTCAAATTCTCCCCCGTTGTTCTTCCTCTCTGATCTGCAATTCGCTCATCCTCAGTTGTCGCGAGGGGTTATAATTTATATGGAGTACTCGTCACCTCCTACGCTCTAGTATCATAACACAACCTGTATAAATATGTTTTAGACATGCTCTATGGACACTTGTAGGGGTATGCGGAACTTTTAGAGCTGCTGGGGTTGTGGGTACACATGTACAGTCATAAGCGCATGCGCAAGGACGTTCTCACTATGCTCACGCCCGTATGGCCGCGTCCACCTCATTGATCTAGCTGTTGAGTGGGTACAGCAGCAGGGTACTGTATGTCATACCTATAACTACACCTATACCTATACCTACACGAGCTGCCGAAAGGTAAGGCTGATTCGCCCATCTTTCACCGAAGGCTCTTTTGGTATCTCGTGCTGTGTCGGAGGCCAGGTCGATAGTGCCGTAGCAAGAGGGCAAGGAAAAAAAAAACCGACACAACACTATCAATAGGGCAGGTCCGGCGTTGAGCATGCCAGTCGCTTACCTTCCAGTACTCTTGTGTCCGACCTAAGTGAGATTATTGATCATAAGCACATCATACGGACGGTCAGCCTAGATCATTATGCCGTCACTGCTCTTTGAACAACGGAGACCCAGAAATCAAGGAAGACAGCTCGCTCACCCTGCATGACTACCAGACTACCGTTCCCGAGCCTGTAACGAGCATGATCACAACCATTAGGACACCGAACTCTCTACGTTTCAGGATGGCCGAACGACGATACGAAAGGCTTCGATCGGATGGCGCTGAGATACTCACACCCACTTGACGTTCTTCCGACCCTTCAAAAGAGCCTCTTCATCCATGCTCATGTCGATTTCGTCTGTGTGATTTACATCTTCCCCTGCGACACTTTTCGTGCGCTTTGATTGCACACTTTTGCCCGTGCGCGCACGCGCTTTATTGGGGAGCCTGGGGGACATGATGAAAGTGCGTTTGGCGCCTACGCTGACTGATGCTATTACGAGGTTGTTGAGGTTGTCTGAGTGCTTGCTGATATAGACAACAATCTAACGCATCAGCCGCAGTCCAAAGCGAGAGCCGCCACTCTTCGGAAATCAAGGCTAGTCGCGTTGACCAAAGCGGCAAGGTAGCGAAGAGGATGGTCTAACTCTTGAGCCGTCGTTGCAGTAGGCAAAGGATGACAGAAGGTGTACAGAACGACCGATGGGAAACAGAATGGGAGTCTCCCTCACTCACCCGATATAGACACTTCCGTCATCATAACGATTCAGCATGACATGATTGAACCTCACACCCAGCTCGTCCTCAAGTCTTTCTCGTATCTTCTCGAGGATCGGAGGGAACGGGTAGTTCATGGTGATTCTGGATCCGGAGTACGAGAGCGTTGCAGAGGGCGTGGTGGAGTAGGCTGCGATTTGCCGCGACTGCGGGAAAGCACGGCCGTACATTTTGAGGGTGGGCTGATCTACAGTGTGATTTGGGACAGAAGAGGTCTGAGTTGATCACGACATACACTCGAGGTGATTTGCAGAGTAGTCTACAGCAGGGAGGCCAGCGGAACTGACTTACACCCTAAAAATGCCATATATAAAAGCATGAGTCAGTCATTCAGTCCGCCAACCCTGTATCCTAGATTGGAGCGAACACTTCCGAAGGACAAAACACATCATTGACCCACATGTGTCAAGCCCGACGAGCTCTTGGTACCATTCATCAGCTTCTTTAGCGCTCAGAAACTAGGTCAAACAGTCGCAGTGGGGAAAGAAGGATGTTCAGCCGCCATCTTCGCATCGCAACAATAGTAACGAAGGATCAACCCAAACTGTGGGCAGGGGAAGGGGGCAGCTAGCTCACCTCGGGCTGATAATACACATCCGCGCCGTACCCCATTCCTTGCACTTTCCAGCGATCGACAAAGTTCCGCCGAGAGACTTGTTGAAATTCGTCAGTGGGCTTGTGCCTTGTCTGGGGATGAGGCCGGGACGGCTGCGCTCTCGCTCGCTTCGCACTTGCGTTGATCCTTGTATTGGTTGATCCGGTCTGGCCTCTGGTTTCCTCATTACTACTACCGCTCTTTTTAGCTTTCTCCTCAAGCATTGGACGGTTTGATGAACGGTCGTCACCATCGGAGGTACAAGTTCGGGTCTCCTCGTAAACATCCTGGCGGGCTTTCCGTTTTCGTCTCCGTTCATCTATACTTTTAGAATCATGAGAGGCGGGCTCCGAATTCTCTGAGACTGAGGGAGGAAGGGGAGATAAGGAGGACGAAGGTGATCGTCTCTCTCGTCTGGGTTTGATCGCTCTCTCGTTGTGCATTTTGTGGATATCCGTATCCATTGACTTTGACTTATAACTCGGGCAAGGTCTACACCAGAACGAATGGTCGGTCCTCGGAGAGTATGGGTCCCTTCTGCCACCTGTAATGATGTAGCGATATGCGAGTACAATTAATCATATCATATAACAAGGAACGAGATGAGATTCATTTCTCGATCGTCATCACCGACCTTCTTGCCGCTGTCATCTCTGGACTCGTTGAGTGGAGGTAATAATGGGTTTCAGGCACGGTTGTAGCGATCGCGAGCAAAGAGAAGAGATGAATTCGAAGCTAGACACGAAGCTAGACAATTTCCGGATGTCTTCTTCCAGGTTCATGTTTGCGACATAGATATCATTCATATACTCACATCATCACGAGTACAATCTACACGTCTTCTCTGATCGCTGAACTCGTACAATCAATATAGCTAGAGGCGAACAATGTCCCTGTCCGACCTCGCCGAACCTCGTTCATCCTCCTCATCCTCCACCTCGTATAGGCCATCGACATCCCCACCTCCATCTCAGATTAACGTCACCGTACCAACCTCGCTCTTGATCTTACCGACTACAGCGGCACTCGTAGGACTATCCATCGGCATAGTGCGTGGAGGTGGGAGGGCGAGGCTGAGGTTCTTAGCTGAGAATGCGCATAGGCAGCCCAAGACTATTCAAGGATGGGTGAGTGGTCCATGCGCCGATGGTATACAGCCCTTGTCATATCTCTCTAAGCCGACTAAATCATAGCGAAATCGCTCAGCTGGATAAGGGAAAACATGGGTTCATCTGAAGCATCATTTATCATGCTGACCGATTTTATTTCAATTGTGCCTATATCACTCGCGGCATGATAGTACTTCTACACCAAAACCCGTAACTACCGAGTGTTCTTTGGCGCCGCTCGAACAGGTGCGAAATACGCCTTAGGCCTCGGAGGAGCGACAGCTGCCTATGTCTTGCTGGACGAATCGATAGGTTGGAGTCGAGAACACCTGTTTGGTTATACCCCTCCTCCGCAATCTGTTTCGACGCTGGAAGCAGACGATGGAGAAGAAGGGAGCAGCAAAAAGAGGGTGGGGTGGAGGAGGGGGCCAGTGCAGTGGGAAGATGGGGCGTTGGCGGGCGGCATCATGGGTTTCGTCGTCGGCATGACATGTGAGTTCATCCGCCAGCAGTCACTGAACGGGACGTCTCAACAAGATCAGGTCGATCGGCTTTTTTCGTGGCGACCCCTTCAAGGCCGCGCATTGCCCTCAGGATGACCAGATCCAATGATATTCCAAGAGTACATCCTGAAACCCCAAATTCTCATGTATTTTCCCATCGACCAAGACGTACCTGCCCTTTAGCCACGTGCCTTTTCATCAGACTAGGCTGACACGATGTTGCCTCGGCCCACCCGAACGTAGACCGCCTACCAAGACAGCTCTTCATCCGATCCGTGCTTATGGGCCTCATACTCGGTGGCTCGACCTCAGCACTCCAAATAGCGCAAGATCGCGTGCGACAACTGAAAGAAGAGGAAGATCGGCGACGCGCTGCTGAGTCATCGTCGGGTGCAAATTCTGCGTCGGTACCGGCGAGTCCTAGCAATGCTGCAGCCGCTACGGCTGCCATCACCGAGGACGTCGTATCGACAGACCCCACGTTCACGTCAACTTTCGGAAACACTACAAACTCAGTATCGCAAGAGGACGGAGTGTCGAAGCCCACCAAGTTGGCGGGGACTGCTGTGGATCTGATACCGCTCGGAGAGGAGGAGAAGACTCTATGGGATAAAGTGAAGGGGTTCGTTGGTCGATGAGGTGGAAGACTGGTGGTTGTTCCTCTTACAACTACATGATGGATAAGCCTTGTCCACGGCTGCATCTGTACTTGATCGCCGGAAAGAGCAGACTTTCTGCCGATGCTTCCATGCTCTGATATGCTATGATACATGCATGGGAGCGTTATTGCAGAGGTTGATATATATACAATGGATGAGGAATCACGAGCGCATTGAATAACGACTGGACCTCCATATGCCTCAGAATGCGGTGCGTGTACAAGGGAACTTTCCGTCCATCTTATACCATTTCGTAAGGTAAATTGATTCTGATACCGGCTTTGACTGCACCAGTCAGCCATTCGAGGACGGGGTCATATACAATGAGGTATTTCGGCAGTCATCGTCATCTGACAGGGGCGAGGTGTATGGTGAACAGAAAGAGTGAATTGGAGTTCACCCGGTCCTGGGTCGTCTGGTCGTTCGTCCGGGCTGAATTTGGTGTTCCACTCAGCTCGCTGGCGTCGGCGACGACGATGAAGAACTCATCTTTCTAGGAGGAAGCGGTCGCGATGGGTGGATTGACGGTCTTGATCCCCTCTGCGCAGACGTCGCCGAAGTCTATGAGATTGTGACTGTGTATTAGCGTCCGGTTCTTCACAAACGGTCAGAGGAGACCCGGTCCGGTTCGGCTCAGGATGGTAGAGGGCATAGCGCCATGACATGACAGACGGTAGGAGAGTGCGCTTGGCCGAAAGCGACGTTGCGAGACTTCATGTGATCCGCCGAGAAGCGCATCGAGCACATCCAGCCGATGATGCCGATGTACGACTCACCGGTATTCCACCTCGCCACGATCTCAGCTTCGAGCATCTCCCCATCCGTTCCCTTGCCCTTACCCTTCCCATCGCTCGTTCCCTTTGCCACTCCCTTGCTCTTGCTCTTGGCTTTAGTCGTTCCCTTTCCCGTGTCACTGGGCCGGGTACCGGGATCAGGAGTCGCCGCCGAAGTAACGGTCTTGGTTCGTTTCGAGGTTGACTGAGACGGCGTTGTTTCTCGTCAGCACTGATATTCACTCATCGCGCACATGATTCCTTAACTTGATCTTGGAACTGCAGTACACTAAGATAAATATAATGGAGAAGACAGGGAAGGAGTGATACAATGCTTCTGAGGAGCCTCAGGCCATCATAGCGAGGGCAAGGAGAGAGGTATTGCTCGCCATACTACACATGATACCGGTAAAAACTCAACACTACTCACCTTGTTCTTCCCGATCACAACAAAATCACCTTCTTTCGCCTTGCCCTTGCCGGTGACATCCCCCTGATCCATCTCCACATCCATAGCCTGATATCCTTCTTCCCCGTCCTCTTCGTCTTCCTCCTCTTCGTCAGGGCTCATATCCTCATCAGCATCGCCTCTTCCATGGCCTGCTTCAATATCTTCATCGTCCACTCCGCCTACTTGTTCCCCATCCTCATCATCGCCCTCGGCGCTCTCGCTCTCTGCCGCACCACTTGAATCGGTATCGGAGAGCGGCATCTTCGCACCACTCGATGCTGGAACGAGGTCTGCCGAAGTATAGCTCGCGAGCGGATGAGGTCGCTCTTTTGTCTGAAAGCTTGATCCGGATTTAGATTCAGGGCCTTCTCGCGTAGGAGAGGGAGGGAGGCCCGGCGCAGCGTCAGAGTCGAAGCCGGCGTCAACCTCACCGGGTCGCACAGGTGTGTTGTTGTGCGACGAAGGTGGAGTAAGGTCTGCCATTCTATTGTGTTGTGTTGTTTTTTTGGTGTACTTGCTGAACTCGCACTTGAACAAGGGAGGAATGACGAACCTGGAAAGCTGAACGATGAGCTAAGTAGCAAACCGATTGTATGCTTGACGTCGTTGTTGATGCCAATATATAGATGCTGGTTTGAATAGAAGAGAGAAGGCAGCCGTCACGAATAGGACCGACGCAGAGCAGGTGGAGGTTGATTGATGACGATTCCGAAGCGTATCATGTTCAGGCTGCTGGGTTGAGTGAGCCTTTTCTCCAGACGCTCTTAACGTTGGAATATGCTCAAAAATACCGAAATTCATCTACGCACCTACGGCTCCCCACTCAAGCTGGCTACAAGCCCCGAAGCCGAGAGACTGCAGGCAAGCAGAGCTACTTAATATAAACGTGGTCGTCATTCGAGGACTCGAGTAACTCCCAGGCCCCTCAACGTCCAAGTAGTATCGCTCCCATAAGGTTGGTTCCTATTCCAGATCAAGCAACCATGTCAATCCTAGACCTCGAACCCCAGATCAAAACGTATCACACGACGATACCTTCTCCTTTCCCCGGCGGCGGATCCCCGGCATTCGTCTTTCACCTCACGAAGATGGTAGATACGCTCGTTATATGGGTCGGAACGGGAACGAGTACTGCTGCTGCCTCGGATCCGCACCAGGGAGACAGCGGGAGTGGGGGTACAGGGGTTGTGGTTGGGGAGAAGAAGTTGGCTGGAGATTGGAGTGTAGCTATGCCTTCTCGCGGGGTGAGTTACTTCCTCCTGACCCTCTCAAGTTCAACTTGATCTGATCTAATCTCGCCTTGATCGCATCGTCTTATGCTGTGCTTGAGCCTTTCAAGACGAGGGACGCGATGATGAGCGGTACTGATCTGGTGCGATTTTTCTCGCCTTCATACGTCCTACTTCGGGCTATACTACACTTCACCATTACACGCTTCACGCCTTACGGCTCACGCACGCACGCTACGCCCACCGACTACAGAACATCCCGGTGACAGCTACTCCTATATACCGGTCTGGCGCGAGCGACATCGCTCTGCCAATGTCCCAACGTCTTGGTGAGTTGAGATGATCCAACCTTCATCGTGCTGGACTGCCCCTCTGCGATCAAGTCAAGTCTTTATATGAGGCGCAAGTGGGACAGACAGGGCGCAAGGCTGTTGGCGTCGGCCGGGTGGTCCCAAGGGAAACGACTCGTCTCAGGTCACCAACCGTGTTCGAGATCGTCATTCTCAATCTATCAGCAATGTTTTTCGTCGCTATTTACTTCGGATCCTTCTCGGGGGTTACAGGCTTGGAAATACGGAGCGTTATTGACTGATACCTGCTGTTTTTTTCGATCTTTCAGCCCGGAAATTCCCCTCAAACCAAATTCATCTATCCCTCTCGCTCCCCAGCTCATTGACAAGTCAATCGGGACCCAACCTCGATCCTTATGCCAGCAAGATGCTCTTGGTAATGGAGAAGAAGTTGGGCACGTGGCTCGACGACGTTTTGAAGGGTCAAGCGGCGTCATGAGCCGGCAAGAATGGCCGCTAGGTGTAATAGGCCACTTAGGCCTATAAAGAAGGCTTGATCGTATTGCCCTCAATCGCTGCTCCTCGCAGAAACTATTGCTCGCTCAGCGAGGCATCCTTCATCCGTTGCAGATGGATGACGGACGATGCGCTCTATTTGCTCCTTACGATCAGATCAGGGGCACGAGACACTCTCGAAGATCAAGGAGCGACTCGAAGTCGGACGAAATGTCAAATCAGTATGCAATACCATATACCATGCACGTACTATATTCCCTCGTGCTATACGACCTGAGCTTCCAATGTACTTTGCCTATATCACTTTATACGAAGACGTGCAAACGGGTCAAACGGGTTCGAAGATGTCGTGCGATGTTCATCTGTTCATAGTCAGGGTTATCATTACTCGAGTACTATCGTCCCACCCATGATGCACATGCACGCGCCAAACTTTAATCACACCCAACCGTCATTCACCATCGGGCTCCGCTCTTTCTTTCTCGCCTTCCTTCTTTTTCACCTCCTCTTCATCCGACCTCATCTTATTCAGTCATCTTCCTTCAAGTACATCACGACTCAACTCACAAGATGTCAGGCGCATCCTCATCGACAGCGCCCGAAGAAGGAACCACGACAACCATCATAACAGCTACCACCCATCTCACTCTCCCCGCCCATCCCATCCCTCTCACCTACGAGCAACTTAACCCCCGTTCGAAGCCTACAGAGTTCTTCGGGCCCCTAGGTACCGCAGCCATCTCCGTCCTCGCTCCTCTGTTCACGTACATCTTCTTCTTTGCGTGTAACGATGCTGTAGGTTGTACGCCTACGACAGTGCGAGGATGGCAGCAGGCCTGGGAGTATGTAAGCAACTTCCCTTCGACAGCTGGTCATCTTTGGGAATGGAAGGCTGCTGGCGTGTATACAGCTTGGTATGCTTATACGGTCCTTTGCTGGGCTGTCTTGCCCGGAGATAAGATTCAGGGCAACCTGCTCAGAGATGGAACGAGGAAGACGTACAAGATGAACGGTAAGTGTGGTGTGCATGCGCACCTGACCATCACACTTCGTCATATCTCAACAAGGGTGAAAAGATTGGCGGGGATGCTCAGTTTAGCGGCAGCTTGAATGCCATACCTGTCCAAGCACAGGCTGTAATAGCCACCGGGACTTCAATTGCTGATCGTATATTCCCCTGTTTTTCCATCGTCAGGCCTCTACACCCTCCTCCTCACTCTCGGTCTGTCACTCGGTGTCATCCTTCAACCAGGGGGTATTCAGCTCTACACTTGGCTATACGACCATTGGGTACCCCTGGCCTCCGCCGCTCTCGTCATGTCGACGTTCCAGGCATTGTTCGTATACGCTCAGAGCTATTACAACAAGGAGCTGTTGTCTTTGGGAGGCAATTCTGGTAACTTCTTCTATGACGTGAGTGCTCTTCCGAGCCACCTTGCACTCTGCCCTGCACCCAGCATTGCATGTGTACATGATCCGATGAGTTAGAGTCCACATGAATGTCACCGTAAGACAGTGGCACATCTACCTGCCTGTTTGAACTCTGTCGGCGCCCGGGTTATCGTCTAAAGCTCTGCAAGCTCATCGAGTTTTTCTGGTTTCTATGTGTCGTAAACAGTTCTTCATGGGCCGACCGCTCAACCCCCACCCTCCCTTCTTCCCTTCTTTCGATCTGAAGACTTTCAACGAAGTCCGACCGGGTATGATCCTTTGGCTGCTCCTGAACATCTCGTGTGCGTGCGAGCAGTATCTTCGAATCGGCAAGCTTTCCGACAGTATGTGGGTCGTATTGATCTTTGAGGGTTGGTATACTGCGGACTGCCTTATCCAAGAGGTGAGTCACGGCTATGTCATTTGCTCGCGCTCTCCCGTCTTATTTTGTAATCTAGTGGAAAATCCTAGGTGTCGCTTATCCTCAGCACATATTGAGCACGCTGACACCCCCACTCCGTTCATGCCCGCCAGCACACCATCCTCAACCAAATGGATATCACCACCGATGGCTTCGGCTTCATGCTTTCCATGGGCGACCTTCTCTGGGTCCCTTTCACCTACGGTCTTCAAGCGCGATACCTCGCTTTTAACCCGGTACACCTCGGCAAGTTCTGGCTCACTGTAGTGGTTTCTATCATCCTCATTGGAAATTACATCTTCCGAACTGCGAACAACGAAAAGGCTCACTTCAGAGCTGGAAAGAACCCTAAAAGTGAGTCTGCCGTGGCTATCGCTTACAGCTGATGTGTCGTTGTGTCGCCTATCGGAAAGAGGTACGGTCGAAAAAGCTGACTGTCATGTGTGTGCGTGATCGATAGACCTCGAGTACATGCAGACTGAGCGAGGTACCAAGCTTCTCACTTCGGGATGGTGGGGTCGATCAAGACATCCTGTGAGTGACAGGATGATTCCGATGACCTTATCTGTGTATGCGCCATAACTGACCACAGCACGACAGAACTACTTTGGCGACTGGCTCATGGCGTAAGCTCCTCCCTTACATCTCCTGCATACATGCCTCGGAACAAGCTTGCGCGCAAGGACTGACATATGTGTTGCAACCTACTCATCAAATCCAGCCTCGGATGGTGCCTGCCCACCGGCTTCTCGACCCCTTTGACGTACTACTACATTGTCTTCTTCGTCATCCTCCTCGTTCACAGACAGAGAAGGGACGATGAGGCTTGTCGACACAAGTACGGCAAAGACTGGGACAAGGTGGGTATCACTACTTCAGAAAACGCGGTTACATGAGCAAAGACAAGCAAATGAAAAGACAAAGAAGAGATGCTCATTCGTGCATCCGGCCCCCTGTAGTACTGCGAACTTGTCCCTTGGAGGATCATCCCTTATGTCGTGAGTACACAATCAAAGCTTAACTCATACAGGACATGAGGGATGGACGCTGATAACCAATCCCACGGCATCGCAGTACTAATCCCCGCGTCTAGTCGCAATTTGCGTATATCCAACGATCGGCGAGGGAGGTGTGCGCCGCGCCCAGGTAAACATATGGACAGCAAGAGAGCAAGGCAGGATAAGGAGGATGTCTGCGATGAAGGCAGAGCAGCATAGTGGAAGGGCTGACGGAGTCAGCAATGTGTCAGGTGTTTCGGGTTGAAGAGATAACGGTGGGGCGTGAGCTTTTCAGAAGAAGGAATTGACAAACACGCAAGCGGGCATTAGTGTAGCCTTCGCCAATACAACATCATCTACCAGTCATATAACATATAAACAGATCAGATCAAATCGTTTGATAAAGCCATTATCACATATTTCCATATATACCCGAGATATGAGTGATCGTCACGGCGAGCAGAGAAGGGAAGAATGGAGGCAAGAGAGAATAAAACGATCGATAACCAATCATGATGCACAGTGAAGCAATCCAGAACATCGATCAATACGATGGGGTATGAATTCTACTGCTGAGAACGTAACACATCACAGACTGTAGTCTGTGCGCTGTTGGGTTCCTCTTATGTGCAGATTGAGATGCTCGATTGATACTCGAAATGTGGTTTTTGTTGTTTTTTTGTATTTATCATCCTGCCAAAAGGCAGTGACAATGCATCATCCCAATCGCACTCTTTGAGCCAATACAAAAGGTATCAAAGAAGAGAAGCTTAGTACTGGCCCTCGGCGGCGGGGGCAGCGGCGGCAGCCTCGGGCTGCTGAGCTTGCTGCTGCTGCTGAGGAGGGATAGCCTGGACTTGGGGCTCCTTGTGCTCTGATCGGATCTCGATAGCGGCCTCGGGCTTGGGCCTGTAGAATGAAGCGCAGCGAGTGAGATTGTGTTTGTCAGCCTTGTTCTTCGGCCAAATAAAAAAAATGGTGACAAATGTGACAATCCTTATTGAACCAAATGCTGGATTAAAAAAGCACAGGGCAGCTGGCACTCACTCGACAAGGGAGATGATGTCGGGGAGGTTCTTGGAAGGACCGGACTTGCCCTCGGGGTCGAAGGGCTTCATGCTGTAGACGGATAAATCGATGGAATCAGCCATCAACTTCTGAAGATATTGCACTGTCCATCCATCATCCATAGCAGTGTCCCACTCACATCTTAACCTTGATACCGAGGACACCCTGTCGGAGGAGGACGTGTCGGACGGCGTAGTCGACGTAGTCCTTGGCGGGCTGACCGGAGTGAACCATGAAACCGTCGGTGAACTTCATAGACTTGGCTCGGGCAGCTCGGAGCTTGCCGGAGACGACAACCTCACAACCCTTGGCACCGGACTCCATGACGAATCGAAGGACACCGTAACAGGCTCTGCATAGCGATTACGAGCAAGCAGGAGGGTCAGCGAGTGATTACGGGTGAAGCGGATCATACAAGAGTGACCGGGTAGAGAGAGAATAAACTAAAGTCAAAGACCAGCGAGGTACAGCCAATCGACAGACGATAGACGACAGACGATCGACCATCAACCACCAACCATCGGCGTCAACGGCCGATCAAGCCAAGCCACACGGATCTCCTCTCACTCATCCCGAATCTCCATCACGCTGACCCAAGTTATATGTTCAAAGTGGAAAAACTCACCGTCGCATGGCAAGACCACCGAGGAGCTTGTATCGGAGAGACTCGGCCTGAGCAACGGCGGAAAGACCTCGGTACTGGACCTTCTCGGCGTAGAGCTCCAAAGAGTTCTCGGGGAACTTGAATCGCTTCTCGACGAGGGCCTTGAGCTCTCGGATTCGTCGACCCTTCTCACCGAGCACGTCCTGGGTGTGGGTGGCTCGGATGATGATCTCGGTTCGGGCGTGAGTCATTCGGACTTCACAGCCAGAGTAACCCTCCTCGGCGAGCTCTCGAGTGCTGCGCGGCGCGAGGTGCGAATCCACAAAGGAGCGATAGCGAGTGAAGGAAGGGATGAGCGAGCGAGCGGGTATGAATGGGCAGGTGCGATCGATTGGATTGGATTGAATTGAAGGATAAGGAGAGACAAGTCAAATAGACGAGCTGTCGTCAGCGATCCACTCTTCTACTCCAGTGAACAATCGGCCCCAAACGCTCTTTCGCGCAGACTTCTCTCCGCCCATGTCCGGCCGGCCTGACTTCGACACCTCGGTTTCCCTGCCGACAGAGGCCAAATCCATCGCGCCTGCTCGCGTGATCCCTCATGATCAACCCCTCCAACTCCAACGATCGATCAACCGATCGGCCACATCGCACATCGACATGTCCATATCTCCTCTCATCCCGGTAACCTCTTCCTCTTGCGTTACTAATATCCATCGATCCGATCCCTGCTTTGCTACTGCAATGTTCGTTCCTCTTGACGTAGACGCAGAAGTCCAACAACCCGCACTCACAAGAACTCGTTGAGCTCGGCCTGGAAGACACCGTCGGCGATGAACTTTCGCTTCTTGGAGATCTGCTGAGAGGTGGACATTTTGGGTTGGTGTCGGTGGGATTTTTTTGACGGACGAAGGAAGGAGAAGGAGAAGAGGTCTTTGACTATAGACGTGGATGAATAACGTGGGCGAGTGAGTGAGTGTCACAGAGAGAGGGGCAAGGAGTAAGGGAAGCAAAGGAAGGAGGCAAGCGCAGGAGGCAAGGAGTAGGAGTACCCACTGTACATGCTATGCTGCTTCGTTGCACTGAAAAATCTCAATCTCATGCGCCCACCATACGTGGTGTCCAAGTTTCTTTTCGGCAAATTGTAGTGAAACTCCGAAGACAGGCAGACTGTGGCACCTTGGGATGGAACTGATCCAACGGAACCAAACCCGAACCCGTGTTGGTCAGACATGGGAATATCAGGCACACCTTCTCCGGCGTGTCGCGTTCGCGGCAAGGCGACGTTGCCGCCCTTTTCGACGATGCACGATGTAAGCTTATGGGTGTCACAATAACACTGATGATACTCGGCGGACTAACACTGACAGGCAATACATTTGGTCGACTTGTCATGTTAAAACATTAGACATCATATCGTCCAACCATCGCATCGTACTCAGCCATAGACATATAAGATAGAATAGATACGCCAGCTGACGACCACAATCACGACAGCCACGACTACTTCCACAACGGCAACCACGCATTCACCATTCCCGCCTGATGAAGATAACACCCCGATTACCCCGACCAGGGGCGGCGTTCAACTCGTTTTTGGGTCTGCTGGATATCAAGCTTGGTGAGTTCTAAGCCGAGAATCGAGAAGTAGGTTGCGTGTCCGCGTGAAGAATTCGAAAGAACAGGAGAGGATATGTGTCAGGTGATAGGATATGTGCAACTGCATCATGTCGCTCTTCTTGCTTCATCCTGCTGCTGCTGTTGTTGTTGCTTCTCCGATTGGTGGCATGAGATAGACCGCTGATCCATATACACTCAACTTGTGCTGCGTATCGCTCTTTCTGATTCTCCCTCTGCAGGCGCCGAGATCATTCTCCTCTTCGGGGTAAGTTCGTCATGTCATGCATTGCAATCAAAATCTACTGCCCCCTTACCCCGTACTGATCGTTGATCGCACTTTCCTCATTCATCTTCACCCTCTTGTTACGGCTTACATCCCCACTCACAGCTCATCAACAAAGTCGCGGGACTGTACGGCCTCATCGTCGTCTTCGTAGGCGGCTCATTCACCCAGCTGCTGTATTATGCGTACTCGACCGCTACTCTGTTCGCGTTCCTGTGGGGGTTGAGAGTGGTGAAATCTGTACGTCTTGATCGTCTCTCTCCCCCTCTCATCTCTGTGTTCTCTTCTTTCTTGTCGGATCTGGTGGGATAAAGGAGGACTGGGCGGCAACGGGGTCAAGTCCCACATCCCATCGCCTCGTCCCGTGCCCGCGAGATTCCACTCAACCTATCCTAACGGGTCGCTTCGAACTTAATGCTGACGTTAAATCTGCTTTGCCCCTTATCACTGTCCCCGCAAACTCGACCACCCCTCGCTCACCCACACATCACATACAGGAATCTGCCGCACCCACACTCCTCCTCTCACATCTCTACGTCTTAGACCACCTAATAGCCACATTCTTCCACTACCTATTCTACCAACATTACTGGTACGTCGTCCCGCACGACGGACGGCGGACGGCGAACTCGCAAGCGCAGCAAGATCTGATCGACCTCGCTCTTTCAAGAGGGGAGATCGCGCAGCCTAGTCAAGGCGGAGCGGATGAAGGGCTGGACGAATTGCGGGCGGCGTTGGCGGGGGAGATCTGGGATGCGGAGAAAGGCTTTGCGGTCTGGACGCTTGTGTTTGGGTGGTTGTTGAAGGTGGGTCTTCAGAGTTTACTTTGCATTATTGTCAATCTCGCACAGAGGTGTCAGAGTGTTATCATGCTCTCTATCTCCCCTGAGCCTGAGTGCCGTGATCAACTCGGCATATCGTTGTGCTCCGAGCGTAATGACTCGCCGCGCAACCATCGTCTGTCCTCTGCCTTGTCAAGAGACCATCAATTGTGGAAACTTTCATGCCCTACTTTCGAAACTGACTCATATGACGGATCCTGTCGTGAATCTATGCATCATCCCCCACAGATCTACTTCATCTTCATCCTATACTCATACGCCGCCCACCTCTCTTCATCGACCTACCACACTCTCCCACTCACATTCCGCGGAAAGGCATCGACAGCCGCCCACCCTACTACGGCGGAGGATCACGAGGCGGAGATGAGGCAGGCCGAGGAGGCCGCCGCTGATCGAGTGGGAAGCCAAAGTACGGGAAAAGGCAAAGGAAAGAAACAAGAGGATGAGGACGATTTCTCCTGGGACTGAGGAAAGGGACGACCGAGTTTATTGAGAGGGACTGACGATTTGTTCATGATGAACAAGGCAACGGGATATGGTATATGACAGACTCGCACGGCATACGTATGAAGTAATTCACAGTGTGATTCGACTTCATCTGAGACGATACAGTATGTCACATGAGCAGTCCGCCAGACTTCCTGGCACCAAACAATCGATGTTCCATCATGATGGGCCATCGCACGCAATGCAGCGCCCGTGAAGCACATTCATTTAACTCATCCACTCATCGGTTATGTGTAACTATAACTATAATAAGTTATGCAAGAGTATAGTGGTCAAAGGACGATATCACGTGACCTGGCTATTGTATGGGATGATATGAATGGGCCAATGTCTGCTTGAGGAATGGAAAAGGAAAGGACGTCATCGTACGCGG
Source organism: Kwoniella heveanensis BCC8398 (assembly GCA_000507405.3). Taxonomy (NCBI): domain Eukaryota; kingdom Fungi; phylum Basidiomycota; class Tremellomycetes; order Tremellales; family Cryptococcaceae; genus Kwoniella; species Kwoniella heveanensis. The sequence continues at coordinate 114,580 of KI669494.1, forward strand.
TGAATGGGTGGTGGGTGGGAGATGGTCATCTTCTTTCTCGTTTGCAATAGACTCTTGCTTGCTTCTTTAACTCATTCAACGCTCAGCAGGGTGCTTGTATCACGCACTCATCCGGAGCAGACTTGCTGGATTCCCTGTTTTTCAGCCATCGCACGACAATCGCCTGGTCGTCACCTATTCAACCATCGGCCATCGACCATCGATCATCTCGCTGAGCACAAAGGGATATATCCATATATAAGGACATCGAGGGCGACCTTAATCACATCTACATAGGGTCAAGCTTTCCAGCTATCCAACACAGCTCTCAGATATCTCCGGATAGAGGACTAGAACATATCAGCGAGATATTAGTGCTTTCAAGATGAAGCTCATCAATAAGCATGTGGAGAAAGACGGTTCGGTGAGTGATCAAAATATTCTTCTTACTAGCTCCGACTGTATTGCTAGCAATCAGAGGTGATACTTGTGGTGTGCTTTATCGCTCATGATCTACCTGTGATCTATCTCAGGGCTATGTCACGCTCCGGCCGGAGGACGACGAAGATATGTGGCATGTCTACAACCTCATATCAGAGGTGAGTCGGGGTTGGAAGCGGTCATACGGACGTGCACACCTTCCTACCCCACCGAATCGAAACCGAGCAATGGCCTTCGATCTCCCCGCATGTACAGATCCATGGAGCGGTGAGCTGAACAGACGATGCTTCCCTTATGCTCGACAGGGCGACCACATCCGTGCGCTCGCTGTGAGGAAGGTTCAAATGTATTCGTCAACAGGATCTTCAGAGTCGAAGAGGGTTCGAACTAATCTGACTATCGAAGTCACCAAGGTATGTCTGCTGTGGGCATATCATAGTACTTTGTCTGTCATCGTGCGGGTCGTCCGATATCCAGTTCATCGCCCCTTATCATTTACCCTCCTCGTCTTGTCCCTACTCTGTTTGGGCTCATATACCACTGCAATGATCCGTTTTGACCTGATCACGTGTTTCCCGGAACCCGCCTTTAGACCGACTTCTCAGCAGCACCATCCTCGAGTCAAGCCAACGCACAAGGGGAGAAGAAAGAATCGACTGCGTCGTTGCAGATCTCGGGACGAGTGGTAGAAGAGAATGAATGGGTGAAAATGGGCGCGCATCATACGCTCGACCTTGAAGGTGAGCTGGGCAGATTTACTCAGTCTACCATCGATTCTTTCGTCTCTCCCTGTCCCTCTTTCCGAGCACCGGCTTTTCACCACGATTGCATCAGTTGGAAAGACCTCGAGCTACCTTCCACGTGCCATGCCAAGCGAAATGCAAGGTGGGGTCTGGGCCGAGACTGAGACCGAGCCAAGGCTGACGACAACATCATCCTCTTGTTTCTGTCAGCCAACAGGGATTTTCGACTGACCAAGATCAGCGGATGGGACTCGGTTGCTCTTGAGCGAATACAGGAGAGCACTGCCGAAGGTCGGGGCGCGGAAGTGGGCGCTATTGTCTGCGGAGAGGGTGAGCGAGCTATAGCTACCTCAACTGTTTGTCTCACTTGACTTGGTGCAACTCCAATAAAAGCTGATTTACGATTTTTGATCTGTCATGCGCCGCGATTTTCTACCCTCGTGAATATCAGGCACTGCGGCCATCTGTCTTTTGTCAGAGCATATGACTGTTGTCAGGCAACGCATTGAAACGTCTGTACCTAGGAAAAGGAAAGGCGGCACGTCAGGACACGACAAGGTGAGTGATTGGGGACCCGCAGACCATTTGATCATCGACAAACAAGGATGGCTTGTTGGGTCCACCTATGACCTCTTTGCATCTGAAGTTACGCTTTCAGTGTCAGTTCCCCTCGGCGGTGGGTGTGCTGACGTATGAATATCCTCCAAGGCGATGGACAATTTCTTTTCGACAGTCTACCAAGCGATACTTCGTCTGATACCATTCCAGGATCTCAAAGCGATCGTTATCGCCAGTCCTGGTTTCACTCGTGAATCTGTAAGTTTTCGCTCTGCTCCATTGTCCTATTGTACACAAGTGTGTTACCTTCTTTCAACCGATAAGACCTTTCTTCACCAACGGACACGGAATCTTGTCGTGCTAGGAGTCTGTCAACGTCATTGATACACGAAATTGGTATTCCTCAGCATACTGATTACATGCCTCAAATGGATAGCTGTACGATTATATCTTCCAGCAAGCGACTCTCACGTCGAATAAACCACTCCTGCAATCCCGGTCGAAATGGATCAAAGTGCATTCCACCACTTCTCATGTTCATGGGCTGGTCGAAGCGCTGAGAGCGCCAGAGGTAGCCAAGATGCTCCAGGGCGCCAAATTCGCTAGGGAAGGCGTCGGACTTGACAAGTGAGTTGTAACGCATTTTTAATCGACATCCAAACCCGCTGCCCCAAGAATATGGGATGACCCTATGTCGATACGATCGTCGGTCAATCATTGCTGGGCTGACACATGCGTCGGTTTTGCCACTTTATAATGTAGATTCCACAAGATGCTGGCTACGGACGAGTTGAGAGCATGGTACGGGCCTGAGCATGTTGCGCTTGCCGTTGATAGAGGAGCTGTCGGGACGCTCTTGATCTCAGACGACTTGTTCCGGTGGGTGCCCTGACATCGTCACCCGTCGTGTTAACAGCATTCTACAATACCCGGTTGGGTTACTGATTCGACCTTATTCGTTGCAGATCATCCGACCCGGCCACGCGTACGCACTACGTAGAGATGGTAGAATCCGTCCGAGCTCGAGGTGGAGAAGCGTTGATCTTCTCCTCGATGCACGAGTCGGGACAACAGCTCAACCTGTTGACCGGTATCGCGGCGATACTGACGTACCCTCTGGACATTGAGGTCGTAGAAATGGAAGAGAGGGAAGAGAAGGAGAGACTGGAGCGAGAGGAGAAGATGAAGCAGGGCATAGATGTGGATGACGATGATGAAGACAAAGGTCATGACAGCGACGCTGATGGAGCAGCTAGTTAGTTTAGCTGGACCCAGCTGGACTTAGTTCAAGGAGAAAAAGAATCAAGGCTGTACATGCATACATACATAATTGGCAAGAGTGAGGGGCAGGGACCTGTTTCGATGGGGACAACAATATGGAGCTGCATCCGATGAGGACTAGAGCGAGACAGAGTGGGCTATTGTGTATGCTTACATACTCTAACAATTGAAGGATGACAGACTTGCCGTGCTTCCTCTCGCTGACACCGACACCGACGCCGACAATGCGATCGGGTAGCACACCACATACAGTATTCATACAGCACTCTACGCCCGAAACAATCCGCTGCGGTTGCGCTGTCTGATCTGAAGTATCCGTGTCATGATGTTCATTACATGCACAATACGGTCATCTCTTGGGTGATGTTGCCCCAATCGCCATTCCTTCGCGTCTGTGTCTTGAATTGACAGAAATCAGCACAAGTCTCTTTCGCTCTAATATTATCCATCTGGGATCTGAAAGTCCCCGTCAAAGCGAAGCAAAAGGAAGCTCGTTTCGATGTGCATGGGCAGCCGCCACCGCAGCACGACAACACAGGATAGGATATGCAGACGACACGAGGACAGCCCAGAACTCACATGCACAACAATGATACGCTGATCATCACACATCACCCCGTTAGCCAATCCCCCATAATCCCTTCGTATCTCCAAAAAGGGCAGAGAGCTCTTGACGTCTTCTTTCCATATGTGTCGCTTGTCAATCACGGTCGGTCCTTCTATAAGCGCGACACTACCACTGTCGTTGGATTTTACTATTGACGCGGCGGATGGGTCCAAGCTAGATTTGAGCTCATATTTCCGGGAGATGCTCCCGCCGCCGCCGGTGCTTGAACGTCGTTGCAATCTGATACCTGAAGATGGTGAGAATGGCAAAGATGTTATATGGTCGTTGACGGAATTGAGGTAGTCGAGCGAATGGTCGATTTGATCTTCTTCAGCTTCAGAGTCCATCATCACCTGATCATGGTCGACTTTCCCCTCAGCCCCAACCTCTGACCCACTCTGCTCCGTGATCGAAGTCGATCCCGCATATGCCTCCTCTGAGGGCACGTCCTCGACCAATTCCGAACGATGTCTCCTTAAACTGACAGGCGAGAAGTCGAACACGCAAAGATCCGACCGTTTCGGTCTCGGTATGAGCGCATCTCGCTCCTCATCGTCGATGTCTGTCGATTCTTCAGATAATGGCCATAGACCGTGTCCGGGTGGACGTAGGGCAGGAACTAGGGAGATGAATCGATAGCCAGCACAGGAGCAGACCTATGGAACGTGTGACAAGGACATGTGATAGACGGCTTATCAGCACAGATCGTTCTGTTCGTAGGGCAGAGCAATCGATCCCGAGAGGCTGACTGAGTTGCTGGAAGTAACTCGTTTTCCACTCACCCAGCTTCGCTTCTTCATGGTCGCATCCATGATCCTGGCACCCTTCTCACCCCAGTCCACCCACGAGATAGTCCTCTCAACACCCCTGATGCCTAAACCGTCCAGATCTCCACCGTTATCCCAAGCCTGCTGCAACCTTCGCTCGCCCGCAACTGCCATTTTCACAAGCGTTTCTCTTAGCACGAAAAGCTCATACGACTTCTTCCTGTCTCTAGCTAGTTGACCTTCATCGTGGGGCGCCACCACCCTCAGATCGAACACCAATATGCCCTTCGCCGGATCCTGAGTGAAAGGCTTGCCTTTTCCCAACGCCGGATTAGGTTTCGCGCTCATACCAGCTTTGTGAGGTGGGAAAGCGGGGTCTGGTCGGACGTCGAAAGCAGTGATCATCACGCCCAACGCGAATTTGGGCAATTCCAACTGAGCAAGCAGTACCGGTCGTGGGGTCGTATCGTCCATTGGGTCCGTGTCTAGGGGTTGAACGGGATTAATCGGGTTATTGGGATCAGGCGCGAAGGAGTATATCTGGATCACAGGAGGAAAGACACTCCCTTGCGCTCTTGGTTCGCTGGGCATGACCGGTGAGATACTTGACGTTGAGGTGATCATGAATGTCGTCGGCGACAGAAGAGCAAAAGATGAGAACCAGCCGTTCTCAGGAAGGGATAGTCGCTAATTGGTATGTCAGACATCCGGCGTCAGCCTTCTTGCAGCAGAGACCTCGCTATGCCGACCGATTGTCTTACAGCACAACCGATACTCACCGCAAGGACTCTGCCAGTCTTCCAATTCCATGCTACAATTTCTTCTTCATGGCCCCATCCTCCTAGTGCACCTAATCCAAGGCCCAGACCAGCCAATACCCAAGCAGGAGCATATCTCGATACCAGGACGAGTAACGTATCGCCCATGACCTGTAGTAGTTGACGAGTGTCCATGATAGCTTGCGTGAACGGTGGAAAGTCAAGCGTGGGCAATGAGGCGAGTGGATGAGGCTGGAATGTGGACAGCGATAGGAGGTGGTATCGATGTGTGGGCGGTGAGCGTGATGCGTCATGTGAGTCGGGTCTATAAACGGCGAGGTCAGAAAAAGGTCAGCTGGGCTTCTTAGGCTATGTAGTAGAGGAAGCTGACCTGAATTCGCTGACAACAATCAGGTCCTGCGTCGGGTCCATGGTCAGATCTGAAATGGGGAAAGGGACTCGACTGGCTTTGGTTTGTAGCGGTGGGTCCTCAAGATCCGGATCAGTTGCTGAAGGCAGAGGTATCAGGCGGATCGTTGACGGCTGCAAAGCGAGATGTACGAGAAAGATCAGTTATTGAGTGTGCTCAGGTGCGCTCCTGTAAGATGATAAATATCAGCAGCTTATCCCAAAAGCTCTCACCTTGTCATCTTCCCAGTCATTGAAATCATCACACATCAAGAATATCCCCTCCTGCAGCTCGTACACGCCTTCTTTCCCCTGAACCTTTATGACCCTCTTCTGCGCCCAATCCAAACTTTGCCACCTCTTCTCCCTTGAAGCCAATATTTCATTCTTGTCCGCGGGTGAGACGATCTTCTCGTACGGTATGAATTTAGCCTGATCTTTAGGCCACGGAGCGAGTGTGACAGAAGGTATACATTGTCTTGGGTTTTGCGTGTGAGGTGACCGGAAAGTCAAGGTCCGCGTAGCGTCCGTTTCGTTCCGCGAGGAAAAATAATTCGTTTCGTTACCAGGTGACGGGGGCTGTGAGATCCCATTGGCATCGTTCAAGTCGGTAGAAGAGGAGGAGGCAGTAGGCGGGAGAGGCGGCACTTGGAATGGGACGTCCAGGTAGGCTGAGGTGTCCAAGGTGAACCGATATTGACATTGTGCAGACGCGCTGTGGGTATGTCGCAAAGCTCGGCAGGCCTACAACAGTCAACATCAGAGTGATAAGATTCGGCTTGCTGAGCTACGTGATGTACGATCACATGGTTTAAAGTAGAGACAGCTCAAATCACTCACGGAGCGTAGACGCAGTCTGCCATTCAGGTCGAGAAGCAAGAAGATCTGCTCCAATATCTCATCGGGCAAAGAGAGCAGCGAAGAAGAGGACGACGATATCTGGTCTTGCGACTGCGACCGAGCCCGGATACTGGACGGACGAGGTGAGATACCGTCCATCGTGGTGTTGCTAGTGATGTTACTGACACTGTTGCTCTTGTCGCAATCTACGTTACAGTCCAAGTGAATATGGGTATAGCTCGAAGGTGGTATGATATTGATCTTCAGAGATCTTCTCGGTCGACGAAATATTGGACGATGCAAGGGATCAGTGGAGGTGCGTCGACTCGGGCAGCTGGCTTCTCGTCGTATGCAGCCGTGATCGTCGATGCGATGAGAGATATGGAGAGGCGAAGAGAGATAGATGTAGAATCGAAAGGGCGTCATATTGCGTTTGTGTTTCATGCGTCAACTTTAAGCTTGGGTGCGTGTTTGTTTACGTAAGCTCACGATTGTTCGTAAGTTAAGTTGCCTGCAAGCTTGCATCGACAAGAGTACTTGACGTCTTGACCATCTTCCATATCCACAAGTCAATCCAAACCCTTCACACAGAGTCGGCAGAATAATACGGAGCAGAATTCGAAGCGCATCAGCTGGCCTCCAGAAAGGCAACGTTAAAAGGCCAAGCAAGATAGAAACACGCCACCATCTGAGCGCAACGTAAAGCTCAAGCTCGAACTCAAAAGTCAAGCAAGATGCAGAACGATCCAGGACTCTCAGCTCCGTCGGGTTCGAACAAGAAGAATACCGTCTACGTCGCTGGACTGGTACCGGAGGTAGATGAGGAACAGCTGCTGCAGACCTTTGCGACGTTTGGTGAGTCCGGATTGTTGAGCGCAGAGGATAGAGAATCAAATGTTTCAGTTACATCACTGCGGCCTGATCCTATCCCCATCAACATTGATCCTATAATGGACCGGACCAGATATAATGATCATGTGGTCTCATCGTTGAACGTTGTGTGGAGAAGTTTGGGATCTCTGCTACCGCTCTCTCTGCCGGTCATATAATCGAGTCGAGGCTAAGTTCCGAGCTTCTGATCCTTCTCTGCGTTGAACAGGCGATATAATCGATATCAAAATCCCACACGAAGCGCAAGATCGTAAGTAGGAAGAGATCGTATCTTCGACGTCAAGTGGAGAGGCCCCGCTGACTCGCTCAATCATACTTCCTGCCGCTTACTGCCATTGTTGATTAATCGTACGTACGTATTGAACGCACACCGCGCAACGTGCAGCTATGAAACACCGAGGATTCGCATTCGTCACTTTCTCAAGCCCCTCAGACGCTCAAGACGCTATCGACAACTACGACTTGAACGAACTACCAAACTATAAGGGGAGAGGCAAGATATTGAAGTGCTCGTTGGCGCAACCTGATAGGTTTGCGTCGGAAGGGGGCGGGAACAAGTTTGATCGAGCGAGTGAGTAACGTCGTGGTGGTGGCGCACCTTGAACTTCGGCAGTGTCTCTATCTCTGTCTCTGTCTTTGATCGGGCTCCATTGCCTTCTCAAATGACGGCGAAGCGCAGGGATAATATTCATGAGCATGATGGCACCAGAACTGGATGTCCGCTGACTATCTGTCCTTCGTTGCTTCTATAACCCTCTCAGTCTGGGCCTCGGACGAGTACCAAAAGCAACACGGTATAAACCAGGATCAAGGACAAGGAGAAGGTATTGAAGGCCCCACTGCTGCTGTTGAAGGACAATGATGCAGTATCAAAAAGTGGAATCACCTAGAGACTGTTGCTCGGCTGAGCAGAAGCGGAAGCAGGCAAAAGAAGATGGAGTCCGGATAGGAACTGGATGATCCCCTTGACTTTGGTTTGGCATGGCAGTTCGATGGAATAAATAGACACGCGAGATGAACATGTTGTATCAACGCCACTCATCTTCATGAATCACGGACTCAGCGAGGAGCGCTTTAAGCTGGATGCCTTTCTGACAGTATCGCATCCCATACCCCAGCGGCTAATTGTTATTGATATGACACAAACGATACATCTATCTAATCAAAGGATTCTTCGCAACTGTAATCTTCTCGTCCATTCCGTTACTTGCGGACTGCCGCAGAACGTACACCTCTTGATTTACCTCTTTGTACGCGATCAGAGATGATGAGACCGAGGCCCCCTCAGATCTTGACCAAACAGTATGGTACCTGTAGATCATATTGTTTTGACCCGTCAGCTGGTTGCACGAAACAGGTTCGCTGCGGGTGCAGTTGTCAAACGAAGCCGTACTCACCTCAACGTCCTCTCCATTCTCATCATCCACCATGACCTCCACCAACAAGTTCTTGGTCCAAGGGGGGATCGGCTTCTTGGAAACGTGCTCCACCAACTCGCTCATCTTCATGCCCATTCGCTCAGCAGCCTAATCAGATGGGATATCGGGCCGGTCAGTCAAGTGTGCATCATTTCACGAATACAGCATAGCCTGATGTGACCAGGGTTCTCACCTTCTTGGGAGGTACGAAGGCAGACCACAACATCGATACACCTTGCGATACCATCTGAACGTCAAGCTTGTGGGTGTTCTTGAACCAATCCAGGAACTCCTGAAGAGTCGGGTTGCCGTCGATCTCAAATCGATCCCAGAGGGTCCATTCGGTTTCTCCATACTAACAACGCCAAAAACGTGTCAGCTCACCACCATAACCCAGATCATTGGAGTAGTAGAAGAAGAGCGAAGTGACCTGAGCGTAGGTATCGACTCACCTTCTGCTTGGCAGCGGCAATAGGTTCGGAAAAGCCAAAGAACGGCAAAGCAAGATTGACAAAGCCGTTCTTGAAATCCTCAAGCTCGTTTTTGCCGTCGATGATCTGAGAGACATGGAGTTTAGTCAGCTACCAACGCGTGATAGGCGATTCGCACATCAAGCTTACCTTGTACAGCTCCAAGCACACTAATCCAACCGCTAGCGCAGTGGTAGTGGCGATAGCAGGAATAATTTTACCCGCAATGAGCTTGGTCTTATGCCTATCAGCGGGGGTGATGCCGTAGTTGGTAGCTCGAAGGTTGGAGGCAGCGGTGATGAAGTCGATGTGGTGGTTCGAGTCATCGTCCTTCTCGAAATCAACAGGCTGGAGTCGGAAACCAGCGAGTGATGAAGGAGGAGGCAAAGACGCAACGATGGCATCGAGGTCTTCTTCGTCTGCAAATTGAGGCTAGTCAGCCTCCGCAGCTCCTCTGTACAAACTAGGATAGGCACACACCGCCAATACTCACTGTCATCACCCTGAGGTACAGGCTCATTCTCGTTCACCTGAATCTTGACACCGCTCTTTGGTGTAAATTCTGGAATAGTCATCGATTCAACAACCTTTCGGAACAAAGCAGGATCTCTTTCGCCCTTAAGACCGTAGTTGAAAGCGTGGAGATTGGCAGCCGCGACGAGATAGTCAAAGTCGAGGGGCTACACCATGTATGTCAGCTATGTTGACAACGTCCATGATCACGGCAGCTCACGTTGTCAATATTGAACTTCAGTGCGTCAGGAGCTCGCTTAGGTCCAGACCAGAATGGTGTACCATTCGAATTGACCTGAAGAGACAAAAGTCAGTTCGACTATTACGGTTTCCTAACGCGACATTGCTTCAGAACAGACCTGATCCTTAGGAAGGTTGAACAACAGCTGCTTGATCTCGTTCACGTAGTCCTTCTCGTACTGCAACCTCGCCCAACGGATACAGTCATCGAAAGACATGGGTCGGTCAGTCTTGAGGTACTTCTCAATCTGCTTGAGCTGGTCATGATGCTGGCCTGATGATTTGAGGGTAGTCTCGACGAAGTTGGGCTGGGAGAGATAGAGATTGACAGTGGTTGGAGGGTTGACGAAAAGAGCATCAAAGGCTTCTCGAGACCACTATGATAGAAGGCAGATGATTAGCCAAATGTCTACCCAGTCTGTACAATATGTCATGAAGCTTACCTGGATGGTGTGCTCGATGGCGTTGGGGAAGTTCTTGACGGTACAAGAAGGGATGGACTTTTCAGGGGGGTCTTGAGAAGAAGAGTACGACTCGGTCAAGAATGGTACCACGACTTGTGTGTTCGCCTTGGTACCGAGAGTACCCGACTCAAGTAGAGGCTTCTGGTAGAAGACACATCGTCGATCCATGTATTGACCTGAAATCGAGGTGTGACCGGAAGTGAGCAAAATTACGATGTCCAGTTCATGAAGGGGACTCACGAGCAGCAACGTTGTCAAGGGCGTTGGTAACACCATCGATCGTAGCGAAGAACTCGTCACCGTATTCCTCTGCAAGATTGGAACAATGTATCAATACGAGTGTGCCGCCACGACACAGGCTGAGCAATCTGAGCGACTCACGCTCGGTTTCAGGACCTACTCGGTCCTGATGAGCAATGATCTTGCCCTTGAGCTCAGGGTTCATATCGGCAACGGCAGCAGCCGCTGATTCTGCCTTGAACTTTCCAACATCCTTCGCTCGGAACAAGAACTGTCTGTTCAAGTTGCTCTTCTCGATAGTGTCGAGGTCGGTGACATGGATGATACCGTTCGATCCGGTGGCAAGACCCATCATACTCCAGTTTTTGAGCATCTCACAGCCAATGGCACCTGAGCCGACCAGGAATTGCTTGTTCGAGGCGATCTTCTCCTGGAACTTCTTGCCGAAGACAGCTACCTGACCGTCGTATCGAGAGCCGACAGGCTGGCAGTCTTCCTCGGTGGGGGGCTCCTTGGGGAGCGATTCGAGAGAATCAAAGTACATGTTCTGTTGCATCGGGTGGAACTTAGCGGAACAAGCCTTCAAGACCTCCTGAGCGACGAAACCACCGATGACGGCCACCATCGGTGACAGGTCACCGGTAGCCTGGAAAGAGAGTGCCTCAAGGACTTTGTCGCTGAGCTCAGCCTCGCCCCCAGCAGCAGATTGAATCTCCTTGGCGAGAGAGATAACGGTAGCAGCGTCCTGAGCGTTTCGAGGTCGGGGAAGGTGTCCAGACTTCTCGTAGAAAGCAGAGAGCGCTTGGAAGCCAACATGGAGGGTATCCGGTCGATCAAACTTGGCAAAGTCGGTAAGGAAGAACTCTGGTTGCGTGAGGGATTCCTTGAGCGATTTCTACAATGATAGGGCCGTCAGTCGTCTGACGTTACTTTCGGGGGATGAGCTAAGCTTACAAACTGCAGGATCTTAGGCATCTTGACCTGAGTAAAGATACCACCAGTCTGATATTGACCGAGACCTCGCGTGTCGCCGATGGCGAAGGTGTATGGTCCTGCAACGCGGTCATCAGCACCTCTGGACTGCAGGCAAGTCGCAGATCGTTTCGCTCACCCTTGACCGTGACTTTCCGGGGCTCACAGCCATTGAGACCTTCCATTCCCTTCACTTCCGAGAAAGTCACATAGTCTCCGTCTTCAAGGCCATGTCGAGTCTCGTCAAGGCAAGTGACCATACCCTCCTCGTCCTGGAAAAGAGTAGATAAGAGTAGACAAGCAGTCAGCATCAAGTTGTGATCACGACATGAACAGCCGTGATGTACGCTCACCTCATCGACTTCTACGATCATTCCTGTCTGGGGGTTTTCTCCGGTAGGGTCGACACACGCAAAGTCTTTGCCAAAGTCATTGAATACTGAGCTAAACAACATAGAGGAGCTGAGTCAGTTCGAGCATCATGTAAACAGCCACGTTGAACTGACCCAAATAGACCCCTGACATCCGCAGCGATAAAGTAGATGCCCTTGCTCCTGCAGAACTCGTTGATCTCCACTTGCTTAGCGATCGTGGCGTTCGTCAACACCACAACCTATAATGGAAGGTCAGCTTGTTAGTCGGTTGATGTGCTGGAGGCCGCGATGAGAGCTGACGTACTTGGTATGGAGCTACCATCTCCGATGTGATCTCCCCACTTCCTTCTAGCAGCTTGACCGGTACATATGAGTTGAGTTCAGCCAATCGAGGAGCGGTCACTTGCGCTCGAGGCTTTCCTACGTCCTCCTCTCGAAGGAAAAACTGGATGACAGGGAGAGGAAGGTTACATGATCAGTTTGTGCTACCGTAGTCTCTAAGACAGCTGACACCGCCAGGAGGCGCCGGGGATTACCTCAAACGCACCTGAGTACCCAAGTCCGCGATCTCAGTAGGAGCAGGATCATAGATCGTGACAGTCTTGACACCGGCCAAAGCAACGTTCTTGGCTATGTACCACAGCATGAATCGTAATCAGTTACTACCCTACGCTACCGGTAGTTGATGATGTCAGGCGCAAGCGGAAGGCAATGCGACTTACCGATCTCAACACCGAGACCCTTCATGCCTACTACTAGGACATTGGACGAAGCCATCTTCTTCATTGCTGTTCCCGATAGCAGATTGTTAGCTCGGGCTAGCTCTCTATATGGGGTCCAGCTATATAACAGAGCTAGCAGCTTACCTTCATGGCCGAGGACATAGCTGACAACGATACATGACTGATCAGCGTGTATAATTGAAGCGCCAAGTGTTTGTGACATTCAGAGACAGATTTTAGGACTCACAGCTGACGAGAATACAGACCCTCTGATTTCGACGATATGATCAGCAAATGTCCCATACCTCCATCGCTACGTCTTCCTCCATCATATTCCACCACGATGTGGCCAACTTACCGTCGACTGCGATATCAAACGCGCATTAGCTTGGTTTTCCTCGCCGAATCATATCCCAAAGCTGATCACTTACTAGAGTCGCCCGGGACGGCCTCATCAACCTGCATTGGGGCAGCCATGTTGCTGAATAATGGACGTGGAGGTTGAAGTTGAAGCTGAAGAGAGTGATTGATTTGCACAAGAGCTAGCTATCCTGGATCGCCTGTTTTTCGGTCGTATTACAGGAAGAGTTGGCTGCTGTTCCAGTTCCTCACCAGGTCTCGTCAAAAGTTGTATATAAGGATGGGCTGCTAGGCATAAAGGAATAAAGTGGAACTGCAATAGTGAGAACGAGGAGGAAGGTGGAATGTGGAAGGTGTGAGGAAGGGTGTGACACGGTCGTTAGCGTGGTACGGTGGCGGAGGGGGCTGGGTGGCGGACGCCGCTTCTGGTCAATCCACAATGACGTTGCTGACACACCCATCGAACATGACAATGACAATAGTGTACGTAGCAATCTACAATCATGACCAAAGTCTGATACAGATGGATAAGTGCCTCCTCCTCCGACACCTCAAGCTGCAACCCCTTCTTCCAGACAAGCTGAGAATAGCTTGAACAGTCATACTGCATACGATCTAGATAGAAGAAGAATCTACTCTACTTCTACAATGGCCATCGGGGTCATCCATCCCACCAATCACCTTGGCGCACCAAAACATCACCGTCTACGCCTTGAACTGACCGAGACCCATGACCCGATCTCTGGCTTCCTCGTACTTTCGCTTAGTCTCAGTTACCACATGCTCAGGAAGGGTCACATCCTCCTTAGCCTTCAATCCTTCAGCGATCAGCCAATCTCGGAGGTACTGCTTGTCGAATGAAGCTTGGGGTTTACCAGGCACATAGTCGGCAGCGGACCAGTACCTCGACGAATCGGGTGTCAACACCTCGTCGATCAGAATCAACTTGGTTTGAGAGGGAGATGAAGGGTCGGGGAGAAGACCGAACTCGAATTTGGTGTCGGCAAGGATGAAGCCTCGAGCCAGGGCGTATTCTGAGGCTTCGGTGTAGAGCTGGATGGCTACTCGTTCTATCTCAGCGGCGAGTTCGGGTCCGCAGATATCCTTTACTGCAATGATGTAGTGTCCAACGGGAGAAGAGTACATAGAAAAGCTTCAGCTCATGCCGTTTCGAGGAAAATATGAAATAAGCTTACCCTTGTCAGGATGAATGTTTTCGTCATGCTCTCCTTGATCGGCCTTGGTAGAAGGTGTGAACAAGGGCTTGGGGAACTTTTGCGATTCGACCAAGCCAGCAGGTAATGAAATACCGTGTACGGTCTGAGACTTCTTGTACTCGGACCAAGCGGAACCTGTATGCCGGGAAACGTACGATGAGCTTCAGCCTGTACGTACGTGCACAAGGGACTGCCAGCTCACCTGTGATGTAGCCTCGAACGATGGCCTCGATCTTAACCACCTCGCACTTCTTGACGATCATGCTCCTTCCTTCAAGCTGATCTCTGTACTCATCAAGCGATCGAGGGAATACTGACCAAGCATCGGCTGGGGATTTGAGGCATGATGCGGGTGATGGGGTGAGGACGTGGTTAGGGATGATGTGCTTGAGCTTGTCGAACCAGAATAGTGAGAGGGTGGTGAGGGTGATGCCTTTAGAAGGGATGCCCTGAACGATGGCGAAACAGATGAGGTAAGCTTCTGTGCACTGTTCATAGCCGCACTCCGAGCTCACATTGTTCATGATCACGTCGAACGCGCTCATTCGGTCGGTAGCAACGAATAAGAGCTTGTCCTGATCCTCCGCGCCGGGCAGAGCGTAGATATCCCTGACCTTACCCTTGGCAAGCAGCTTGAGCTTGGGCAAACTAGTGGCGGTCACACAAGACGATGACCCGCTAGAGCTGGCGATAGCGGTGGGTACTGTAGCAGCGGCATCCTTTGATGCTTGGGCGAGTTCTTCGGGCTTGACTCCTTCAGCAGCGGCTTTAGCGGCAGCCTTCTCAGCTTTCTCCTTCTCCTTGGCAGCTCGAAGCGCGGCTCGCTCTTCCTCAGTAGGGGGCTTAGATCGGACGTCCTTCTTTTTCTATTGACGTAACCATCATCAGTATGCTGGCACTTCTCATGCGGAAGATCTGGCCAGTGGGGTCTACTCACTACCTTCTTTTCGGCGGCAGGGGCAGCAGTAAGGTCGGGATAGGCGAGCTTTTCGATCTCTTGCCACTCCGGATCCTCGTCGAACGCCTTCCTGATGGGAGCAAGCAGGTTGATCAAGGCGTCCGTGACAGCACCCTTGAGGTCTCCGGGGTGAATTTCCTGAGCGACATAAGCCTTCTCCAGATCCTCGTAAGACGCGAAGTGAACATCACCGCCAAACTTCTCAGGTCGAGAGATGGTGAAGACGCTTCCTTCTGGTGCTCCGTCCTTGACAAAGTACGGCTCTCCCGTAGGGGGCTTTTCTCCTCGGTTGGCGAACTGCTCATTCCTCAATACTTGAACGGGAATCAGCACAGCCTTGGTAAAAGCGAGAACACCGTTGTTCTCCACTTCTCCAGGAGGACACAGAGCCGCCTTGATTTTTGACTTGACGTCGGCGGCGGAATCGAGGAAGTCGATCTTGGATTTAGGATCGGAAGCAGACATCTTTCCCCCGGAGAGACCAGGGACCATGGCGTTCATGAGATGGGCTCGCTTGGCGTAGCCGAGACGAGGGAGGAAGTGGGCGGCGTACATGAAGATCTTTCGCTGTGGGAGAAGCATGCGAGGTTCGTTAGTTGTGCAACACGATACAAACCGTGTGAGACGACTAACCTGGTCGACACCACCGAACTGGAAGTGAACATCCAAGTACTCCTCATCCAAAGCCTGCAGGCCGGGGTAGAGCAGACTGCTCATCAAGGGTGATTCTGATTCCTTGACGACATCAGCACCGGCGTGTTCAGCTTCTCGGGTGGAAGTGAGCGCGTGGAACCTATGAAAGAATAAATCAGCTGTCTTTCCCCTTGTCAGGCTCTACATGGGAAGGTTTGACGAAAGCTCACTTGTACATGTCAAGGGTGTACTCCGGCTTGAGTTGGTAGCTGGTACCAGTAACGAACTCAAGCTTGTCAATAGGTACGCCAAGGACGGTAAACACGGTCTTGAGCAATTTTGAGTAGTATTTGACTCGGTGTTGCACGGTTTGAAGGGTGGATTTGGAAGCGTCGAGGAAGGCGTGAAGCTAGAGGTGGGTCAGCCCGACTGTTCATATGCCGCACAGGTTAGGCACGTACATCTGTGAAGTAAGAGCACAGTCAGCTTTTGACGCGAGCATATTCATGCATGCTTCAGCTCACCAGCAAGGAGGATCTTCTGGTGGACACCGGCGTTCAGAAAGTCGGCAATCTTCATCAACGGTACACAATATGCGATGTGAGCTGTGCAGTCGGTGTCAGCTTCGTCCTCAGCGACTCTCGTCCCTCCGTATTCCCCGTTTTGATTGTTCCTCTCCTTCCGCCGTCTCTCATTGTGCGCCGGTGCGAACAGACTCACGACGTCCAGTCGTAGCGGTACCTGCGATGAAGAAGATCAGCATTGTCCAGTAGTCTAGATGAGATCGTTAGTTTCCTGCAACCTACCCCAGTACGCTCTCACAGTCTCTCCATCCGCCAGAACCTTCCTGATCACATCTACCGAGGTGTACTCCTGCAAGTTCCTGACGATCCGCTCGAACTCTGCTTCCTTCTCGGGTGAAAGTGCGATAGTAGAGGCCTTGTCCGACGCTTGTTGAGTGAAAGCTGGGTCGGCCATTTTGCTTGAAAGTACGCTCTGCTGAAAGTGTCACAAGTAGAGATAGTGGACAGCTGCTAGGTCTACACGGATCACCGAACTTGAAGACCAGATATTTGGCGATGAGATGAGGAGAGGAACGGTATCACCAATGTTGATTAGACTGAATGACTCGAAATTTCGGATTGTCGCTATGCAGCAGTCACGACTTTGCTATCTTCGAGGCCCCGAGCAAGTTGGGTAATTTTTAGGCATGAGCTCTTGGGACTAAAAAAATCAGGCACGCCCAGTCTTTTGGCATGTTGCAAGAGAGACAGGCGCGCGATGATCGAGCCGCACGGCTCTCCGATAATTTCCGATATGAAGTTCCTGCACGGTGAGGAAAAGCGATCGAGCGGATTTAATCAAAATGGCGCCGTTGACCCTCGTTCAACCTGTTGACCTCGAAAGAAAAGCGAGCCTGGACAAAGCATGTACGGGTATGGGGGATGGGGGATGGGGTAATGAGTAGAGTAGGGACGTGTACGTACAGGCGAGTGAATCGTCCGACCAGCTGCAGCTGCATTAAGCTGGACTTGTTTTTTTACGGATTTAAGCCCGCCAGACGAAAAACCACAATCTTGATCTTTCATCTCTCTTCATCGTTGTTTTCGTTCTCGTTCATCATTGTATCATCATCATAAATAAAAAGATCATATCATAGATCTAGACTGTATCTCTTATCTTAATACAAAAATATACACAACTGATCAAAATGCCCATGGTGAGTCACTCCGCTTCGCGATCCACTCCGCCAATCTTTCTACAAATTCCGCCCTTGATTTCTACAAATCAATCCTCTCCGAGATTCTCCGCCACCGCTCGATAAATACAAATCTTTATCCTCAACGTCTCTCACATCCTAATCTTATCTACGCGTGATCTCCTCCTATCACGACATGCGGCGGTCTGCTCTATACCGTGCTGCATACGCTGCATACGTTGTCAAGCTGAAAAGCTGATTCCGAAACTCCGAAATCTTGCTAATAACACAAACCTTGTTGCTCGTCATCCAGAACCGAGCTTTCGTCAAAAAGTGGCTTCCCGCCGAGACTCTTCCCATCTTCGGGTGAGTTCATCACACATAAGCATGCCCTCCGCCTAGCCCTGCTCTATCCACGCCCGTGCCCGCCGATGGCTCTTCCGCCGGTGGCGCCACCTCCGTCTTGCGGGAGCCCACTCTCATTCAACACACCTCCGACGACAATTTTTATACCGTTTGGTATCTGGCGAATTGAACAAGCTGACGGTTCACTTGCATCGGACTTGAATGTTGTGCATTCTCTACATACAGAATTGTGGGCATCGCTGTAGGCGGTGCAGGCTAGTAAGTTCTTACAGGCATAATTCTGTTTCTTCTGCAGCTTGACATCTCATTCCTCGAAGGAAATCCCGTGATTCTGTCTCATAAAGCTGGCTCCGACTGTTTTCAGCGTCCTCCATGCCTCGTGGTACTATATTGGCCTGACGGAAGACCCATGCTGACAGAGCCCCTCGTAGCTACCTCTACCGACTCTCCCAAGGACCCGAGGTCGTATGGGACCGACACGGTGACTGGAGACCTTGGGACAAGATTAAGCACGACCAGAACGTGAGTGGTGGACGGATCATCGTAATCTTTGGTAGAGTCGCTGCTGACGAGTTCTGCCTTTTGCATTTTCACCACGTAGCAAAAGCTCATCACCGTGAACCCGGAGTTCTGGGAAAAGCGACGACAGACCGTTAAGGAGAACCAGCGAGCCGTCGACGCCATCTAAGCGTCAATCGATCTATCATCCTTCTACTCCGGCTTTTCTCTTCATTTCCAGGGGTTTTTAGAACTATAGAGCATAGAGTACCACGTTTAACTCAGTGTCTTGCTACTTTGGACGGACGACGTTGTTCATGCATATAACATATAGCACTCCACGTACCGATTGAGTTCGGCGCATGGCGCGAGAGGAATTGTGGTGGGGCACAGGTCGGATCGTTTCTAGTGTGCCGCCACAGGTGCCACATCCGAAGCATTCGTCTTTCCGGTGCTTCCGGTTCGACTACACTCTTGCTGCACAGTGGCATCATGCTGAATAGTCGACGGAATGAATCACTCACGCCAGAGGATCATGTGTACAATCGCTTGGAATTGGACATGGCATGTTGATATTCCATCACTATCATCGGCGAGTCGCCGGATCATACAAATACAAACAGAAAACGATAGTATACCGAGATGACACATTTCTGTGCAGATTTGGTTTTTCCCTTCTGATGTTCTTCCTTGCCCTCTCATGGGTGACATCTCCGCTTGGGCAGCCATATCTCCATCCTACGAGCTTCCCGACCGATTCTATAACACACTCGTCCTCCGTACCAAACGCTTACTCCAAACTGTTCTCCACATCCGCAGCGTCGTCGCCTTCCATCGAGGCAAAGTTCAGGAACGCGTTCTGGAAAGGGGAATCATAGTCAGCAAGAGCTCTTTATGGGTGAATGCAATATACTCAGTACTTACAGGTCGATGGCAAGGGGCCCAGAACGCCTCAGGCTTGTCGAGAGTCATGGTGTAGGGCAGCTTCTCGCTCCAACTCTGAGTCAAACCGACACCGTAGTTCCATACTCCACCTTCGGGAACAAGGGTCATACCCAAGATCCTGTCAGACAAGAGCAGCTGTACCCTGTTGGCCATGGACGGGTTGAAGCCAGCATTGGCGCCGGTGATGTCGGTGTTCTTCCTTCCCCACTCGAAACCAGCGACGGTGAGCTCCCAAGCGTTAAGCGAAACGGAACCGGGGGTGAAGGCACAGGTGACGCAGATCGACTGAGGTCCCCATTCGGAGTGGGTCGCCATGATCTTGGCTTGGGTGGTGACGTCGGCAGGCGATAGGTGGTTCAGCTCTTGAGCCTGAGTCTTGATCCAACCAAGGGGCTCGAGGTCCTTGAGCAGGAAGTCGTGCTTAGGCAAAGCGACAGGAAGCTCGACACCGTTGTTGCTACCTCGCTGAGGTACCCAGGCGACCGCCTTGATTTCCTTGACCTGTCGGTTGTCGGGAGGCGAGGTGCCGTAGAGGTAGGCGACAACCTGCGTTCGAAGATCGGCGTTGACGATGAAGGTTCGCAGGACATTCTTGGGGATGACATAGGTGAACGAACCGGCATCATCTCTGACATCGTCATTACCAACGAAGATATGGTTGACTCGGAGAGGCAAGTTAGTGGCGGAGATAGCTCGTACTCGCCAGTCGGACTTGCTCGCAAAGGTCTGCTGCTCGTACTGAGTGGTGGTCGTGACGACAATCTCGTCTCCGTGGATGTTGGTGGTCTTAGTCTGGAGGGCAGTGACCTGACTCTGAGCCTCGGTGGTCTTTTCGATCTCCGCCATCTGCTGTCGTTGAACCGAAGGAGCGGATATTTCCATACCAAGAATGACATCTCGGATCTCGGAAGCCGTGAGTGACGCCACATTGACCGAGTTTCGCTTTCCGAAGTCCGCCAAAATCAGATCCTTCAGAGCGATTTCGACATTCATCCACTCGTTGTCCGACAAGCTTGGCCAGATATGGTACGATTCGGTGATGGTGTTCTTGTCGGGACGAAGAATGATCTTGGCCTTTTCGTTGTTGACGTGAAGGGCTCGGAGGATGAGGATAAGTCGGGAAAAGGCGGTGTAACTTGAAACGGATTTCAACCAGTCGTCGTACAGGTTGAACAGGACCATCTGGGGTTGAGTTGCACGCTGTGAAGGAGTAGAGACTGTCAGTGCCCATCGAAAACTAGGAGATGTGAAGGAGGAAGGGTGGATGGGGGTGAAGCATGAAAGAGGTGGCAATGAAGGTGGGGGAAGTAAAGATGGGCAGCACTAGCCGCAGAAAGGGTATGATACACAAAAAGTCCACTCACCAAGATAAGATCACCGAACTTCTCCATCTTGAGAGTAGCCTGGAAAGGCAACTGGAGCTCTGAACCCTTGATAACGATGTTGGGGAAATCGAGCAAGTGGACCTCCAAGGGGTCAAGCATACCCTTTCGAGTAACAATGACCTGCTTGGGCTGTTCTTCCACAGGCAACGATCGGACCAACGCCGCCACTTCTTCCGCAGTCTTCCACTTGGCCAACTGACCGAGACGTTTCTGACCAGCCCAGACTGACGTGTGGATGATCTTCAAGAAGAGCTGACCTGTTCTGGGGTTGAAGATGAAGATGGCACCGTTAATAGGCTTGGTGGTCAAGTTACCCTCAAAGGTCTTGTGCACGGTGACTCGGTACACGTTGGTATCGTCGACGAACCAGATGATCTGGTTTGAGAACAGCTCCGAGTAGTTGGACGAGTTGAGGTACGGCTCCGTAGGTTCGGAAGAGTACAACTGGAGACCCTTCCTGATTCGCTCTCGCAGTACGTAGAGGGCCGGGTTCGCCTTCATGATCTTAGCCATGACCTGCTGAAGCAAGGGCTTGAGACCTGGGAAGTAGTTACCGTAGGCCGAGTACAAGTTGTACGCGAGATCAATGGCGATCAGGACACCGGTAGGCGAGGGGTAGATAGACTGACTGTCCGAAGAGTAGTCGAGGAACTTGGCTCGGGCGTATCGCTCGATATCGTGAGAGTCAAAGTCACCCCATCGGAGCTGAACATCAAGCCAGAACTTGTTCGAGGTGGTTCCATCGAAGGTATCTCGGTTATCGGTCAACAGCGAAGGTCGAGATATCTGCCACTTGTACGAAGAGAAGAGGAGAATATCGGAAGCCGAAGAGTTCATCTTGTACGACTTTCGGGGGTGGATCGTCTCCTTCTGGACAGTCTCGATCTGAAGCGCCTCGAGTTCCTCTACAGACGAGAGACGGACAGACACACAATCAGTCAGTCAACGATGGACCATTGGGAAGATGTAGGAAATCGTGCCACTTACGATCGAAGACTTGACATAAGTCCATGGTAACCGACTCGTGGATCTTCTGCCAAAGATGCGCTCGGAAGATTTGGATGAATGAAATTTTCCTGCCAAGACAGAGAAACACAGTCAGCTGGGGTTTCTGACAGATACAGGAGGTAGATATATAAGGGGAATGCGAATGGAAAGGCGAAAAACGGCATATCGACGAGATTATGGGCTAGAGAGTAAAAAATCACAGAGTAGGCAGCTTGCCGTGCATGAACACGCCTGTGAGATCCAGCTGGACTTGGAAACCGACCTGTGGATGAAGAATCAGCGATCTGTAACGACTGGAAGAAGAAAAAGAGGCTTACATAGACGTTGGCTCGGTTAATGGTCGGCGACCACCACATGGTGAATCTACGGTTCGGTACTTGAGACAGACCACTTCGCTGGGCGTTGGTGAGCTTCTTGTACTTCATGGATTCCTCGAAACCTATCAGAAGCATGCAAAGCATCAGTTGACGTTCTTCCATGTTGAGAAATACGAAGAGGAAGAAGGGGGTAGGTGGGGGCGGAAAGTGCCACATTCGTGAGTCACGTGACGATTACGCCACCGTACAATGCGAATGTGGCACTCCCAAAACCGTCCTCCAGCATGCTGATCCAATTTGCTTCCCCTTCTTCCCCATGATGCTTCGAGAACGATAACAATCAAGAGAGAAAGCATAAGACCCCGATGCGCTCACCTGATGCCTTCTCCCAGAACAGACCTTCCCATGTAGGGAAAGCGGTACCCTTAAAGAGAGAGTGCTCCAAAATACCCTCTACACCTCCCAGGGCGGCAATAACGTCGACTCGGTAACTATTGAGGTTGTGAAGCTTTCCGTCGTGTCGAGGCGAGGTCCAGACAAAGGGCTGGTTCCTTAGTCGGAAGTACTGTGAGAAGAACTGTCGGACTCGCCATCCCTTGTCGTATGCAAGAGTATGTCGGTCCTTCTGGAACAGGGTGTTCACTCGAGGGATACCTCGATCCCATGAATCTTCCAGATCTTCCAGCGTCAGTCTTCTGTTGGAGGCGGTCGCTTCCTTCCTCTTCATGGCGTATTCTGACCATACTCGAGCAGAGTCCAGGAACTCAGCTTCCCACGGTTGCAAGTATCGGTACAAGTTGGGGATGAGCTGGTCTTCCTCGTGGGTCATACCGGATCGGAAGTGGGTGATACCGCCAGAGTCGGTCTGCTTGGACCATCGAAGGTCGGATTGAGGAATAAGCACGAAACCCATGGAGAGCATACCAAGACCACCCAACTCCTTGGGAGAGTAGAATACACAAGGAGGGAATCGGGAGGGCATCTTCGAGTTCAGTCCGACCTTGACTCGAGTTTGAACCTTGTTTTCGGCCTTGACGAGCGAGTCGAGCAATTCGTTGGTGTGGATGACCGCCTCTCGGTAATAAGTCATAAGACCGATCAAGGCAGTGTTCCACTTGTTGACGACCTTGCCGAAAGACGAGGCACCTGAAGACATGAGGACCTGTCGAATTCGGTTATTGAAATCTTGCACTCCTTGGTCAGAGACTCGGAGGAAGGCTTGGGCGGTTCGTTCCTTGGTGCTCTCTTGCGTCAAGTTCCATACGCCGTCCTTGAGCGAGTACTGTTCACCGTTCTGTTGCCTGACTCGGGGCAGAATTCGGACTTCAAATCCGCACATCGAGAAGAGCAGCTGAGGATTGTCCTTGGAGTAGACGGAACAGAATGTGTCATCCCATTCAATCGTCGTAAGAGATCGAGGAAGCGAGTTCTTGACATTCCAGAAGACAGCTCGACCGAGGTTAACGTCATGCTTGATGAGACGCATTCGGCAATCTCGAGGCCAGCATCTCTTGTTCCTGTAGTTGACCACATTCTCATTGTTGGGATCCGGGTTGGCCGAAAGGTATCGCTGAATCAGGTCTCTTGACTCGTCGGCGGTGAAGCGGAACAGAATGTGGATACGATCTACGTATCGAGTGTAGAATCGGATAGGGTGTCGGGTCTCCGTCTCGGTGTCTCGGTACTGCATGAACGTGTTGGGGGCAGATGGAGGACCGGCCAACTCGCTCGCCCGCTGAAGACCGAGAATAAGCAAGTCGAGGACCAATCCGTAGAACTGGAAGACGAAGGAGGAGAATTGAAGACCTCGGATCATACCGTACGCGTTGACGTGAGACATGTCCTTGAAGGTGAGGGTAATGTTGTTCTTGGCCGTAATGTAATCCGCCAAGTTGTGGTCAAGGATCAACCTCAACAGCCTGTTGAGCAGCGTGAAATCGACCTTCTCGTATACTCTCGACAACACCGTCTCCATCATCACCACGCATTCTCCTTCCGAAGTATCCCAGATGTCGGTCAAGTTGTTGATACCCTGACACCACTTGTAGACAAGCAAAGGAGGGGGCTCGGAATCGCTGGGCTTAATCCAGTTGGGGAACAGTCCTCGCTTTTCTCCCTCGAAATGCAAGTACTGGTCGAGGTAGGCATCCGTGATCTTCTCCACGGGCTCGATATCGTAACAAGGGATCAACTTGTCGTACGTGTCGAAGAACTCGATACCGGCCTCTTTGAACGCTCGCTGAGTCAACAGCAGTCGCTTGATTCGAGACAGACATTCGTGGGGGTTATCGTAAGCCTGCTCGACCAAGGCCAACTCTTCTCTCTGAGACTGATTCAGTCGACCGTGAACAGAGTACGCCTCCTTCAGCTTCTCCAGAGCCAGTACGAGAAGCTTGGTGTCGTGCTTGTAGGAAAGAGGAGGGAACGGGATAGGGGCAAACTTTCGGCTTTCCAACCAGTGAACGGTCGAGGTATAAACCGCCACAGCCTCTTCAGAGGAGATGTAAGGTCCATCCTTGAGGTAGCCATTCTGTCGCTCTTGCTCTCCCTTCAAATAGATTCGAGTCAATCGACCCAAGTTCTTCCTGACTACAGCCTTGTCGACGGTAGCACCTCGCCTGATTCGCTCTCGGTTGTAGTGCATCGCACTCTGATAGTTGTCCGCCTTGGACTTGACATATCGGAGAATAATGTTCTCGATGGCAGCGGGCATACCGGGTACCTTCCAAGGGATATTGGCCTTCCAGCATCGCCAGGCCTCGGATAAGTGCTGCAGGATCGTCTTGGCCTTGTTCGCCTTGATAGACTCGGGCATCATGTCTACAGGAATACGATCATGAGCGGGTGGTCGATGTTGACGTACAGGTGGGGTGAGGGGGTGGAGGAAGTGTGGCGCGCGTGTCAGTGGCACTATCTCAATTCAGCCAAACCATGTTGAGCGACTCACCAAGAATGTCGTGCATTACCGCCGCTCGCAACTCCAAGTCAAAGTTCGACTCCACCCTTTGCTTGGTCACTGTCTTCGCTGTTCCCTTGCTATTCCTTCCTTCGAACTGCCTGGCGAGCAGGTTTGATAGCCAACGTTCTAATAGGGGAACCATGCCTCTGAGGAAGAAGACCCAGACTCGCCAGCCAGGAGCCCAAAATCCGACACCGGGACCTTTTCCGACCGGTCCGGTGTTGAACCTCGAGTAGATCAAGTGCTTGAGATCCTTGCAAGCTCGGATCTGCTTCATCAGCGCGTACTTGTAACGGTACATTCCGGTCAGTTGTCCGACGTGAGCGAACATATATTGGAGACCGTCGGCAAGCTGGAAGGCGTCGACGTTTCCTAGTCGGAACTGAACGTGAGCGTCGACGATAAGTTTCGTCAATCGCAAGATCTCTCGACACAGGTGGAAAGCGTTTCCGAATCGTGACTTCTTTCGCTCCTTGGTGGTCAACGTCTTGATAGGCTTCAAGTTCATGTTGTAATCCAAGTGGAGGTAGTTGAGATTCTTTCGGTGGATGAGCAGGTTGAGCATGTTATAACCCTGTCGACAGACCTGAAGACCAGCTTCCACCCAATCAAGGGTCGTGGACTGGAAGAATTTGGTGTTCTTGAGGGATCTAAACAGGTTGCGCTTGGCCATGGCCTTGGGTCGCCTGTGATGCAGAGCGTTCATAACGTAGTTTTTGAGCTGCATATAACGAATCGTCAGCTGGATCAGCCCAAAATAATACATTCGTTAAGAAAGAGGCAGCTGACTCACCAACTTCTGATAGGATACCCTAATCTTGACAGCCTGGTTGGGTGGACAGTGCTCGAGGTAGAAGTTCTTGATCAGAGGTACATCCTGTGCTCGCCTCATCCTGCCACTTCGCATGTTGTAAGGGTATGGCGCCCAGTACAAGGCGATAGCGTCCGCGGTATTCTCGTTCTCTAACTGCTGTAGTCCCAAGAAAGGCTCCAACTCCTCAGGAAGTTCGAAATCGTCATCTTCGTCATTTCCAAAGCCGAACACTGCGTCCTCGTGCGACACAAGCGGCGTGTGAGCTTCTTGTACGACTCGCTGGGAGATGGGGTTGATGAGAGGGTCGAAGTAGAACGCGGGCAGATCGGGATCGTCGGTCTTGATGTAGACGTTCTTAGGCTCGTGGTATGTGCCGATGTGGACTGATCGAGGCAACGAGTTATACAAATGAGGGTATGCAACCTTGTACTCTGATCGGATGACACCTCGGATAATGACCTTATTGATGTCGTTAAACTCGTTCCAATCCTCGTCAAACGCCTCCATATCCCTGTACAATGGCTCAAACTTGGGACCACCTGGCAAGGCAATATTGAGCGACTTGGCGGTGAAGAAGCTCTTCTTGTCGAACAGGTAAAACGCGTTCTTATCCGAGTAATCGGACAAAAGTTGTCGACCTAATCGGTACAAATTGGCCATCTGTGGCAGATCAAGCTGGAAGTATCGATAGCTCGATCCGTTCACGTGAGGTGTATCCAGCAGTGGTTGAGGGTCGTAGAACCAATCCAGAATCGCTTCGTCATCTTCCTCGTCCAATTCCAACTGAATCGCTTCCAGCGGTTCCACATCCAGTATATTATCTCCGTAATCCATCGGTGGCTCCTCATCGTCAAAGGGCGGGAATCGCATTCGCTTGAAGTGTCTTCGATCTCGCTTTTCTCGTCTCATCGCAAGCCACATCGATGCCCATTGCGCGTGGAAGACCGGCTCGATCACTCGGGGCACTTCATTGACAAAGGTGATCGCTCCTGATACATGGTACAATACCTTGACTTCTTTCACTTGCTCCCACGGCATAGGCATGTTCTCCACCAGCTTCATCACCGAGTGAGGCACGTATTTTAGAGCGCCCAGGTGGACACGCTTGTCGTTCCTGAACTTTCGGTTGGACATATCTCCATGGTCCTTGATGATCTTTCGGATATGCTCAGGAGGAAGATCCTGTAACGGAATAGGAATCACGACAGTTCATATTAGTCAGCATTCTGCATGTGGTGCGCTTGTAAGTGAAGACGCTCTTGCGACAAGACTAATATCCAGTGCTGTTGTCTTGATCTTGTGGCAGACCTGAATGGAATTGCGGTTGCCACTGCTACTTACTGCTTTTCCGAAATCAATGCCACCGCCACCACCCGCGCTCCTCTTCGTGTTGAACTGCTTTGAGCGCGACTGCCTCCATTTTTGCGCCTTCTTATCTCTCTCCTCTTTACTCAATTCACCAAAGAACGTCCCATCCATACTGCTCTCTCCGTTCCGATTCCCGTTGGGCTGGAAGCCCGGAGGAGCAGAACCGAATCCTGGCGGAGCGGCGGACATGCTTGCTGGCTGGCGTGAGTCGCGGCGCTACGGTGCGAATAGGATTCTGACAGGCAGGAACTCGATGATGCGTCGAATGGAAAAAGGTGGTTGAAAAGCGAGATTGTAGAGAATCAAGTGGCAAGCAAGCATCAATATCTAGGTTTATGCCCGATCAAACCTCGCGCGATGATAGCTTGACGAGCGAGAGAGGGGGTCGTCGGGTTTTCTATTCGAAAACGCAATGTGGCACTCTCTGGAAAAGGAGTAACTCGTTGGTCAATGACGGATCTCGCCGCTTCCCTACTTTCCTTGTTAGGCTCGCGTCAAAGCGAGCTCGGACGTTGTGTGCCTAGATAGGTGTTGAGCCAATCAATCTGACCGTGCTCAATGAAACGTTCTCGTCGCTGTTCTCCTCGTTCTCGGGATGGTCATAATTGCTCTATAACACAACCAGCCCATTTCATCCATCTAGCATTCATTTGGATCTGACTGACACACGATCATTGCATCTACAAGCCTCACCCCTCCGCGCACTATTACCTCTTCTTTCACATTCAATATCCGTCACCATGAACCGAGCCGGTCTTTCGCTCTTATCCCGACCTCAAGCCTTGAGAACGTCAGCACAAGCATCAAGTCAGATCATCGCCGGAAGACGGTACGCAAGCCATGGACCTAGCTACAACCCCCCTTCGGGATACCTTTTCGGCGAGCGAGTAAGTATCGATCACGGATCGGCAACAGCCTTGAAATGAGATTCGAGGCTGGAGGGGACGTATATGTGCTGTGGACGGGTGTCAGGAGCATGACATACAACATACTTGATGGACATCGCGAAAAGGAGAAGATGCTCCGTAGGATATTTTGGGAGCTGACGGGGACATGTTTGCATCTTAATCAGCCACCGAAGGACGGCAAGCGAGTAAGGGAATCATGGGAGTGAGTGCTCTTCACCTGATACCCACGACCCAGCAACAGGTGGTCAATGGCAGGCCACCATCAACACCACAGAGCCGTCCTGAACAGCGCATCTAGTCTAGTGGATGTTCAGAAGTTGACAGCGTTGTCATCTTTAGGACTATCTACTACGTTGGCATGTTCGGTGGAATGGCCCTTGCGACCGTCATCTATGTGTACAAGCCTGATACTAGGTACGCAGCCTTGGCCCTGCTGGCCTTTCCTCTCCTCTCCCCAGTTGCGCTTGTCTTATATCTCCCTTGTTCTGCTCGTCTCCCGTACCTCCATCTCCATGAGGGGCTTTCAGTGGAAGAGAATGAGCTGACATTCATTATTTCGCAATTATTAGCATCCAATCGTGGGCTTTGAAGGAGGCCAAGGCCAGACTTGAGGCTCGAGGAGAGAACTACGAGTACAAGCCCAAATCCGCTTAGGTCATATCTACTAGAAGACTATACTAGGACCCGGTCTGGCATGGCCATAGACGGGAGGGTGATGTCTACGGTGGTTGCTGCGGAGACTGGACGGGATGGATGATACCGGTCGGGATCGATATGCATTTCTTTTTTCTCGTCTGCCCATGCTCTGTTTGGATTGTCAACTTGGTGGATACATCGGATTTAAAGAGTATGAACGCTGAGGGGCGAGCGATGAGCGATCTACCTTCGGTGGCAATTCAGGGGCAACGAGCAGGACTCGCAGTCCAGCCGATTTCCATTCGTGTTTGTGCTAAACCTAGGCCTTATCTCGATTACGCGCTCGTTTCCACTCCTCAGCTCTCAATCTCCTTTGGCGCCTCTTCTCCTCCTCGTCATCTTCTCCTACGCTGGCCGCCGTAGCTTTCACACTAGAAGCAGAAACTACAGAACTCTCTGAGGGAGGGGCGACGGCATCGTCTTCCGGTGGCGGTGGTGGTGGTGGTGGATGTATCTCGTCGTCCTCATCAGGCGGAGGAGGAGGCGGCGCATCGTCCGTCGGCTCCTCTACATTCCCATCTTCGCCTTCATCTCCATCAGCCTCATCATCTTGATCATCACCAGAGCTCTCGTACCCGCCCATCAGCCCCCCAAGACCCCTCTTCTTCTCCTCCGCCTTTCTCTCCTTGTCTTTCTGCTCCTTTAACGCCTTCTTTGTTCTCTCCCAAGTGGATCTGTATCTCCCCTTGAGGAATTCAAAGCGTTCGTCCTTGGCGTGGTTGGTCAAGATGCGAAATTCCAGTACCGAAGGATTAGGGGATGAGAATATTGCTCGGGCAGTATGTTGCATTGTAGCTAGAATCGGGGCAGGCGGCTGACCAGATCAACAGTTGTAGCACAGACATCAGCTGCCGTCTAACCAAGAGGAGCGTTCGCATGTAAACGACGATCGAAACGGCAGATACCGTCACAAAATGTAAAGAGATAACTCACTTCCTCATCGTCCTTCCATCCGTTGGCCGAAACGCCCAACGCCCGATCCTCCTTCTCCCTTTCCTTCAACCTCTCAGCACGTAGAGTTTCCATCCATTTCTTCTTTTTGGCAATTTCATACGCCTCAATCTCCTCAGGATCTGACAGCGCGAATTTCTCTTCTACATCGGAGGGCAGGGAGTCCCATGATGAAGAGGATGATAAGGAGCGGGTAGAGCCTGTTGGTGATGCAGGCGGGCGTTGATTGTATCTGTTTCGGATCGTGAGTGAGGGCAAGAGATGGATGATGTCGTGTCTATGGAATTCAAAACCGCCACGTCAGCTGAAAGGTCTGAACCACGCATCGATTGGAGACAAAAGTACAGTGTGCCCCGTATCTCGCACCGCATCCACCATCCGTTCGTTTATCATTTTGCTCATTTGCTTTTCACGACGCCGTGTCCCCTGGAGTCATAATCTCTCCAATATAGATTCCCGTGGTAGGATGTATTGCAGGCTGGCTCCTAGGCGGACCATATAGCGCCGATATACGGTAAGAAGGCAGAGCAGGAGCCCATGATCATCGAGGAATCGGGAACCTACCTATCCGCCCACACTTCCTCCTGCGC
The DNA here is from genome assembly GCA_000507405.3 of Kwoniella heveanensis BCC8398. Classification (NCBI taxonomy): domain Eukaryota; kingdom Fungi; phylum Basidiomycota; class Tremellomycetes; order Tremellales; family Cryptococcaceae; genus Kwoniella; species Kwoniella heveanensis. The sequence goes on from KI669494.1 coordinate 144,938, forward strand.
TTGACCACTTCCACTTCCTTCCCCCTCTGTATTCCATCCATACCCTCCACTTGTCCCGCCGCTCTCTCCCTCTGTCTCCACCTCGCCAGCATATCGGATAGTACCGTGTCCTGCTGTGCCTTCTGCCTGCCTAGTCGCCGAACCGTATCTCGGTCCATCCGGCTGAGAGGAAGAAGAGGGATACACAAGTTGAGCTTCGAAAGCTTGTATATAAGCTTGAGGCGGTATTTGAACGGTCCAACCCCGAGCGATAGTGAAGTTGGAGCTTGAGCTTGAGTTTGCACCGGGATACGAGGCATGCGGATATGTTTGCGGTTGAGCTGTATGTGAGAACGAGGATTGGTATTGAGAGGGATCTCTTGAGCCTGCCTGATCGTCTGCATATCCGTCGCGGGGAGTGTAGCCTTGATGCTGATAGTCAAGGCCGTACGGCTGGCGGTGGGGTCGTTTGTGCCCTCGAGGCGGCATGTTGAACCGATTCCTGCTTGCACCGTAGGTTTCGCTCGCTTGATGACTGTCCAGCGAAGATGGAATAAATGGAGTTGCGAAAGGCTGACCGGTGTTGATTTTGCGGTTTTGGAGATCAGTTACAGTTCGGCAAGTGGGTGAGTGAGTGAGTGCATGGGTACTTTCCGGCGGAACTGCCCTATATCCATCAACTGGCATCCTCCTAGATGCTGCTCAATGCCTCGGACATACATTAGATACATGTTCTACTATATATCTCGAGTACAGGGGGTACGCATGCACAGCGTTCTGCTTTGACTGACAGAAGACGGCTTTGGGGAGGTCCAACAGGAACAAAGTATCTTAAGCAGATGACCGCCCCACTCAATCCTCCTCATCACCAGCTCCACCTTCAACCTCGTCCTCATCTGTTTTATTCCGTGCGAAGAACCAATATTTCTGTGCGATGAAGATCAGATCGAAAGTGAGTGACAAGAATGACAAGCCTAATTTGGCAGGGTTGGCGATGATTCCGCTAGGATGATGGTCGATGAATGTGGAGGAGATGACCAGTTGTGCGAAAGAAAGGACCGAGCCGATCAAGTCCTGTTGTAGGTATGATATCAGGTACGCTTTAGTATGTTACTGGGCCTGGCCTTGACAAGCATGAGCCACAGATGCTCAATGCTGTGCCGTGAGGCTTCTATGAGAAGAGGACTCGAGACGCAGGAATGAAAGAGAAGAGACATCAAGGCGCCAAATGACTCACGCAAACAATCTGACCAATAGCGAACCCATCAACGCTCCTCAGCCTATAGTTCAAGACCACCTGAGGGATATATTTGACGGCTGAGATGAACAGCTTGATCGACGAGACGAGATACAACCAATCCAGGAACTGCGTCTTCCCAGACCATACTAGTATAGCTGATATACTGGCCGCGAAGAACAAGCCGGCCAAGGCGAATTGGCACGGGATGGAAGGTGTTGTAGGTGCCAGGGGTGCTAAGAGGTCGTTGACTTTCGACCCTTCTTCATCACCACTAACACCGGCACCCGCTCCAGTAGCTGAGGCGATGAGAGGGTCGCTTTCTCCTGCGGCGCCGCTGTGGGAAACAGTCAATCGACGAGCGTACCACCATACTTGGATCAAAGTGATCAAAGAGATCAACAGAGCGTGCAGGGAGAATGCCAAATCGGATTTCGAGATCTGGGGTAAATGACCCTCGTGACGATCTTGGTATTGTCTTCGAGCGACAGGCGAGAAGTACGCGCCCCATGACCAGATAGTGAGAGCTAAGAAGCCAAGAGGGTTCAGGTAGATGAAGTCGGGTGAGAGGCCGGTGGTCCTGCGAGCATCAAGATCAAGTCAGCGCGCGATTCCTCGTTCGAGTCGAGTCGAAGAAGACAATAGCCATACACAGACTAGAGATGAATCCAGGAGATCTGCCGGCTTGATGCTCACTTTTTACGCTTGTAGTTGAGGATGATCTGCGGGTAGAAGGAATATGACCAAGCGACGAAGTACGCCACGCCGCATATACTGACGATCGCATTCCAGAACGGATGGTCGTGAGCGCCAGCATTGGATGTAGCAAGGATTGCTACTACATTCATGTTGTGGGTTTCTCAGCCGGTGATCGTCTGGACTTGCGCTAGTTATGCGTGATATAACGGTTGACTCTGTGGTATCATCTGAACAAAGAGATAGGAGTAGAGTGCCCAGATATGTGAGCAGTGACCTCGTCCATCTCATCATCTCCTCCTGTTAGCCTCTCTTCTCTCTATTCTATGCTGGAATAAGTTATATGGCTCATATGGCTCATGATCGGACTCTGGAATGGTCAGGCACCGCGCAATATGGCGCAAGAATGAGCCAATTTCTGATGAAACCCACGTGGCATAAGCTATTGCAAAGGCGATCTTCAGGGTCTGTTCAAGGGGGTGTGAGGTGAGACCTATTTTAGGCTTTGGCTTGAGAATGCGAGGATTGGATAGATTGGATAGCATTCGTTTATACTACTCATGCTTTGTTTTGGCTGCAGGAAGGATAGAGTCGACTGCGTCGGACAGGAAGCATCATCATGAGGGTGTCGTATGGATAGGATCACCCAGACTCTTTCCTCGACGGTCCAGTCCATGGCTTACTTTGCAAGCTTTCACCTACATATGCTCATGATCTCTCAGAACAGTCTTCCGATCTCTATCATCGAACCAGATACCCTTTTTGACTGTATCCGTTATCGCTTATCTGACAGCTAGCAACGGAGATCTGTCGACACACAACGATATACTTGTTTGGAGGATTCAATCGGCCGCTGCAGAGACATAAATTGGCAAGCTGGCCTTGCAAGGTCTAAGCGATAGAATGAGCGTGATGTCAGGACCAGCAGAAGTGAACAGACGATTCATCCCCATCCCAACACAATATCAGGTGAGCGAGCGTTTGCCCACACGTCTTCAGCTTTTCCTGGACAATATGGTCAAGGCTGACTGTAACCATTGGATATGGTCCTCCATCTTCGACTAGATATATGAGTGAGTAGATCAGGAAGGCGGAACAAATGATCGCTGTGATTAGACAAGATGTTCGAAAGACGCTGAGGACGTTGTATCCATCTTTCCAGCTCATATACTATCGATCCGAAATGGCAAACGAAATTCACCATCATCTGGACCTCTGTCCTAGCGTTCTCGTTCCTCTGTTCGATACCGTACATTATCCGGTCAATACGGAACGGTCGACTATACGCTGGACTGGCAATTCAAGAATGGATGAACCCGCCTCAACATGACGGTGCTTCCAGCGGCTCGACAGGTATTGACACGAAGCACCGTATAAGAAGCGACCAAAGAACGTTCGCGGGAAGATCACTCATCGGCACAAGGGCAATGATTCAGAGTATAAGCCTTTGGTCGATTCCCATGCCGAATTTGCGATTCTGGAAGAGTCAAGTAGGAGATTGTTGTCGACGAGCGTATTTCACGCTGGGTGTCGGGCAGGCTGTGCTGGTGATGGGGTACATGGCGGCGGTCATAGCTTGTTTTGTGGTTGGGGCGAAATTGACAGAGAACTCCAATCGACCAGGTGCGACTCCCACTCTCCGTTCTCTATGACATGTGTGCGGTTCTCTGTACTAACATCAATCCGCTCGGGTGTGGTCTTCACGCAGGTTTTATCGCCCTCTCTCAACTGCCACTGATCATCCTGCTCTCTCTCAAATCTCCATTGCCGCTCCCCATCTTCCTCCCCTCGCTATCATACGAGCATTACAATTTTCTTCACCGCTGGACCGGCCGAACTCTGTTCGTTACCGCTACAGTTCACGGCGGTATGTGGATTAACCAGTTCATCAGCAATGGGGAATACGATCAGATCAGCTCCGACAAGTCGAAGAGGGGGATCTTAGCATATGCTCTTATGGGCATGGTGGTGATCACGAGTCTGAAACCTGTCAGAAGGAAATGCTATCAGCTATTCTGGATCGCGCAGTGAGTATAAAAATACCGACCGCTTCCAACAGAATTCACTTCACACTCCAGGTACTGACGTGATTATTCGGACTCGCCTCAAGCGTCGTCTTTTTCGTTGGCTTCTTCGCGGCGATCTCGTACCACACTCCATACTCTCGTCCGTGGATATATCCATGCGCCGCCATCTACGGGTACGACCTGCTCGTCCGCATGTTGCGGTACAGAATCAAGGATGCAACCCTCATACCGGTCGATGAAACTTTGACGATGGTACGTGTTTCACATATCCTGCAAGCTCAACGGGTACCGGGCCTCGCGCATCATCAGTCTTTGATTTTACTGAGGGAGATGTAAGCTGACATGTGAGTCATCTTGGTGTTGTAGATACATATCCCCGACTGCGATGCTGGATGGTTGCCGACCCAACATGTCTTCCTGCGAGTCATGAAAGGAAGCGGGATCTTCGAATCTCACCCGTTCACCATCACCAATGCTGCCTCGACGCCCTTGTCAGCTTCGCCTAGAGGAATCATCCTATACGCGAAAATTGCCGGAGACTGGACGGACAAGCTTCACGTTATTGCTAGCAAAGGCGACAGTGGTCAGATTGACCTCGTTGACAATGGAAACGCGGAGGAAAGAGAACGATTCTTGAAGGATCGGACTGAGCAGGAGGGTCTGGGCGAGAAGCTCTCAGGAGGAAGCCAAGTAGGCCTCGATCACCCTGGGACCAGGGTACAGGTGATGTTCGACGGACCTTATGGTGGGCTGAAACTTGATTTGGGAGAGTACGAGAACGTGTTGCTGGTTGGAGGCGGGAGCGGAATCACATTTATCCTGGGAAGCATTGAGGAAGCTCTGAGGGTACGGGCGAAAGGTCAAGGACCGCGGAGAGTTGACGTGGCGTGGGTTGTAAGGGATATCTGTAAGTGACATCCTCCTACCAAAGGTTGCTCCGTGGACGCGATGCTGACACAGACCTGCGCAGCCACAATAACGGCCCTATCCCCTACGCTTCTTTACCTGCACAATCTCGCAACCCGACTATCAGTAGATCTCACATATCACTTGTATCTTTCCAATCCGCCCAACCCATTACCAACTATTCCAGCTATCCTACCACAACAATCAACGACACTATCGCCATTTCGACCCGAAATAGCTCAGTTAGTCAGAGAAGCTTTGCCAATATCGACGCATTCGTCCGACGCGAGCGCAGCCACAGCCGCAGAACAAGGCAGTGGTAGGCCAAACGATACCGCTTTGCTGTCAGATACGGCCAACAACCAGAGAGAGACTAGTCCGGATGAGGAGGGCGGAGGACTGGCGGTGATAGCTTGTGGGCCTGAGGGGATAGTGTCAGAGGCTAAGAACGCCGTCGCGTGTCTCAGTATCGCGGAACGGATACGCGCAGGCGGAATAGGGTTTCATGGTGAATGTTATGCCTTGTAATAGATAGGACTATGAACCCCAGAGCGGACAATGCATATTAAGACGGTAGACGATCAGCTCAGTCCATCCAGATGGAGCTCCGTCCACGAAAATGTATGATCCTGCATTGCATCGACAACGGGGCCGAGCTGCCACCATACAAGCAAGCAGGCACTTACACTGGCAGGGTTCGGCTATCTCGATCACCGGAACCGCACAAACTGACGACATGTCCAGAGAACACTCGACCATCCAAACGTGATAACAGATGCGAATTCATTTCCATTTCTACAACTCAAAAGACCGCCATCATCAGTAGAGTCGAGTAGACGGCTGCTGGGTGACGCGATCGAATACCAGCTGAGACCCTGGTGAAGCAATCGAAGATGAAAGCTTTTCAAATCAAGCAGCATGAGCACCCGAGCAAGGTCTCAATGTGAGTGAGACGAGCCGCATTACACGTACGTCGACGCTGATTGACATGGAATCCCTACTCATTGTTCTCTTCGCTCGATTCCTGCTCCATATCCAGATCCGAGATAGCAGCGCCAAAGCCTCGGACCGAGAAAGGAGAAGTGCTTGTTGACGTGTATGCGGCTGGATTGAACTTCTTTGAGTGAGTATTTGTACAGCTCAGAAACTCTCTGAGCACAATCACTGTACCGCTTGTCCACCCTCGTATTCTCCTTTGGTGGCCAAAAAGAGCGGTCTTCCCCCATAATCAAAAGTCGTTCTGACACGCTACCTCCAACCTCTTGACCGGTAGCATCCTCCAAGCTCAGGGCAAATACCAGAGTGAGTTCCAAACAGGATGAGGAACGGCTACAGCTTCAGCTTCAGCTTCAGCTACAGCTAGTAGTATGTGAATCGAAGTACTGACTCCCTATCTTGGGCTTTCGCCGCTCTACACAGCTCAACCTCCTTTACCGTTCGTCCTGGGAGCTGAGATAGCAGGACGAATATCGGCATCGGCACCGTTGCCGGACGACTGTCCATATCAACCAGGAGGTAAGGTAATCCCTCTTACCCCATGACCTGGATCGTCGCCGCTCTCCACCTCAGACACATTGGTGCCGGGCTCTGTTCGATACCCCACCCCGCATATGAGTGATGGTGCCCCGTGCTGATCTTCATTGTCCGCTCGTCTTCTCTACACTACAGATCGGGTCTTCGGCTATGCGCAAGGAGCGTATGCCGAGCAAGTCGTTGCCAGTCATAGAAATCTTTTGCCCATACCCGACAATCTGAGCTTTGAGGAGGCTTCGACTATCCCTCTGTAGGTCTTCAAAGACTGCCTACTGTTGATGCAAGAACCCCCCTGGGCATTCAGACCAAATGCTCAGCATAGAGCGCCTGTTCTGATCGAGGAGGTCAAAGTTAAGCTGACCAATGTTATACCTGCCAGAACCACAACGACCAGCTATGTCGCCCTCGTGGACCGAGCCCGAGCTAAAGCAGGTGAGATATCCAAGTAGAGAAAAAACTTAAGCCACTCATCTCTCGACACGTATGCTTACAATCATACCTCAACGGCAGGCGAATGGGTGCTCGTGCATGCTGGTGCGGGCGGAGTAGGGTTAGCAGCGTGTCAAATCGCCAAAGGTAAGTCACCGCTCTCCTCCAGCGCTTCGAGATCCTTGATTATGGGGTGTACAAAACTGACTTGTTGGCATGGCCGGCACTCATCAGTCCTCGGTTGCAAGGTGATAGCCACCGCCTCGTCTCTCGACAAGCGGCAGGCTTGTATCGAGCACGGCAAAGCAGACAATGTGGTCGACTACACTCAGAAAGATTGGCAGGTGAGCTGACTTACGGCTCGCGCACGCCCTATCTTGGCTATGACCTGGGTTATGTCCCACATGTGATCCGAGCAAAGAAGATAATGTTGTTGACGCTACATGATGCGATTCGCTCAAACCGGCAGAAAGAAGTGATGAAGATCACCGGCGGGAAAGGCGTCAATGTCGTGTTTGATCCGGTTGGTGCGTCGCTCGCATTCTCACCTATCCTCACCTGCTTTGGGAGAGACTGAAGGCGACAAGACTTTCTTGGTGCCACCTTGAGAATAAATCTTTTTCCCTGTTAGTATCGGTTATAGGCTAATGTCTATTATCACTGCAGGAATGATCATACCCTCGCTCAAGTGTATAGCATGGAATGCCAGACTCGTCGTCGTCGGCTTTGCGGCTGGATCTATAGAAAAGGTAGGTGTCTCTTGAAGGGGAATCAAACGATTTACAAGGTCCAACACGAGAGTGAGATCACTCGCCGACCCTCTTGTCCGCCTAGATCCCGGCCAACTTGCTGCTGTTGAAGCAAGCTTCGGTATCAGGAGTCTATTGGGGTGGTATGGCAGGTAAGTTACCCATGTCTGCCTTGAAACCTGCCCTCCTTTACACACTTGACTGGTCAGACGGGTGAATACAAAACATGACACCTGTCAGGCAAGGTTTGATCCGTTTTCCGATATGCTCCACAGCACATGAGTTCACGTCCTGTCTCGCTGACTGAAAAAAAAAAAAAAACACAAAACATGCCGACGGCTACAGTCAAAGACCCGGCATCAGTCCTCAGAGTATTCATGGCTGTTCTCGGACTGCTACAAGAAGGCAAAGTCAAGCAAGTACTCTACCCTAAGCAATATGTAGGTCTTGAGAAAGTGAGCGAGGGCTTGGGTGATATTGAGAGTCGGAAAACTTGGGGGAAAGCTGTCGTCAGGATTCGAGCGGGCGATGGGGATGGCGTTGGTAGATTGAAGGATGTCAGAGCAAAGTTGTAGAATTTAAGAGGTTTCACAGATTTTATACCATCACAGACGGAGGGGTTGTGCAGAATATAGAGTAGCTCGGATTGAACTTGCGTGGTTGGGCATAGGATGGGTACACCATTGCATAATGCGTGCCGAGCAGCTCCTGGTGCGGCAGACACAACGTGGAAATGCAAAGCCTCGGGCGGCCCGTTGAGACAGATCGCCGATCTTGCTCACTGGCCATTTAGCAATCGCCAACCGCCCATTCATCGGTATACAACATGCACACAGCATTCGTGTATCAACCGGAGAATAGCACCAGCTCAGAATACAGCGGGTATACAAATGCATATTGATGGCAGTAAGACCTCCTTTCACCACGTCCATCTCAGTCACAGCCTGCTGCAGGTACAGCCTTCCTCCCAGTTATTGCGCCCTCTGAGTCTGTGGACGTACGCTCAAGCCGAGCTGAGCTTAGCCTTGGCTGTACGCACGTTCCCTGTCGACCCAGTACTACAGGTCTCAAGTCCTGACGAAAGCAGACTTAGGCTCCGCCGCTGCGAAAAAGAGAGAATGAACGAGGATTTAATCAGCATCTCGCTCGCTCTCTTCATCAGTCGCGTCCAGACGCGTTGGTGCCACTCAGAGATGTATCACGTATTGATTGGAACGCGTTTTGTCGTGCAGGTAGACGCGACATCGATCCGGTAGTGTAGATTTCCGTCCAGAATGTACTCACACCAGGATGTTGTTGCTGATCACGGATGAGCCGAGGACGAAGGAGAATCATGACGCGAGCCAAACACAGAGTCAGCTTGATCTTCCCTCTCGTTTTCAGACAGCCATGCCATATACTAGCGCGCGTGAGCTATGTCTGGTTGGCTATAAGTGAGAGAGTGGCAAGACTGAAGTGAATGAAAAGACCATGAAGTAGGCCTGCCAGCACTCAACTCACATGGGGATATGGATCAGCTTGACAAAGTATCCAATGAAGCCCATTACGACGAATCCTACGGCTACCGCTCGACAGAGTTGGATGTACTCTGTGGAGCAAGGATCCCCATAAAAAGAAAACAGGCAGAAAAACAGGTCAGCTAAATTCCCAGCTTCCCTGACCACATCGTCTGCTCCAATTTGCCTTCTCATCCGTCCTTGATGCTGAGCGACACCAACGGTGAACCGCCCTGACCGCGTCCCGGCCTCTGCCTCTTGTCTGATACTGTCTCCTATGGTATCATCCGAACTCGCTGACCTCCCGTCCCAGCTCAGCTACACTCAAATTGGCCTCCGGTCAAATCCAGTTCTGACCGGCGTCTCTATTGCTTGCGGGTGCCAGATCAGACAAGACAAGCATACAGGCAAGTTTGTACGACCAATGAGGGGTAAGTGTGTATGATCACTGACCGGCTTTAGAGGGTTTCGTACATCTGTTGACGAACTGTAAGGCGAAGAAGACATCGAGTCAGCCGTCTGCTCATCCGCTAGCGTTCGCACCTTCCCGTCCTTCCTACAATTTATATCTTCGGTGCTTCCCTCGCATATAGCCCTGCCTGCCTTCCGTGCCCGCGCCCGTCAAGCTGACATACTTGAAGCTCTTGCTCATGTTGAGCCTAGAGCAATCTATGCACTACGAGCTCCAAGGCTGAGTGTTGACCTTATACAGTGGACTGATATATGCTTTCTGGCTTGCTTCCGCTTCACTCCGCGCCCTTCACTCGTACGTTTCAGCTTCTGATGAGTGACCTTGACTCACCTGCGTGCCCTCCTTTACGAACTGCTGGGGGATCTCAGCGAACTCTGTGAACTTCTCGGCCATTGTGCTTTGTTATAGTCTGATCGGAATGGGAGTGGAATCGAAGGGTGATCGGGAAAGGAGCACTATCAGTTGAGGAAGCGAAGAGGATCGAGGGAGCCGAGGATATTGCAGGGATAATGTACGTGTGTGTACGTGTAAAGGTGATTGAGGATGTTTTATCACAGCACATAACGGTCATGCCTGACAGCTTGCTATGTTCACAAACTCAAGGGCAGAGGAGGGGAGTAGTAGCTATCGTGTTGTGCGCTGGAAGTGGAAAGACGTTGATAGGCGCGTCACTGACAGGTCACGCGCGCCTGGAAGTAGTCTTGACCATCGCCCAGACAGAAGTCAACAACTCATGTATCGCCTGAATCATGATACTCATGCAATTCATGTATGCATGCGCCGCACCCGTACAGCGTCCGAATCGTCTTGGACTGTGATGGCTGATTTGACCCAAAATAATGCATGCTGAACGATGATGTGTACCGCGATCTATGACCGCATCCCCCTCCCCTCTGTTGAATCCTCTCCGATGAACGATAATATCCCCTATACCTTGACACCGGTCCACATGGTCGCGATACCACCGGTAAAATCGGTCCAAGCGCCACCTTTACCTTCCCTCATTTGACCAGTCTGGAACCCTGCGTCTCGTACACTGCGAGCGGACCGCTTATCAGAATCAGCTATCATGCTCCGAGTCTGTCTATGTCTGCGTGCGTGGAGAGTCGATCAGAGGTCGGCTAGGGCCAGATATCTGTTCACTTACAGCTGAGCAAACTCGGGCTGGGAGGGGAATCGTTCGATAGATTCCACGAGGTACTGGTACGATTCCGAGTCGCCGGCCAGGATCTTGCCCATGATGGGGATGAACTGGAACGAGTATTGTCGGTAGATCCTAAAAACAAGGGCAGGAATGACAGCGAGAAGAAGGGAAGAGGACTCTATCAGCTCTGGTTCTCTCCCATCAATTGGTACACCAGCATCGTCTTGATCTTTCCGCTTCTTATGATATCATCCTCTTACACTCACTCCCTGAAGAGCGGGTTTGACACCTTGCCAAACTCCAACACGCCGATCTTACCGCCGGGCTTGAGCACTCTGTGAGCTTCGCTCAGTACGGCAGGGAGGGAAGTGCAGTTCCTGATACCGAATGCGATGGTGTAGAGATCGATCGAGTTGTCCGCGATGTGCGAGGGGAGGTGTTGAGCATTGCCGTGGGTGAAAGTGATTTGGGGAGCTGTACGATAGGGAAGGACAACGTCACGGATGTTGATCAGTTCGCTTGCCACTTGAGTATGTGAGAAGGATCGAGGCGAATCGACCGGTCCGATTCTGCTTGATGCATTATGGCGAATGGCCAAAAGGTCAGATCGGCCGCAACGAATCCACTCACTGTTGTAGTACAGCGTCTTGGCCACCCTCTTCCTGCCCTCGTTCAACATCCCCTGATTCAGATCGACAATCTCAACCTCAATATCCCTCGACCCAAACTTCTCCCTCGCCCTGTCCAAGATCCTGAGCGCTATATCTCCAGTACCGCCCGCCACGTCCAGACACTTGAAAGGTTCGATCACTTGAGCCGTCGCAGCCGTTGCTGACAAGTCGCCTCGCGAGTTGGTGTGGTAAGAAGGGGGTAGTTCGGGAAGAAGTGTAGAGACGAAGGAATCTTTCCATAATCTGTGGATACCGAGTGACATGGAATCGTTCATTATGTCATAGCTCGATGCGACTGAGCTGAAGACACCGCCGACTAAATGAATGACCAAATCAGTAGATTAGCATGAGCTCGCAATGTTAAAAGTAAGTCTGAGGGTTCAAATATAGACAGCCAATTGAACGCTCAACGCGGCTCATTGAGCTCAAATGTACATAAATGAGGCATGTCCTCTCGGACATGCACGAGATAGGGAGATGCAGACTCACCCAATCCCTCTTTCTCTTCCTCCGGTACTTCCCGGAACCCGAAGTGAGTCGTCTTTCCCGCTGCATTGACACTGGCCGCAGGCGAAGGAGATGACGATGAAGGACCGGGCGTCGACGATGGTGCCGGAGGCGGTACCTGTACGTTTGCTCTTGAGCTCGTCGATGAGATACATCTTGTGGCTGATGCGGAAGCGTATGTCGATCGAGAAGCACCAGCGGCAGCGGCGAGGGCTCGTAGACGAGGTTGGAGGATCTGTCGGCTCATGGTGATTGTGACGTGACGGTAAACAAAAGCGAGAGGTGAGGAGGAGCGAAGGATGATCAAGAATGTTTCACGTATGAAACCGGATCCGATGTTGCCTTATTGTCTACGTTGAAATGTATAAGCTATCGCTAGCAATGCCCGATATTTGTTTTCTGAGGCCGGTCCAGGCTTTTGGTAAAGAAGAATGACGTGTGTAGAGTCGTGAACTGAGACGAGAAGACCGGAAAAGCTCCAAAAAAAAAGTTGGTACGGTGACGGAGGCCGTGACGGTGGTAATTGCGAGTGTGATCAGGGTATCATATCGATAATCGGCATATACGAAGGAGTGTACGAGTGCGGTATTGTGACTACGAGTAGTAAGTATTAGTGTCAGCCTAAAAACAATCTAGCCTTCCTTCCCCTTGCTCTTTCGCAGTTGAGATATCTCACTCCATCCATCTCCGTTTCCATTAGCTGCATCGCATCCCATCTTGTAAGATAGAATCCATAGAATAGAGATAGATCGAGCAGATTCACCTTTCAAAAGTTTCACATTTCTGTCGGATTCCTTTGTGTTTTTTTTTTCTGCTAGGCTGAGCCAAGCCAAGTCCGATTGATAACACGCGTTTTGTGCGATCCTCACTCACCCCTCGTGCCAAGACTGGTATCGACTCCCGCATCTCAACCTCAAGATCGAGCGAGATCTTTCCCAGAGATCAGAGATCAGCTTCCAGTTTGCTCTTCGTTGCTTGATAGCACCATCTCGAATTGATCCTATCCAAGCAAGATGCCCGCACCTAGATCAGCAATCTTGCTCCTTATCGCTTCTCAGCTGCTTGCCTTGCTCCCAACCTCTATCGCTACCCCCGCTCGCACTGGACCGAGCACTAGTGTGCGAGAGCGAGATGGAGTAGAAGTGCTCGGATCAGCGACATCGAGCCACGCTCTGAGGAAACGGGCGAGCGGATACACAAATCCTGCTGATGGCGGCGGATATATGCTTACTGTGAGTAGGACCCACGTAGACAGAACGTCAATGCTTCATCGATCGACTGAGATGATGGATATCCGCATTCGTCGTTTTCGTCGTCGACATCCTCCGCAAGACATTCTCGTCATGGGTGGTATCAGGGTACAATGGAGTGCCGCTGATGCATAAATTGTTGTGTCCGTTACTCATACATGCGCCAATTTCAGATTGTCAACGGCACATATCCCGCTGGTCTGGGTGAACCGCTCAATATCATCCTCTCAGCCGACTCGGACAAAGAAGTCCTTGTGAAGAGCACAGAGGATGGTGGATATCTCAATTACATGCTGTAAGCTACAGCCCTTGGCAACAGGTGTCTAAATCTATACCGGACAATGTAGCTGACCGTTGAGCTTTGTGCTCTATCAGAATCGCTGGACAGGGCGAAGAATGTCTAGGCCAACATCTCGGCTCAGACCAGTCTGCCAATTTGGGTGACGGGAAGGGCAACGTCACTGAAGTTGAAGAGCTGCGGTACAATTATGGCAATCCATATATCGGAACGTGTCAGGAGACGTTTAATGGTGGATCACATTTGAGATACTGGATACAGAACACTACGGGCGCGTATTTCATGGCTGCATCGGTAGAGATGGATCTGAACAGCGGGCATGATATCGTGCGGAATGGGTGAGTGAACAACGATTCGAGATATAGGTTCGTGTGTCGGTTGAGAGAAAGGCCTATGGAGAGATATCACTGCTTTATCGCTCGCTCGTATCCGGCCTATGGCTGTCATCATATCAATCGGGACTTGCCAGACAACGAGCAACAAAAATGCTGATAATAACCCCACCGTACCCGACCGTTCTCCACTTTGCTCGCACACGCGCAGATACAACCTCGGCCGAGATCAGGTCGTAGGCAATCTCACCGGCCAATCTATCGATACTCTCACCTTGACAAACCAATCGACTTTCTCTGGGCAAGGAAGCTACATGAACTACACCTATCAGACGGACGTGCAGTACGTCTCTGGCTTGTTGAAGAACTCGAGCGACGATATCAATCATTATATCACGTGAGTGCAATTACAACACCTCAACTTGTTTTCGATAAAGTGGTCTTGAGGTTCTCGACTTCTTGATAGCCAGCGCATCTGACTGCCCGTGGGCATGGTGGGAGGGTGAAAAGCTGATTTGAACCACCTTTTGAGCCCTTTTAGCGTCGAGGAAGATGGTAGGCCGGCTATCGATGGGCTCGTAGCTGTAATGACAGTCAAGATTGTCGCACGGCCAGAATCGTGAGTGCGATACTTCTTCAGATCTCGGAAGACGGGTTACAATGCGCTGTTCAGCTGATGGCGCAAGATACTCGCATCATTACAGCAACGCCGCCTGGTCTACCGTCACTCAAAGCCCCGTAATGATCGTCTTGGCGCCTCTGGTGGTGACCTTCGTCGCGATGTTCACTTCGCTCTGAGCGGACTGACAGTCCCCCCCCCCCCCGGGCGGATTTTGCTACATTCGAAAAAACGACTTTCTCCCAGCTCGTGACGTTATTTCGGCAACTATCATTTGGTCGTGCAAGCGGAAGGGCCTATACAGGCGATACTCCTCACGCTTTATGACTCTACAATCACTCCCACCTACGGACACTAGACAATATCAACCTGACTTCTCTCGTCCGTCCGACATGCCCTTCCTCTAACCTCATTACAAGGACGGTCAATCTAAATCAATCCATAACGATTCTCATGTCACACTCCAATACACTACACTACAAGATCAAGCACACATAGCATAGCGACGATGGCTCATAACGTTAACCGTGTAAATATCGAAAACAACATAGATGGTGGTCTCTCTACTCGTTTACTTCTTTCTTTTTCTTTCTTTCTTTCTTTCTTTCTTTCTCTTGCGTCTGCATTTGCACCATTGTCTGTCACTCATTAGTCCCCTTCTCTACGTGATTCGTCACCGCTTTCCCCCAGTCATTCATCGGCGGAAGCGGGTGTCTCTATCCCTTTTCTATTACAAAAAATGTGTAGTGTGCAGGATACAGACTACTAGTTGAGTAGAGTAGAAGTAGGTCGTGCAACCATCCCGGTAGATACAGCGGGTGGATCTTAGACATCATTTCACTTTAGTATGTGTCGGAATATAGATGAATTTGAGAGAGCAGTGGACTCAGGAATGTCATCTCATGTAAAAAATGACATTATCTTATGCTACACGAACTTATCATACCAACATAAATCCTCTTCAATTATCAGGTCGACCAGAGCGGAAGATATTGGAAGACCTCCTTTCCCATCGAGGAACTACAAAGTATCGGAACGCGCGCGTCTTGTCAAAGAGCTCTTAATTGGTTATCGTCTCAATTACTTAGAAGCGAAGAACCAGGTATCCACTATTCCCATGATCGCACATAACGTCAGCGGGGATGTTCCTGTCATGCTGAACCGAAGAATGGAGAAAAGGAACAAAAGTAGAAGGGGTACCTGAATGGGCGCTATGAGTCTTCGACCGAGCGGAAAAGAGCGTTCCCTGACACCGACATGCAAAGAATGGAGGGCAGGCACCAACGGGCCACGGAAGGAATGTTGCCAAAGTTACCAAGCTATTCGAGCTATTCACTCACAGTCCAAATTCCTATCCCCATTACCCACACTCATATCGACGCTTCCCACCAGCTCGAACCCGACAGACTCCATAGCCGACAGGACCGTACACACCAACATCCTCGCTTGACATACTTGGGCGCCGTCGGACGTGAACCAGGGGGTCCCGCGCAACTTCAGTTGCGTCGCGCCTGGTTCTTTCTCGTACTGCGATTGGATGCCTAGGGGCCATGTCTAGGAGCGAGCGGTCGGTTGTTGTTGGGAGGCACACATTGAGCATTGATGATCAAGGGTGAGAAAAGGTATGATTGGGCAAGAAAAGGTCAATCGTATCAGCTCGTTCTGCTCAGCGGAGGAGTAGGAAGCAGTTCATGGATTCTTCTGAGGTGGAGAATAAACTCTGAACAGAATCTGGTGAAAAACATACAAGCCGGAATGGCGTGCATCTACTGCTCCCATTTGCACTCACCTGGACAGCCCTGATGAAAGTGTCCCTCACAAACCCGTCTGGCGGATCAATGATCCTGATCTTATCGCTCTCGTTGAAACTAATCGAGAAGTAGTACTTCTGATGCGGTTGGACCGAATGCAAGATCAATGTGTCTTTGTCCCAAACTTTCTTGGAGAGGTCGCATGACATGTGTAAGTCCCATCCGATGGCAGATAAAGCGTGGAGGATATGGCAGAGTAGGCGGCGGGCGTAGACTGCTTCAGCGCCTTGGCCGTGCCCTGTGTGTTTGGAGGTAACGTTCATAGAACGGTGCAGCACATCATAACACGACAAAGCACACGAGTCAGCTTCTGAGCACCGACTGATGTAAGCGTCGGGAGGATCAATTTGACAGGTAGAAGAAGCAGCCACGAATGGACCAAGCAGAGAGGATCAAACCGACCACACCACTCACAAGGGTTCCCGGACAACTTCCACTCCCATCCCTGATGATACGCTCCAGACTGCTGCACTCCAGCCATCCACACCCTCCTTATGGCCTTATCTACAGGTGCCACAGCGCTCTGCGGTAGTCCGATCAACCGCACTCTATCACTCCTGCCAAGATGCAGACACGCAAAGAGGTGAGGGAAGGGTGGTGGAGGACCGGATGGATTTTGGTCGTTGGACGAGGTGGACGGTTGAGCGAGAGGCGTTTGGGAATGTTCGCCGTATGAAGGAGGCGGAGGGGGTGCAGGAGTCTTCTCGGAGGAAGAGGATGAGAGGAACTCTGAGAGTTTGCCCATGATCGTGTATCAGATCTCGTTAGTTTGGCTGAGCCGGATGTCAGAAGATGGTTTGACCGTTGATCGACGCTGGTGCTCTTGATCAAAGTAAGATTACCTTGATGAATTCGTCAGTCGTGTGAGAGAAGGACAAGGAGGACCGAGAGGATACTGATGGATGATGTGACAGCTTCATCTATGTATATGTGTGACTGAGGATGTCGATGCTCCCCGCGACGAGCAGTGCTAGTTTGTTATGGCCGGCACCGCTTCGTGTCCGAGGTGTAGCTTCAGGCACTCTGCACTGCCTCGGAGTAGCGGACCAGCCGACATACCTTCGCTGATTGATGACGCAAGAAGCCAAGCAAACAAACTGTAATAAAGCGGGGATCGCCGTCGCCGTCGCCGTCCTCCCGAGCCACGCGAGAGAATGTGTATTTTCGATGACTTAGTTTCCTAGCATTCCTCCCAAAAGAGCATCAAGGGCAGAATCGTTCTGGGCTTTCAATACAGTGGCAAAAACGAGCGGGGGGAAGAAGAAGAAGCACTGTCAGGTAGAAGGACCAAGTCGAAACAGATCCTCCCGACTTGCACGGCATATATGAAAGACAGGTAGAGACAGGTAGTGACGATGAACCGTATGATCTCGCTAACTCAAGCCTTCTTGTCATTGTCGAGGGAAACCTGAACACAATGCAACCAAAAGCATTCTGCTCAATTCTCTGCCTTCACGCCTCCGCCCCATGACGAGTCAATGCAGATTCCACAGGATCCGATGACGATGATCTGTCATGAACAAACTGGAATAAGAGGAGAGGAGAGGCCTCTAGCGCGCTCGACGAAGAGAGAGGTCAAAGCTTCGTGCGCGTGCGGCCTCGGAGGTATTCGAGCTGAACATTTCAGTGAAGGGTCTGGATTTCAAGTTTTTCGTTTGACGGAGCTGTGGGGCCGGAGGAATGTGGGAATCATCGAGCTGTCAAGAGTCATACTAATCGCAGATTCTTGTGCTTCCCTGCCGTACACACTGTACATACATGCCAAGGCCGGCACGTAGTCCATGAAAATTGCCAACATACCTTTACAGTCAGTATTCGGAGGGCGATGCCGCACACATTTGGCATGCTGCACATACCTACAGCAGCTCGCGGGCTCATATTGCTTGAGAAGCAAATACCCCAATCTAATGAAACAACACCCTCGATGTCAAATCTCTCCGCGAGGTCTGCGAGGTATGCCATGCGGCAGATCAAGGGCTAGATCTGCATGCCGGGTGCATGTGATTGCCTGTTCGGCATGCAAAGGGTAAAGGCGGTCTCAGCATTGACCGCCACCACGAATGGAGGCCAGTGAAAGAAGCGACACGCATGTGACGAATAAATCCTGTCCTGGACCAGCTCAAAGTGAGGGATTGTAGGTAGCTGACAGACATCGGCAGCACGACAAGCACAAAGCAAGCAGGCAAATAAGCAGGCAAACAAGCAACCCAAGGGGGGCAGGGCGAAGAAGGGGAGGACAGGGGGGAGGACGTACTGGAGTAATGAAGGGGTTTGTAACTCTGTCCTGAACAAGGTTTGAATTGTCGTTGTGCGAATGCAAACCGTGCCTATTCCAGTGAACGCATCGTCTTTTCTCTAGCCTGTACAAAGTGTGAAATACCTCTCGATTTCGATGAGATTGACCCTGAAGTTATGAATAATCACTCTGATCACTTGCCGTTATCCCGTTATCCCTCTCGGCGCGCACTTGCCGAGACAATTTCACCCCCCTTGTGAACGAAGTGGCATGGCATTCCCCAGACAAGCAGTTAAAACTCGGACAGTACCAAGGGCCAGGCCTTAGACTCAGTCAAACTCACTCTGTCTCGATTATTACAACGGATCGATGCAGGGTTTCAAACGGTTTGTTGCTGCCGCCGTCCCTTCCACTGCTTCTTCCATATGATCACTATCTAGCTTGCACCACATTCCGATTCAGTAATCAGAAAACTCGCGTTTCCGGTCGTTCTGGTTTGCCCGTTGTCGCCATTCTAACCCCACTTCCCGTTCATTCTCCAGTTCGCTTCCCCCTAAGGTGTTTTCTCTCTTTTATCCATCTCATCCACTGCCGTCTCCACGTCTGACATTGAAACTGTATACCTAGAACTTAGAACGAAACCGCCGACTCTCCTTCTGTTGCTCGGCACCGCATACCTCCCTGTCGACCAGATACTCAGCGGACTTGTTAATCACTCAACCGTGCAACGCTCTCCCCTCACAAGCATATCTATCGTATCTACGCGCCAAATCCCTGCTCGCTTGAGGCTTGAGACGCAAGCGATCCAAAATCGGTACCCATGCGGAGACGACAAGCGATTTGATGGAATGGATGAATCATCAAATCAATTCTACGAGCGCGATTTACCCTGCAAATAGCCCGTCAGCCCTCAAGCTACGAAACGCACACGAAACCCAGTCTGTACATCTAGTCGACGCAGCAGACCCAGTGATATTGTCGCATGCTCGGGCCGCAAGCCGAGATTTCTTCTAGAAGCTCTTTCTAGCCTTTCAATCACTTGGAAAGGACTGTAGCGTGAGCCAGCGAGGTAAAACCCTACAGTCATTATCATCAGACGATATCGGTCTGGTTCAAACGCACCATAATCAATCGGCGCAGGATCAGCTGAGCGCAAATTATAGCTCTGCCGCCTGAGACATAGTGACGCCCTGTTCTGGCAGGGGTACAACAACATCGATTTGCTGGAATCATCATATTTCAATCCCACTCTGTCCTAGAGAAGTCGACTTCTTCGTTCCTCGCAACACACTCCCACTTGCTTGCGTTCCTCAATAAGCTTGATTTGCCACCGATACAGACAGATCTCCCCTTTCTTCTTTTCGATTTTTCTGTTCTTGTTTGCCCGCGTTACATACCTTTTGTTCGGCACTTTAGGTGACACACGCACTCCCTCCGTCATCGACCGAACTCGAGCTGCTGCCTTGATTGCTGGACTTAACTTCTACGCCCTACCGCCCACTGCAATCCGGCTGTAGAATCGGTCATACTCCTCTGCATACTTGCCGGAAATACGACTGGCATAGGCTTCTCATGAGTGCAAGTGCACTGAATCACATCCGAGTGAGTGAATATGCATCACTTGCGGTGTATCAAGGACCCCATGGAAGCTACGGACTGTTTGAGTTGCCTGTCCGACCGTCACTTGGGATGTTGTCCACTGGATGCGCACCGATTAAACATCTCAATCACACAACCGAGTACCGGTCAGCTGATCGATAGCCTCTTTCTTCTTACAGGCAGACCAGCTCAACCCATGATTTACACCTGCAGTTTCACCACTAAACAAATCCAGATAGGAGAAAACGTCACATATCTCTTTCTTCGTTCCTCCGGGGACTTCCGATTCACCAGACACATTCCATTCAGTAACTCACTGCGCTAGAAAGAACGACTCAAGAGCTGGAGGGGTGCCATCGTCTGATCCACACGGTCATCTGGAACTGTACGCTGCGGTCTCCATAAAGAAAGTCTCCAGCGGTCCCGGAACTCTCATCACCCGCACCTAATCTCGACAGGCATCACAGCCGCTTTCGTCGCTAGATTTGCATCTGAGACGCATTCAGCGCCTACCGACATCACCTTTCTCCACCTACTGGTGGTGCTCAACCTGGCCAGAAGGCATGTTGATATAAACGCGTTATTTGGCTTGGGAAACATTCGTGCCATTCCGCCAGAGAACAATTGGGGGGCATCATCAATCATTCATAATTCCGGAGATCAAATACTCAAGGTTATCAAACAATAAGGAATAATTGTCGGCATCTCTCGTGGCGAAGGCGAACAAGAGTGACAAACAATCCCATTTACCTTTGTTGGAATCGGCAGCTCAGCAAACTTACGACTTCCTCCTGTTCCGTCCCTTTCGACAACGCACTGTTCCTGGTAATCAGATCTTCGTCTTCCCGAGCATTCGGTAATTGAATCGTACTACCACCAGTGTCTGCCGACTCGCAGTGCATGGGACGACGGTGGCGAAATAACAGCATTCTATTTTTTGGGTTTCGAAGAGATAGTGCGTATCACACCGAGACATCCAATCTTCGAGAAGATCTCTCGACATTGGATTTCGATTCAGAACGATTAGGTCAGCCCACCTTTCCCTTTCCGAACGGTGCGACAAATCATACTGCAACCGTCGCCTGTCTCTGACTTGACATCACCACACAACATATCACTCTCATCTTCGCTCTCTCATTATCTCGAGCGACGGAGCATAGCTAGAGGTCAGTTCGGCACTGCGGCTGATTTGGGTTTTTGCCCGTGCCTCACTACGTACGCGCACGTCAGGTCTTGATCTACACTGGCCATACCGCATCACTTCAAGTGCTGTTTATGTGCACTTCATGTATCTTCCTACCAACTATCTGTCTACACTCTAGCGTAACTTTCTTTAGATTCCTTCCAGTTCCAATCTTTTCGTGTTCGTCATTCTGCTTTCTTGTACCAGTCGACGGGTCGAATAACATTCTTCCTCTCACATCCACTTATCCATTCATCCTATCAGTCCTCTTCCCATTCATTCCTTCTTGTCCCGTCGAACGGGTGACAGCAAGAACAGCGACCCACATAAAAGCACTTGTTGACAGGTTCTCGACAAGTCTTTCGCGTCAGCCTCCTCGAGTCACAAAACCCAGGCGTGTCTTGAAGACGCTCGTATAACATCGCCTGGCGTACAGTATTTATGTGTCCCCGCCATTCCGACGACTTGCCCCATAACTCTTCGAGCGTCATCTTCCCAGCGTACCATATAGCACGTTCATTTGACGTCGACGTCGAAAGTACGTTACAATAAAATACACACGTAAAGTCGGCCTTACATATCCAGCCCTACAAATCATCGCTTCCCCCCACCATGGCGACCTGGACTGGCCCCACATTGTCCGCCGAGGACGCCTTTCATCAAGTATGGAAGTCGACCGTCCCCATCCGACCTTCGTTCCATCTCCCGATAACCTCTAAGCCCGCCACACCGCCGACATCGAACTCGACATCTTCCTCCTCGGATGGCGATGACGAAATCGCCACAGCTGAGATCTTGGCGGGCATTAAATTCGGCGGGGGCTCATGTTCTCCTCCGTCTCGTTCATTGAGCGAAAGACCTCCGACCGCTTTGTCAAGCTCCAGTGGCGAAGACGGAAGATTGAGCAGTAGTGACAGCGTCACTGGAAGTGTTGGTGGCGGCAGGGCTGTAAGTGGGAAAAGGAAAAGAGGCGAGGCTGGTCCTTCGACTGCTGCAAAGGACAATTCAGCAGAACGATGGCCCCCAAGAAAGGAATTCGTCTATTTATCTTGTGAGCCACCTCTTCCTACCCAGTTCAGTCATACCATTTCGCTCATCCCTATTTCGGTTATAGGTGTTGTTGCCATTCCCCCGGTGGGACGCCAAAAACTGCCACTTTTCGGCAAACCTTGCGGTCGTAATGAGATTATCGCCAAGGTTGTTACCATGGCCACGGGCGAGGGGTGCTCGCGAAAACTCATATCGTCCCACGCTCAAGTACTGAAAGGTAGAAAAGAGCTCAGTAAGCAATGTAAGTTCGATTCACCCGAAACTTGTGAAGACATAGCTAAATTTTGGCTCTGTGGCGTTCTCGCATCCTCAGTGCGGGATCTGTTGACGACAGAGGAGAGCAAGAACTCCGAAGACGAAGCTGCCCCGACCGTCTACACTCTCGTCCCCGAATGGCGATTTCCGGCCTGCATCAATCGTCTAATGGGCTTGCCTGATTCTCTAGACTTACGCACCGCTCCTCCACCTTCGTTGATTGCTCAATTCTTCTCTGAACCCATCAAGCCACCCAAAGCAACCTCGAAGAAGGAAAAGGAGAAATCTCAGCCTACCCCCACAACGAAGGTCAAGCGGTTCTTGCCCGAAATCACAACACAAGGTCCCAGTCCGAATCAATCCCACAAATCGCGAGTTTCGAATGGTGCAGTAGACGGTATCGTCCGGGATCACAGCGCTTCGAGGTCGCCTTCAGCTGCATCGTCTTGTGATCGAATGGCAATGGGCTTTGGCTCGGGAGTTCAGTTGCCTACGCCTCACTCGATCTACAATCCCTCGCCATCAAGTGACCGCGGTAGACCTTTGCCCTTTTTGGAATCTGGCCGGCGACCATCTCTTCCGTCCCCTAGCGAACTATTCTCCTCTGGACTCAGCATTGACTTCGGATTTTCACCCGGAAGCACGTCGTCGGTACCTCGTCGGCTGGCCGCTGCTCCCTCATTGCCTGTACGACCGTCCACGACGAGTGGCTTCAGATCTGGTCAAGCGCTTCCTCCCTTGACTCCACCTGCTATCAACACAGATGCTCATTTTGCCAGCCCTCTTACCGCATTCGATGTCGCTTTCCCAAGTGCAACCGGTCGAAGACCGTCAGCCTCGTCGGAGGGTCAACTGATGCTGGGGAAGGCATTCGTCATGTTTGAGGAGGAGAGCCTGAAAAGTATCGTTCGGCCATATGAGAAGGTCACGGTGGAGATGCTCAAAAGCAGGGAGTTCGATCGTTTGTATTGAGAATAACATTGAAGGTTGGGCTGGGATTGAGCCTGAACGAGCTCTCTGCTTGCCTGGCCGCTTGCGACAATGGAAACCGGATGAGAAAGGGGGAATACATTTGAAGAGTATCTTGCAAAAATCACCGGTATCTAGAAGGAGGGAAATGGTAAAAGGAATCTCAAGAGCCAAATAGGGGAGAGCTTGTCCTCGTGCACGCCCGATCTTTCACGTCCGCCAGCCACATCGTACTAGTGTAGGAGCTCGACGTGCTATGCTCGAACAGCGTTTTGAAATGTCGAGCCTAAAGGGGACATCCGGAGCTTCCGCCAATGGCCGAGCCGGAGTTTGCAGAACCACCGTTACCGGCGTTACCTGATCCGATATTGAGGGCGTGGAGGTTGATGAGGCTGTGGGTGGCATGTGTGGGCATAGACGGGTAGAGAGAAGAGAAAGAATCGTAGAGAATTTGTATGTTCGACCAAGGAGAACAGCGATAGTTGATAGTTTATATTATTGTGTTGTGTTGTGTTGTTTGGTTACGTCATTTTTTGTTGTGCGATTAGATACAAGATCAAATAAAACGAGATATTAGGTGTGGATTAGGGTATTGCCATGAACACATGTGTGGGCGCAAGGCGGTTATCCTCAAGTGGTGGAGAATGGCAGACCACGAAGGAAGTAGAGAAGCATCAAGTATACAAAAGTTAGCACAAATCCAACTCGTCAATACGAAGATAGCAAAGCAAGACTGACCCGCCGTAAGATTCCGTGACGACATTTCCGCCGTTAGCCTGACCGCCGGCGCCTGCGCGAAGTGTCCGAGTTTGAAATCAGCTTGTGACCCCACAGAGTCGTTTGCTTTCATGCAAGACCGAAGACAGCTTCACATACCAGTGTAAGCTGAGCCTCCGTTCCCCCCGCCACCGAGGAGATTCCCGAGAGTGCAGCCGCCACCCAAGGCAGAGCCGCCACCGAGAGCTGAGCCAGAGTTGGCGGAACCGCCATCGCCTGCGTTGTCGGAGCCGATGTTGAGGATATCGAGGTTGATCAGGCCGCTGAGGAAGGTGAATCAAGAATGAGCAATCATCGCGGATGGATTTAACAGAAGTGTTGTTGCCGTATATCGGGGTGGACTGTGTTATACCAAGCAGAAGAAAACAGGAAGAGAACCTATAATCTATCTACTCGGACTCGGACTCGGACTTACCCATTCTGGATCTTGGTCACGCTCCCACCGGAAGCTTGTCCGCCGACACCGGTATACGCTGACCCTCCATCGGGCGAAGCGATAGGTGCGGCGTGCACAGCGGATGAAGAGACGAGAGAAAGGACGGCGAAAAGAGTGATTCTGGTGGCGTACATTTTGGGTAAAGAATGATTTTTGTTTATTTGGCTGGCTGTTGAGAACTAGGATGAATGAAGAGGGCAAGAACTCTGGTGATTTGACTTGATCTGATCTGATCCAAGATGCGAAGTGAGGAAAAAGAGCCGAGCAAAGGCGTTCGAAGAGAATAAGCTGTTTACAATAGAAAGAGCGAAAAATGAGTGTCGAGAAAGTGCCACCAATAAAGGCTAATGTTTGAGAGAAAGTGAGAAGAAAAGAAAGTGTTTGTGAATGAGGATGAAGGATCTGAGGAGGAAAGTATGAGATCAGGTCTTTATATATTATATGCAGTATATGATTGCGGAGTGCATGGTGAAAAATACCATGTCGTCCTTCGTCCATAAGCAAGATCAAGATCCTGCACCGATGAGTCTTCTTGTTTGGATGACTCTTTGATGGCAAGGATGTGCAGGGCGCCACTGGATTGGCATGACATATCGATATAGACTGGGACAGACGACTACTGTACGTACACTTTGCATTCTGATAGCTGAGATATCAATACAGTACGCATCTCCGGAGGGGGGGGGGGGGGGGCTGTCACATCCACCCTCACCCAGCCCAGGCCACCTTGGTCAGCTTAGCGCCACATGAAGGATGAACACAGTAACACAGAACACTCCACTTGTGCAATACGTTATTGGTGGCCGGGTCCAACACTCATGACATGCACCATTGTGAAATGTCTCAGTGGACGAGTATTCGCAACCATACTAGGATGTATAGCGCATAGCTCATTCCGATGCTGTATACTGTCACCATGCCAATGCAGTCCGTCGATGTCAATGTTTATGTTTGCCCTGTGAAGCCAGTCGAAACCGCAATACCCGACTGCAGAGCTTCGTTATCTCGTTGTTGCTCCGTTTCATATATAGCACAGACCCACTCTTGCATATATTACTGGTCTGGATGTGTATGTATGTATTGATGTATGTATTGTTGTTTCACATAACCCTTGGAAAATGAAGCAGATCGAAAGAAAGAAGGGAAAAACAAGGATATTGTCCATGATCAGATTGATGTATTGTCCGATTGACTAGTTGATGTCATGATATGAAACCAGTGATTGATGACGCATGTACTAAGCCCTAATGCGGCATCCATGTCCGCCTGGTTCATGCAATGCCTATGCTAGATCATTGGGACACGGTGAATGGTTTGGAAACCCAAGCTTCGTAGTCGGCCTCCTTGGTCCTGTCGCCCGTGATGTGCAAAGCACGCATCAGGAACTTGTACGTTCCATTGGGGATAACAGTGCCATTGGCGAATTTAGCCTGCTCCAGCGCAAACGTGCTGTAGTCGCCTCCTTGACCATCGGCGTTGTCGGTGCTTCGAGGGATATAGTCGGCCTCGTACAAGTTACCCAAGATGGGCACCTTGGCAAACGTGTTGCTCTTGCCTCCAGCAGCGGCGCAACCTTTGCCCTTGTAGTTGGTGAGCTGACACCACAGGCTGATGAGCGAGGTCGTCTTGGAGCTTCGCCAGTTGGCAGATAGGTTGTTAGTCTGAATCCTTCGAGACTCCACGAAAGATCGCTTCATTGCCTCGAGCTCCACATCGATAGCGAGGGGAGACGCAGATCGTTTTCGCGAGTTGTAGTTGGGCGTGAAAGTCAGATTGGCGGACGCGTCGACAAGGTCGATGAGGAGCAGAGGGGTGCCGCCAACCAATCTGTACATGACGGAGGGGAAGCTGCCGTTCTGGAAGTTGTAGTTGCCGGTACCTTCCTGTACAGCACCTGAACCATCAAGGATGGTAGGCGTGTTCATGCCGAGGTAGTATGGAGTAGGGTCGATGACGGGCATATCCTTCATTTTGGCAGCTACGCCGAGGTAAGGCACCTGCACGGGAGTGGAGCCGCCGGACACCTGGATGAAACCAGAGTAAATGGGGAAAGTCTTAGCGTCGAGGCCTTGAGGAGCGGTGAATTGCATCAAGACGACGGTGGTCGCGCCAGGCCATAAGTAGACACTGGTTTGGGAGAATTTGACGCTAGCAGCGTTGGAAATCTGAGGGACAGGCTGGTCGTTCGACTGGTTCAATCCCTACATGCAGAGAAGTATACTCAGATCAGCGCAAATCGTTATAATATTCAATGATTGTACACTGACGGTTTGATACGCAAGGGCAGTGCCAGCTGGTATGTTGGAAAGTTTGTAGGTGATCGACTTCTTGGTAGGGTTGTTCAAGGTCAGGTATTGGACGCCGGCAAAGTAGGCGGTATCATTCAGCAAGATCTCCGCAGGGCTGACGATAGCCCCGGGGTTGATAGCTTCAGCAATCTGAATCCTTCCAGCACCTTGTACAGCGACGTTGGCAAGCGATGTATCAGTCACGGAAACGGGGAGCTGTTCTGCCGAGTACTCGAGGGCTGCCTTGACCTTGTCCGGGGATACATTATTGTCCCTAGCATTCAGGTAGAGCGCTGCCGCACCGGCTACGAATGCGGACGACCATGAAGTGCCTTCAGTGATAGACCAGTTGTTGTAAGTCGAAGGGACAACGCCGATGATGTTGCTTCCTGGCGCGACGACCGACGGTGCGAAGAAGAGATCGTTGGTCGGGCCGATCTCGGAGAAGTAGGAGGTGGTGTTCCCGGTCCAGACGTTGGGCACAGCGATTGGGTTGAAACTGAAGTTGACGGTAAAGTTCCCCGAGGTATTGTTACCAGACTGGACCTGGCTGAGCAGGTATTCACCGTCTGCAGAGCTGACCAAAGCGAAGTTAATCAGGGGGAAGTTCTGGTAGATTGGGACGGTGTCGGGGGTGTTGACGACGAAGATGGCTGTTGCTCCGGCCAAGTAGGCGAATCTAGCCTTGTCAGACAACGAACAGCCGCCTCGCCTGACGACCACGAGATAGCCGCTCAAGTCTGGAGTGTCATCAGGCACGACACATCCATAGTTGGAATCGCTAGGGTCTGAGGAGTAAACGTAGACGGGATACGAGCCCGAAGCGAAAGCCTGGTAATTGTAATAGGTGATAGGTCCGTAGCCGGTAGAAGTGGTAGCCAGCTGAGCAGGGTAGATCGAGTTGTCGCTTGAACCAACGTTGATGACTCCTTGACCCGCTGCAGGGGAATAAGAGTAGAACGCGCCAACTTGACCCTGGTTTCCTGCTGAAACAGCGATGATGGTGCCGGCCGAGACCAATCGGCTGGCGAAGACGCTGAGCATGCTTTCGGTCCAACCAGAGGTCTCACCGACACTGAGGTTGATAACGTCCGCGCCTTCGTCGTATGATCGCTGCATAGCCTGGAGGACGATGTCGTCCGTAGTGGCGCCATTACAACCGAAGACTCGATACTGGTAAAGCGAAGCCTCGGGCGCGACACCAGTAACGTTGTACTCATTGTCATTCGCTCCGATGATACCAGCGGTGATCGAACCGTGAGTGTAGCAAGTGTCGAGGGGATCGTTGTCAGGTACAGGATCATTGGAACCATCGTAATCGTCACCAACGAAATCATATCCGCCAGCAATCTTACATCCACTGCCGAAGCAGCCACCAAGAGGAGTTCGGGTGTAGTCCACACCACCGTCAATAATAGCGATCTGGACTCCCTTGCCCTTGTTGCCCGAGGCGTGAACCTGGTCGGCCTGGATCTGAGGAAGGTTGCTGAAGCCCGTAGTAGGGGAAGGCTTCGCAGTCGACGAAGGGTAGGCGGTCACCGTCTTGGTGGTGCACTTCTTCTGCCAGCCTTTGCCTGAGCATGAAGTTGTGGTCGTCACTTGACCAGCTGTACCAGTCGGAGCAGCAGTAGAAGAAGAGGAAGGTTGATGCTTCTGGACAGATGGGTGATTGGTAGTCCACTGGAGATCCTGAAGCGAAAGGGGCTGGGCAGGGAGTTGAAGAAGGTGAACGGGCCGGAAGTCCTATAGGGTTGAGTAATCAGTGTCGATAGAGGTCAGCACTTGACGTGACGAACAAACGTGTAAGAATTTTTACGTCAGGGGAAAAAGAAGAAACGCACGATGACACCTTCGATAGCAAGCAAGTTGGCCAAATCCGTATCCGACTCGAGCGAGATCGAAGCTCCGTAGAACAAATCACACGCGTACTCCTGGTGGACCACGTACGCTGCAGACCTCTCTTTCAGCTGCGCATAGACAGCTTCGTGCGGCGTGCCGTAGGACGCTTCACCAGATCGTTTAAGGCCTGCGGAAGATCGGTGCGCGTTCGAGTCGAATTCAACGATATATCGACCTGGGACAATTGAACTAGATGATCATTGAGAGGTAGAAAAAAAAAGTCAGCTCGCACATCAGTCAGGCTAAGTGGACAAACAAGCCCCGTTCGTCGGAATCAAGGTAATCAGAAGGAGGCTTGACTCACCCCGAGGTAGTCCTCTTGACATCGTTCAAGTCGAACGCGCCGACCGAAGCAGCAAGAGCGGACAAGAGGGCGACGCTCGTCGACAAGACGGTTTGGACCTTCATCGTGTCGTGTCGTGTAGTGAGCGTTTATGTTTCAGTTTCTAGAGAAAGAGGTTGAGTTTCAAGTACAATCCAAGGATGTCGGATTGAGAGGGGACACCTGGTCAGAAATGCTTTCGAATAGCCGTCAAAGAGCGTGACGGTGCGTAAAGAGCGTGGTATGTCGATCCCTTGTGGACGTCAACAAGTGGGCAGGCAGTCAAGATGAAGAGAGCAGAAGCAAGAGCAAAGAGCGAACGATCAACGCAGATTGATCGACGATAACATGCACGCAAGAAGATGGGTCGAGGATGACGATGGGAAAAGATGCGCGTCGTCAAGAATGACGGACCGACCGAGGTGGAAGAGAGTCACAGAAACGGCCGACGAACGAATACTGTACGGGTTCAAACGAGGAATATGAGTGAGGAATGGGATGCGATGTATGTAAACAAGTCAAGAAATGACGATCAATGTCTTAATTTCTTTGGGCAAAACGACGTGTGGTTACGGCATTCGCATGTGCACCCGCCTATCCTCTCTATCCTCTGCACATCGAGGTGAAACATGGCTTGGACCCTTACTTAAGAGGTGATATACCCCATTCCATGGAAAGGCTCCAGGTACCTCAGCATGAACACGCTCATAGCCATTTTACATGTTGTACATGTAAGTTAGAGACAGTAAGTTAGAGACAGATGTATGGTAGAGGATCGGCGAAAGACATCGGCAGGTCACGTGTAGGCTTCTCTTGTATCGTATACAAACAACCTCGAGGGGCCGCCGTAGGGGTATGGAAGCGAAAGGAGGTCATTGCCCTCGTCGACGCACTGTTGGTGCAGTGTTAAAGATCAAGGCAAAGGCTAGGAATGACAATGGAATCAGATTGTCCGGTTGTCCGTAAATCCATCGCGCAGTGGACACCCAGCGGCGCGAGGTATGGTAGTATACATGGTCATCATGAAGCGTGGATATATAGGTCATCTAACTTAGCACAGCTGAAGTGCTTCCACGTTCCAAACCTCTGCCTGAGGTGGATACGATATCTATTCCCCGGTTCACACGTCTGTATTACCCTTGCTCACGGTCGATCTAGAATGCCTTCTTGTGGATGATGTCGGGATCTTCCTTATACTCATCTGCTGAGACCCACATCTGATGTAGCAGTGCGATGTTATTGACGAGTCAGCTATGGACAGAACCCCTCGAGACAGCACCAAGCCGTTCCTAGCTCACCTTCTTGAACGTGCTCAGTCCCGCTAAGATACTGCCTCCGATCCATGTCGAGTACTGATAGCGCAAATGAGGAAGGAGGAGGGTCACAAACATTGGGTTAGCTTGCCTTCCGCCTCTTTCGAGGAAGCAGTATGCGATGCGCCACATTGCGTCCGCAATTACTATCGTGAACAACGTTCACTCACCTTCCTTTCTGGCGGCGCGTAAATCTTCAGCTTGACATCCTTGAGTGCGAGCTTCTTCACTTCGTGTAATAGCCTATCTCCAAAGCCTATATCGTACGATCAGCATGCAGCAAAGCAATCAGCTGACCATCCGTAACGTAACTACCTTGGAGGAGCAAGGTTGAAGTGACTCAACATACCTGTACATAGCGTTGATCCTCCTGACAGCACGATGTTACTGAACAGGGATTTTCGAAGGTCAAGATCCGTGCGGTTGATAGAATCAACAATGACCTTTGTGCGTGAATTCAGTAAGCATTGGTCACCTTTTGGCTGGATCGGCCTTTTGTATGTCTATAGCTTACCTGATGGACACCCGGATACTCTTGCCCTACCAGCTCTGGATTGAACAATATCTCTGGAGCCAAGAACCGTTCCACTCCAAGCTAAACGAGCATTCGATGGACAGGCCCAGACACCAAAGAATTCTATCAGTACTATCCTTCGCACCCGAATGGCGCCACTAGCACAAGTAGCGCGCGGTGATGAAATTTTCCTCCTCGCCCATCGACTCACCTGTATCACTTTGCCATCAGGCAGCCTAAACTCCTCCCAAGCGCCCGACTGATCTTTCTCTTCTTTAGCCGGATTCAATGCCAAATAACAAGTCTTCTCCTTGATCGTCCTCACTACTTCCTTCTCAGCCGACGTATGCAGGTAATATCCCGATTTTCGAAGTAACAGCTGTAAATGATCCGTTATGTCTCTCCCTGCTAAGTCTATTCTTCTTATAGCGTGTGGCATTGAGAAACCCTCGAATACTGGGACGGCGTGGGTCACGCCGTCTCCTGAGTCAAGGACTATTCCCGTCGTTCGACCTGAAGAGTATCTAATATCGTACACCACAGAGAGTAAGATTCAGAGTGCACTGTGACGGACGACCGACTTGAGCTGGCTGGGTGCTGTGCAAGCGCTACTCACAAACTGAGAACTGCTTGTACGCTTGTGAAGAATGCTGGTACATTAAACGTCTCGAAGAAGATCTGAGCTGCTACATCTCGATTTTGACGTGGATTCAGGGGTGCTTCCGTGAGCAGTACGGGATGCTGCATGGCCGACGACGGTATATGCGTTAGCAGATGGGCCCACAATTATGATGGTGAATGCGGTTCTTCCTTTGGGTTCATCCTCTCCAACTCCGAACTCGAAACAGGTGTGGTCACCTTCCTCGCCAGTCTTCTCTCTGAGCACTCACCTCCTCGCTCAGAGCCTTCAGACCCTCCGCATACACCCATCCCCATATCCTCTCCATATCATCCCAATCCGTCACCACGCCGTGCTCCATCGGATACTTGATCTTCAGTAATCCCCTGAGCTCTTGCGCTCTGCGGCCTATGAACATGTTATCTTGGATGGCTCCGGCCATGACTCGTGGATGTTTCGGACGGCCGACGCTGGCAGTGGACAAGGAGGGAAGAGAGTACGAAACAGCATCAGCATTCACCTCTCTAGCATGGCAGACGAAATGGTGGACTTTGCGTAACGTTTGAGCAACGTTATAGTGGTAATGCATGACGACCACATCTGTCATTCGAAGCAGAGGCGCGAGGAACAAGACCGGCCATGGTCTCACCTCGAAGTGCTAAGCGGAAAGCGAAGTTGCTTCGAGTCACACGCAACACTTACAAGGAAGGGATATAACAGCTCGGCTGCTCTTCGCCCGCGAATCCTGCTTTGATCGTCCCGGATCCCTGTAGTAGCGACGATACTCTGTGAGCTCATCAACCTCTTATGTCACTGAAGAAGGCACAAGCCAGCTCACATTGTCAATGACGACCGGCTGATTCGTCAGGCTAACAGGGCGAGGTATTATCAGCTAAACTGAGCTGAGCTGAGCTATGCTACGAAGATCGACGCCACAGCTTACACATCGTCGAATTCTGTTGCCATATTGATCCTCCCTCTGTGCTTGTCCGTGAACTTTCCTCTTCCCTCTTGCAGCTCAACCTGGACGGTTCGTTAAATTAAGCTTCCTCACTGGGACGGATCGTCGGTTTATCGGTCGTCTCGGTGGTCTTGCGCGAGGTGCGAGTCGCGAGACTATGGTTATTTCTCTAGCCTTTTTGAGGAGGGACGTAGCGAGCGAGAGGGGAGGGGGAGCAGACTATAGTATGACATGTATGATAAGAAGACAAGACCAGGCTACATACAAGCTGTTGATGAACAGATATCAACGGCTACGCTCTGGTCAACGTCCAGCTCGAACCTCTCCGCTCTGTTATTCATCGCGTCGATGGAGGTCATCTCATCGTCGCGTGGTGGTGGTAGTGGGTAATTGGAGATTAGCGCTAAGTGCAAATCTAGATCTAGTAATGTGGGGGGTATAATAAGGGGGTTTGTTCCCGCTCACCACGTGGCTCAGGTATGTTCCGGGTGACTTCAGCGTTCATACGCGCTCCGCATGGCGTGCATGAACTACACTTGGGTGTCGATGTCATTGCCACGCACGCATCAGTTATTAGCTCTTAGCTCATGATCTCACCTCTTGTCTGCAAAGCTCTGTCGATATCATCACGACCATTCAACTTGAGAGCGCATCTGCCAGAGGTTTCTTGTGAATGGCAAGATAGACAGATATGCCTGATCACGAAGCACCGTCGGATCACGTTGAGGAAAGGAACGAGCCCATGGCCGAATCCGCGCTCGCTCCGGAACCTCAACATGAGGTCGGTCCATCGACTACCTCTACCACCAACATCGATGAGCTCTTCGGAACCGCCGGCGCCGACGAAGGACAATACGATGACGTGTTTGCTCAGATCGGTACGAGCCAAGAAGACACAGGCGATGATTTTCACAAGCTAGTTCAGGACAACGAAGAAGCACCCGGATCGACCGAAACTCCCGCCGAAGCTGCTGATCCTCCCGTTCCTCCATCCGAACCATCACACCAAACAGACCTCCTCGGACCAACGCAGCAAGAAGAAAAGTTCTTCGCAGATGTGACGCAAGCTACTCAGCCTGTACCAACTTCCGCTCCTGAGCATGTTGAACCCCAACCGTCAGAGCAGCCGATACACGTTGAGCCTTCGACCGACGCCGACAGGGACTTTAGCGATCTTTTGGCGGAATTCGAGGCTGAGAACGATGTGACGCCCGAAGAACCGCTGGGTGCTTTGGAGGATACACCGGTCGCTAACGCCGAACTCGAGGTCTTAGCGGTGGAAGAACAGGAGGTGCCGCAAGACCAAACGCCGGGACACGATAATGTAGCTCAGACAGAGCAGCAGTCGGGTAATGTTCCAGAATCCGATGCCTTGGTAGGCGGGGACAATTTCACATCAGGTGCTGAAGCGAGTGCTCTCGAACAACCTGTCGCTGCCTCCGCATTCTTCGCTGATGATCCAACCGACTCTTCCGGATTCGACGATATCATCGCGACTGCTCCGCGGGAGGATGGGAACGACGAATCTCAAGCACCAACCTCATCAACGCCCCCCAGACCAACTTCTCCTTCCCCTGTACCTAGTCTATCGATAGAGCATACTCAAGCAGATATCAGACCAACTGGCTTGGGCATTGATGCCGGAGATACCTCGATACAGAGCATGTTCTCAGACGCAAGCAATTGGTTGGCAGACACCACATTCGACGATTCGGTACAGATCCTACCGGATAACGATCACAATGAGGCTGCCCCTAACAGCGAACGTGGAGCTGGAGTCCAGGCTGGGCAAACAGGCAAGGGCGGTGATGGAAGCGAGCCGCTACATTTCGAAGTGCCGCAAGGATGGTATGATGATCAGGGAGAGTGGCATTGGTATACGGATGAAGAACGTGAACAGGTCAAGTTGACTATGCTCGGACATAACTCATGGGAAGAAGAGACGGATCAGGCACCTGACCAGCAGGGTCTCGGTCAAGGTGAGTCTGGATATGTTCAATACAATGCAGACCATGCTTGCCGGTTTCGGCTGATCACTGACAATGCGCTCCTTCAGACCAAACCCCTTTAATGCCTTACAGCCCCGCGCTCAACGTACAGAGCGAGAACGCTGCTCGACGTACGCCTCAGCCTGAAACGCCTTCGAGAATGCCGGACACTTCTTACGACCCTTACGCTCCTTCGACTGCATACCCGTCTATAACGACAGCGGGATCGTCATATTCTGGACCTAGTACATCGGCCTACACGCCTTCCACCTCCTCGTATGCTCCTTATTCGGCGTCTACGTCGAGCCAATCATATACTGCCCCTGCGTCCACCTATGATTCGTATGCACCCACAGCAACGAACCCAGCGCAGCCCGTATCGAACCCATATGCGCCGGCTGCTCAGCAGCAACAGCGCAACCCCTATATACCAGACACTCAGACCTCGACAAACCCGTATGCGGCATCTACGCAGAGTCCAGCAGATCCATACGCTCCTGCCTCGCTCCCCACGAACCTTTACGCTCCAGTCGGCCCTTACACAGCGGCCTCTCCTATCAAAGCGAAAGATACAAAAGCCGCACCTCCTAAACCTGCACCTCAACGCGTGGCGTCTAACGCGTATGACCCGCCATTTTTGAGACCTCAAAAGAGCTTTGTGCGTCCACCTTCTGCTGTGCCCACTATCTCTCCAGCGTTCGCAGCACCTCCCACCATGACTATGTCACATCCTCAGGCTAGCGCTACACCTCCACCTCCACCTTCCGGGCCCCCTCGCAAGACCAAAGCGGAAGCAAGACCACCCAGCCGAGGACCAGCCTATGCGGCTCCGCCGGCTCCAGCCATTGGAAGGGCTCAGACCACCGCAGACATGCAGTATGGCTATGGAGGCGAATACGATGCTCTTCCCCGTCCGCCTTCAGCTTCTCAAAACCGACAGTCTATAGACGCAGCGGCGCAGTCGGTTTCCCCTCCTCAGCCTCTGCAACGACCTCCGCCATCGGCCTACGATCCACCCATGCCACAACGCTCTTTCGCTGCCCCGCCTCGCTCGTCCAGCGTCGCCTCCCAACGAGGATACGGGACGTCTCCCAAACCTCAGGCCTCATCGGCATTCGCCCCTCCACCCAAGGCTGTCCAATCACCGTATGCACCTCCTCCGCCCCTCAGCAGGGGTCCGGCCTCACGCACGGCATCGCCCATATTCGAAGCCCGACCTCCCTCTCGGCACGATGTCACCCAGAGAATGCGCTCACCTCCACAAAGCGCGCGATCGGCAGGCGTAGAACACCTTCTGTCTCCTCCCACAGTAAACTCCCATATGCCTGAAGCTCAAGGTAGGACCTCATTTGACGCTCATCGGTCACCTCGACGGTACGAAGGGGAGCTCCGGGATGAGCAGCAGTATCAGCATCATGAACAAGAACCGCCTCATATGTCGCCACCCGTTTTGTCTAGGAAATATGACGAAGATGGAGATGATGGGTTCGAAGGAGAGGCCGAGGATCCGTATGCGCCCTCTCAAGTTCGAAATCCCCAAGCTTCACCCGGGCAACGCCATGAGCAACAGGCTCAGGATGCACCCTTTCAATTATCTGGAAATCACCCCTCCGCGCCGCCACCTCGTGCATACACAGCATCGCCCGCTTCCCACCAACCAACGCAAGACCCCTACGCTCCGGCGTCTTCATCTTTGGGTTTGAAGACTCACGCGTCACCTGAGCGGAAGAGCAATATTGCTTCCTCGCCGTATGCTCTTTATGCACCGCAGGAATCTTCAGGCGCGATCGACCTCAACGACGACCCCTATGCCCCCTCCGTGGGTCAGAGCACGGACAGCTACAACCCTTATGCTCCGCCGCCGACCAAGGATATATCCCCTACTAAGAGTCATTTCCAGCCCGCGCATCCGACTAGGGGATCGACGACTACATCGTCGTACGAGCCTTCTCCATACTCGCCTGCAACTTCATCGAAGCCTTTGGGCATACCGTCGAGTTCCGGGCCATACAACCCCGCCCCCGCCCGTACCGCATCACCAGCTTACAGCACCGGTTACGGCATGTCCCCTCCTACAAACAACTTCTTCCAATCTATGCATACCGAGCAGCCCTCTGATGCGACCTATGTGCCGCAACAAGTGCTTGAGCAGAAACCTGTTAGCGAAGACCCTCTCGGTCGATGCACGCTCGCCGCTCGTAATGCTCCTATTGCCGTCTTCGGTTTCGGAGGAACCCTAATCACTGCTTTCCCTGGCGCCGCGGAATCCGGCAACTTCCACAAGGGGCATTCGAGAGTGCCTTCATATGGTTACGCTTCGGGCCGAGGTCAGCTTTGGATCCGAAGTGTTTCAGAGGTAGCTGCACCAGCAGCACTAAAGTCTGATCAGACTGCCTTCCCTGGACCGCTCGTTTCGGATCCGGCGGCCACAAAAGGTGCCGCGGGTGACAAGAAGAAGCGAGAATCAGTGCTCGCATACCTTGATGCCCGGGCGGAGGAGATTGAAAGAGGTCTGCCTTACTTGAAGTCGTCGGCGAACAAGGCCAGAAGGGAAGAGGAGGGTAGATTGGTACTCATAAAAGTATTGAAGGCCTTAGTGATCGGCGAAGGCAAATTGGCGGGGAAGTGAGTTATCTTGCATATTCTCTGGGCAGGATGGAGCATAAGCTGACGCTACATACATAGTCCGCAAGTCGAAGAGGCCCTCCGAGACGCTTTGGCAAATCCCTCTGTTCAGACCATCTCCACCGCTCCTATAGGCTCACTAGCCGTCAACAGCTTTTCCTCCTCTCTGTACCCGCCAACCTCATCGTCATCTACATCTAAACCAGTTTCCGCAACACCCTCTCAGCTGACCCATATCTCAAATCTCCTATCGCAAGGTAATAAGAAGGATGCTGCTATCTACGCAGCGGAGCAAGGCTTATGGTCCCATGCACTGGTGATCAGTAGTAGCGTCGATGTCGAGCTATGGAGGGATCTGGTAGGGCGATTCACAGCGGCAGAGCTTGGAGATAAGCCGCAAGGTACGGCTGGCATCAAGGCTTCGTACCTATTGTTCGGAGGCGTCAACTCCGCGAATGGTACGTTCGGTTATGCCTATTAGAAAATCCTGGGCTGATCATCGGTAACGTCCCAGTTGACGACCTCGTCAACGCGGCAACGATCACCGACGATCCTTCGAACGATCAGTGGAGGGAAGTCATCGGTGCCGTGTTGTTCAATGCCAAACCGACGGAGCTTTCTTGCTTGGAGGAGTTAGGCTCGAAATTCTTGAAAATTGGTCTGAACAACGCGGCTCACACCTGGTAGGTTTCAGGCTTGATGCAGTGTGCAGGTGTATGTCGGCTTAACTTTCTTGACATAATAGCTTCCTTCTTTCTCCATTGTCACCATTCTTCGACCTCACGCCTGGAGCATACGAGCGACAGATCATGCTCACCCACAACTTCCGAGACGAAGAATCCATTGTCTTTGCTGAGATAGCTGAGTACGCCCGGGGTCTGGTTCCTGCTGCAAAGGGCCCCGAACTTCCAGTCGTAGGACTGCCTCAACTGCTCCCTTACAAGTTGGCACGAGCCTGGAGACTGGCGGAACTAGGAGAAGTGGACTTGGCGAAAAAGTGTGTCATTCCTCCAGGCCGCTATAGACCTAAAAACAAGTCTCGCTCAGTACAATGCTGATTATGACTTCCCCCGTAGATACTGCGCGGCAATCGAAGCTGGATCGAAACTTGGCAAGAACATGCCTTCCCTGCTTGCACCCGCATTCGCTGCATCACTTGAAGACCTGCTCGAACGCCTGACTGGCACTCCATCCGTCAATCCGGCCAACACCCTCGGCTCAGGGAGGAAGTCCGGTGGCAAACCTGGCTTCGACAAACTGGGTTCATGGATCGAAGGCCGACTCACCAAGTTCATCGCTGGTGAGGAGGGGGATAACGCGCCTCCTACTTCGTCGTCAGCGACGGCTGGCAAGGCGGCCGGTCCTTTCGCTCACTTCAGCACTATTTCGCCCAACGCAAGCGGGACTCTCACTCGACAGGCTTCAACTGCTGACTTCAATGGCGCAGCGCCCAACGGATACCTCGGTGTTCAATCTGTTTCAAGGACCACCTCGCCTGCGTTGCAGATGACTCCGCAATGGGGACAAGCACCCCAGCTCCCCAACCAAGCGTATGGTCAAGCGTCACATGCCTCGAGTTCCTCCTCATCTTCGTACGGTGATCAGTACGCTCAACATACTGGTGTGAGCGGGTACAGCTCTTGGACAGACAACAATGGCCCCAACGAAGGTGAAGAGACTCCCCATGTTCACGGTCAAGATCAAGCTGCTACCGCCGGTGCAGGACACGATGACAGAGACTTTATTTCTCCGATGGCTCAACTCAGCTTAGGACCGTCGGAGCCATCAGCGTCTGCACGTCCAGCTCAAAACTATGTGCCATCTCGACAACAGACCTATGATGACGACGACGAGGATGATCTTGGATTCGGTAATGCGGCTCTGTCCAGAAATAGGACACCGAAACCTGCAGGTCAAGAAGGTGATTCCGGCTCCCAAGCAGCAGCCGATGACGCAAGCAAGAAAGCATTTGCAAAGGAGGCCAAGTCTGAACCTACCAAGGCGGAGCCTGCTCCACCAGCCAAGCGTGAGTTGCCAAGTGATCTCCGAAAAAAAAAAAGCTACATGCAAGTGCTGAGACTGACGCGAGTTTTCCGTTGTATCGTTCGTCTGTCTGTGGTTTGTCAGCCGAACACAAGTCATCGTGGTTGGGCAGGATCTGGGGCGGCAAGAAAGAAGGCGAGACTTCTGGTCCTGTCAAAGCTAACCTGGGAGAAGAAAGTTCAATGGTATTTGACCCAGAGCTGAAGCGATGGGTAGTCAAGGGGGTGAGTGTCATCATGGAGCTTTCTGACGATTATGTGCGATATGGTGGTCATTCCCGTCTGACAAGCTGACCGCTTCAATGACATACGCTTAGGCTAAGGCCGAAGCTGCTCCAGCAGCTGCAACCCCTCCTCCCCCTCGAGCAGCTACAGCGTCGCCCTCTCGATCCGTTCGAACCGAACCGCCGTCCGCTGCTCGAGCCAACTCTGCAACCCCACCGCAGGGCCACAGACCGCCTCCACCTGGCATGTCCTCAATCAACGGTAACAGCGGTGTCGCCAATACATTCCCGCGTTCTTCAGGCGCTGGCCCACCATCTATGGGTTTCGCCGAAGGTCCCGATGGAGGTATAAAGCGAGTGAAATCGACACTGAACGAAAGTGTGACTGCGTCAGACATCACCTCTTCCGCTACCCCGCCACTCCCCGGAGCCGGCGGACCACCTCGACTTCCGTCTGGGCCGCCCAATCGGGCGTCAACCGCAGGTGGTACGGGTGCTTCGCTGGACGATCTGCTTTCCAGACCTCCGAGCAAGAGGCCTGGTTCGGCAGCTGCGAAGAAGGGCGCTAGGAATAGATATGTTGATGTGTTCCAACCTGGTGCGGAGGGACAATAATTCTTGGGCTTGGTTGAATTCTGGTCGTCTTCCGGGCGTTGGGAACAGATAGGGACAGGACGGGATGGGACAAAACAGGCCTGAAGGGGTGGACATGTTCGGGACAAAGGGCATACAATGACAAAGCGGTGTGGAGTCAGGCTATCCGGTAGCTGACTATGCGCGTGATCGGGTCGAGCAGGAGACATTGTAGATCATCTTGGTCGGTAGCCTCTCATGGCAACCTTCTTTCCCTAACTTATCTGGGTTCTCTTCGAAGTACAGTACGCTCCGAGTTCTAATGCAATGCATCTTTACACGTACATCTGTACAAGACAATTCTGAAGACATTAACAGCGATGGCAACTGCGAATGTCATTTGTCGAGGCTCCTACCCGATTGCAATGCATCGCATCACACGTGCTATGGCGAAATGCCCCTCTTGCCGCTTGTCCTAGTCCTGCATAACACTACTTCCTGTGCCTCTTCCTCTTACCGCCCCCTTCACCCATCTTACGCTTAACGCTCTGCACCAAATCAGACAAGTCTTTCTCTTTCTCCCCTCCTTCATCTCCTGCACGAGCACCACCGGCGCCAGCGCCAGCGCCGGCTTCGCGCTTGATACCAGTGGCTGAGCGAAGTCCTTCAGCCTCGGGTCTGTTACTAGTAGATTTGTTTTTGGATTGACGGATTCGGGTTCGTTCGGCGAGGAGATCTTGCATAGCCTTTGTCTTTGTGAAGCTGTTGTGTATATCGATTGAAAACGGAAGAGAAAAGAAAAGTGAATAGTTTTATGTTGTCAGCTGTTGTTTGCCAATGGGGTATTCATACGCCTCGACATCCATCGAAGTGACAGCCAAACAGGGTGGTCCACTCACTGAGGATTAGACGGGTCGATCGCAAACTCCGCATCCTCATGCAACGCCTTGAATCTATTATCCTTCACGTCAATCTTCCATCCCTCGGGACCCAACTCCTTCTCGTCCCCGTCGGCATCAGCACCCTTCTTGTTGCTGCCGGGCCTTCTTCGTTTTCTTCGCTTGGTCGATTCTTCCTTCTCGGATTTCAAGATGTCTTTCATGCTGAAGTTAGTATCGGGTCGATCTGATTTACCGACGAGTGCTGAGATGTCCGCGGGACCGTTACCGTCGACTTTTGGCTTGGTCGTACTCTTGCTATTGCTCTTCGGGTCCGTCTTGCTAGCCTCCGTTGAAGAAGTGGGCTTTGCCTTTGTCTTGCTTGATACAGCCTTGGCCTTGGCAGCGTAGTGGATGTCTGCGTCCTCGTCAAAGCCGGTGTCGGAAACCACATCTCCTTCACGGTCACCATCACTATCGCTCCCGAAGAAATCATCATTTTTCTTCTTGGCAGCTCTGACTTGTCCTTTACCCTTCTTCTCGTCTTCGCTTCCACTTCCGCTCCCACTATCACTATCACTTCCTTCCCTCGCAGCCCGCTTCAGCTCCATCTTCTCCTTCTTTCTCGCCCGCTTCTCCTTCATCCGCAGTTGATATCTCTCCAAACTCGTCATGTTCTCTTCCTCGGCACCAGCACCACCCAGACTATTA
Source organism: Kwoniella heveanensis BCC8398 (assembly GCA_000507405.3). Lineage (NCBI taxonomy): Eukaryota > Fungi > Basidiomycota > Tremellomycetes > Tremellales > Cryptococcaceae > Kwoniella > Kwoniella heveanensis. The sequence goes on from KI669494.1 coordinate 186,556, forward strand.
CTGAGTCCAGGCTTGAAGGTGATCTCCATGTCTTCCTTCTTGCTCTTACTGGTGGAGGGCTTCTGCTTCTCCTTCTCCTTCCCTTTACCACTTTTCGGGTTCTTGATCTCCTCCAGCTCGTCCGCCCAGGCGGTTCCTGCTTTGCCCCAGATATCGCCGCCCTCGTCATCGCCAGCCAAGAGCAGCTCCCGGAGTTTGGCCGTGCGTTCTTTCATAGCAGCCTTCTTTGACTTCTTCTTGTCGGCTGCAGCTGCTTTTCCCTTCTCTCCCTTCTTGCCGTCAGCGATACTCGTACCAGTACCGTTCACCTCATCAAAGTTGTCGTCGTCGTCGTCGTCAGACAGTTCGCTGCCTGATGAAGCGACGAGGTTGTTGAAGTCTTGCTCTTCGATCTCTTCTCGCGTGAGAGTCCGTCGTGTCATCTTGACTCGGTTGGGATCGTCTTGGTCCCATGTAAGCTTAACCTTCGAATGTCGGAGGGCCTAAGAATTGGCATTGCAGCGAGACGCCAAGACATGTCAGATTGGCCGTAATCATCCTCGATGACAGGAGACTGGAGCACGGGGTGATCAGCTCTCAACTCACATCAGTCACAAAGTCATTGCCCTTGTATCCCTTAGGCTCCTTGGTCGCTTCGTCTCTGCAGCAGGTGCAAATCACAAACATCATATCAGCTAGAGCACTCTCGTCGGCCGAGTCGGCACACGCTAACTGACCTGATCTCATCGTCGGCAAACTCCATACCCTCGGGCACATAGCTCAGGTCCATGATGTTGGCCGTTCGCTCGAACTCGGTACCGTTACATTCGTTCATGACGTATTCCGAAGCGGCGACAGTAGAGAACGTGGCAATCGCGTAGAAGTATCTGTTGACCATCCATAAACACTTGAGTAAGGGCACATGTACGTGCGTAGAGAGATGGCAGAGGTACAGCTAGATCCTCACTCACCGTAATCGCTCTAGCTGATATTGCCTTAATTGATCCATGTCGATGTCTTCGGATCCAGCTTCAGACTCGACATCAGAGATGATCTCCAATCCGTCGATCTCTCTGCCTGGTTTATCGTTCGATCGGGGCGCGGGCGCATCGTCGTCTTCTTCGCCTGACTCGAACTCTTCTTCGTCTTCCCCAGACTCCTCCTCGTCGTCATCGGGATCGTCTGAACCTTCCCCCTCATCCAGCAAGTCTTCCTCGCTTTCTTCACCCTCGTCCTCTTCCTCGCTGCCCTCTTCAAATTCATCTTCGCCAGCATCTCGTTGATGCTTCTGAAGCACAATAGCTTCCTTCGGCCCGTGACTCTTCTTCTTGCTCTGTTTGTCTCCGTGTTTGCTGACGAAGATCCCGCCACCGGGCCCCTCTTGTTCCTCTCGCGCCATGCGCTCTTTACCGAACTCCGAAGGATATATCTTGACATTCAAAAGCTTTCCTAGAGCTGCTGCTGAACCGGAGCCGGAGCCAGACTTGCTGCCTTCAGGGGCATTCCCTCCGGCGGAGGCCTTTGACGAAGCCATGAGAAGGAACGAGTTGAACACTGCGTATAGGTCGGCAGCTCGAAGGTTGTCCCAATCAAGGTTGACGGCCGCAATCCTTGTAGTCGGCGGTACCGATTCGTCCTCCTCCTCTTCTCCGTCTTCGTCGGCCTCGGGCGGGAAAGCAGACTCCGCTTCGTTCTCCGACAGATCGATCTTCAAGTGATCCTCGCCATCTTCGCTATCATCTTCATCACTGTCGTTCTCGCTGTCGGTCACGTGGCCCGGTATTCGCGATTTCCGCTTGCCACCCAGTTCGAGCTCCTCTTCCTCAACTTCTGACTCGGCGTCAGACCCATCCTCTGATCCGGACGAGTACAGCGCCCCTTCGCCTCGAGCGTAATCTACAAATCCTTCTCCTTCTCCTTCAGCGTCATCCCCCTTCTCGGGAGATCGCAGCCTGTAGAATCGCTTGAGTTGATCGGCGTGATGCGAACTTGTCAGTGGCCGACCTCGGGCGTCCACTCGAGCTATCCATAGAGATGGCGCACAATAACGGATCAGTCAGCTTATCTTTTCAGTTCATAGCAAAAGAGAAAGAAAGAAGGAATACGAGTGGATGCAGTGTCCAGCTCACCAGAAGCCTTTCCTCTACCTTTGCCTTTACCGCCGAATTCTTCAGACTCCAGTACGTCTCTAAATCGATCGTCAATCTCTACTTTTAGATCTTTCTGCTTTGGCCTCCTGAATCGAGGATCCGTCTTGAGACGGGCGAATCGAGGATCCGACATGGTGTTGCGGAGATTGTCTTGCGTGTTGCTGATGTTTCGTTGTCCGCTCGCGGCTCCGACCTTATCTCTAGATCCAATGAGCTTATGGATTTGCTTTCGAGCATTGGGATGTTGTTGGAATTGAAATTCTTGGGACGGACGATCAGGTGGAGGTGCGAAGGTGGAAGGTAACGAGGTGAGCTGATAAGCGCACCATGACGTGGCAAATGTCAATCTTAACTGTAACTTGACATCTCACCCAAATTTCCTGTCTACCAACCCACATCAACCGACTATGCGTGTTTCTCTTTCCTTCATTCTTTCAACTTCTCATTGTTAGTCTATCTTTGCATCGTACGCACTTCGTACATCTCGCGTATCCGATCCATCCTCGCATACTCGCATCCTGTCTGAGGACTATGAGGTGATAAAGAGCGAAGCGTACCTCCTGCCTTTACGAGCGTTGCAGGGGAAGAGTGCATCTATTCCCTATCCTTGTCGAGGCAGCAGGTACGCTTCCCTCTTTACCTTCTCATAGTCTCGATAAGATGGAGTTTTAAACGCGGTGACAGTATAAATAAAATCCATATACCCCCCTTCACCCACTGATGAGAATTGCCAACACAATAGAGTCAAGCTCGTAGACCCTAGTCGCCATCTCTCTATCGCAAGATGATGAGTGGTGCTGGTCAATGCCGAGCACTGGCCTGTTTTGACAGTTTACTGAGGGACCACCATACCGTTTCGTGTACTATATAGACTTGGTATCTTCGTAATCTCATGGGCTATGTATGCAGAAAGCATGACTCTCTCTGCCTCTACCTTCTTGACTCGCAAGGACGAGGTCAAGCTGGATCAATGCCTGCGTTATCCGAAGGCAGTCAAGTGGGGACGTACATCGCGCGTTGAGGCTCGGCTCAACTTCCCACAGCTCCGTGTCTTGCGAGATCGAGCAAGGTACTCGACTCGACTCAGCGACCCACTACTATATATGCTAGATCAGACTGTACTCGTAGTTGGATAGAATGGACCCGGAAAGGGGTTTCACCGTGGGAAAGTAAGATGTCAATCATACAACACCCCTCGCCCTCGCCGCCCACTCACTCACACTCGAGTAATAACACGGTAGATAGATGCAATGGCACTCATCTTCTCGCATGTGTGTACATATTCAGCACGTAATCTACCCACACAATGCCTCGATCACCCTCTCCAGAGTACAGGCGAGACCGAGACCGAGAGCGAGATCGAGACCGAGATGGCGGTCGGGATAGAAGAGACAAAGACAGGGAGAGGGAGAGGGCCAGGGATAGGGATTATGACCGTAAAGCCTCGAGTTCGAGGAGGGATGATCGTGATCGAGACAGGGACAGAGATAGAGATAGGGATGGAGAGAGATATAGAGATAGAGATAGGTCAAAGCGAGATGATAGGGATAGAGAGCGGGACTGGGACCGGGACAGAGAGAAGAGGAAGGACAAAGACAGTTACGACAGTGAAAGGAGAGATAACAAGAGGGACCGAAGTAGGAGCAGAGATAGAAGTCACAAGAAGGATAAGCGGAAGAAAGAGTGAGTATGGAGTGCACATCCTTGCAGATCAGCTTTACGAACACGCTTTTCGATATAGAACCCGATGAAACTGACGATGTCCTCACACAAATAGCTCGCGAAGCCCATCTCCCTCTGGAAAATCGAAGCGGAAAGAAGCCAAAGCCGCCGCCAAGGCCGCTGCGAAACGAGAGGCCGAACTCGAACAATCGAGAGCTCTCGCTGAACTTTCCATGTACAGTGCCGCTGATAATCCGTTCCACGACGCGAACCTGGGCGAGCAGTTCAAGTGGGGTAAGAAAATCGACAAGGAGAAGAAAGCAGGGATGTCCGCCGAGGAAATTGCTCGGAAAGATGCTATCAGGCGACAAGAGGCGAAAGAGGAGTTGGAGCGACTCAACAAGCGAAGAGCTGAACGGGAGGTTGAGATGCAACTGAGAGAAGAAGAAGAGAATAGGATGAAGAGGTTGGCGGAGGACGCTCAAATGGCTGAATGGATTGCCAAAGAGGACGATTTCCAACTTGAGCAATCCCGACGTCGAGCTGGTATTCGTCTGCGAGAACAGCGGGCCAAAGCAATCGATTTCTTGGCTATCAATCTCCGTTTCGCGGATGCTCAAGCTCTGGGTAAACAGACAGCCGCGATTGGCGCATTGGCGAATCCGAAGAAGATCGAGTTGGAGCGTGAGGAGGAGGAAGAAGGGTGGGGATGGGCTGATGCGGGATTCGAATTTGAGATCGATGAGCCATGGAAGATCTTCGAGAATCTGAATCTTGAAGATTGTATCGAACTGGAACGGGATATCAAGATGTATCTGAGTTTGGAGAAGTCGCCCATCAACATCGAGTTCTGGGAGGTGAGTCTCAGTATTCAGTTCCACGAGTGCAAGCTCTCCTCTCTACACCTGTCACCTGAGAAGTGCCGAGCATCCCCTGCCAGCCCAATACCGCTCAACCATATCGTGACCTGTTGCTGTTGTGTGAGATCAGCGCTGATACAGAGATTCTTTCAGGCAATGCAAATCGTCTGCAACTATCATCTCGAACAACTTCGAGACCCAGACCATGCAGAAGGTGGCCGCCTATTCGACAAGGAAGTAGACCAATCAGCCAGCGATATCGTCTCCGGCCTCAGCTTGCAACGGCTCGTTGATTTGGAGAACCGTACGAATGCGATGCTTAGGAGTGGACAGCCTGTTGATGGCGAGTTTTGGGACCTAGTCCTAAGGAAGATCCACGTTGAGAAGGCTATTGTGAGTCACATATACCTCTCATCTAGTCTGCTCCCGTCGCAACCTCGCCGCATCCAGCCTTGACCTATTCAATCCAGCCAATGTGCATTCGAGCTGACGATTTGCACTCTCCAGGCCAAGCTCAACTCGATCCACGAGGTAGTTCTCAAGAACCGACTAGAACAGTTCAAACGACGTCAGCGAGAAGACGCCGCCAAGGTCCAGGCCGAACTGGGCGGAGTCATCGTCAACAAGCCCGACGACACATTCGGAGGCGACATGCATGCCGACGTTGGTATGGGCGGTGCAGGGGGTGCAGACCTGGGCGATATCGTTGAGGAAGAAGAGGAAGAAGAGGATCATGTGGAAGCGTACGATAGGGAGATGTCACCCCTTCTTGCGGATCCTAAGACTATGATGCTTGATGAGAGGAGATTGCCCATCATTGAGGAGGAAGATGACCTGAGAGCTCTGGTGAGTCATTGTTCATGCCCTTCTTTTCGTCTTTGGTCTGTAGGCATATCCGCCCGAAACGCTTTACGATTTCCAGATTGATATCGCTGGGGGATGAAGCACTGACTCATTCGTTCCGTGAAACAGTTCGCCGCTCGTCACGCCATCACCTCGTCAACCTTCATCCCCAAACATGCTCGAGCATCAGCCACCACAACCGAATCCGTTTCTCGCCCATCTGCGGCCGATCTCGAAGCCGAGCGGATCTACCGTGCCGAAGCTGAACGAGAGATGGCAGACTACGGCTCGGACGAAGACGACGAGGAATTCGGTGACCTTGACGCTGGCCCCGAGGTGCCTGGAACGTATGACTGGTCAGATAGGTATAGGCCCAGAAAGCCTAGGTTCTTCAATCGAGTGCATACCGGTTACGAGTGGAGTAAATACAATCAGACGCACTATGAGTGAGTGATCGCGATTCTCTTCCATCCGCCTGCGATGAGAATCAAGTTTGGTGGAATAGGATGGTACTAATGTTTCCCTGCTACAGCTCCGATAACCCACCTCCAAAGGTTGTACAGGGCTACAAGTTCAACATCTTCTATCCCGACCTGATGTGAGTCTGCAGCAAGTTCTCTGCGTTAGCAGTAAAACACAATTGCTGCAGGATATCATACCGTACGAGCATCTTCCTCAAATGCTGATCACCTTTGCTTCGCAGTGACAAACAAAAAGCGCCGACATACTACCTTAAGCCAATCCCAGACGATCCGGAGACGACGATGATAGTGTTTACAGCCGGACCGCCCTACGAGGATATCGCTTTCCGTATCGTTCGGAGACCATGGGAGTATTCACATCGGAAGGGATTCAGGAGCACGTTTGATCGAGGTGTTTTGCAACGTGAGTAGCTAAATATTCACAATTGACAGCCTCCTATGCCTTGATCCGTGACCGTGGTGATTGCGGTCACGTTTGGTGTCCTCGTAATAGTTGCTGACCATTTCTGCGATCCATCTCCGCAATCCATCTCCGCAGTGTACTTCAACTTTGGAAGGACGTTCTACAGGAAGTAAGGGAGTCACGCCGTATATATATCTTATCAATTACAGCCCAGTGGCTAGCTACTTTGTGCATCACAGATTGACTTCAGTGTACATTTGTTAGTGCATTGCGATGCAAGCATATTTTACAATGTAATAATCAATAATTCACAGTAGTTGGTCTCACAACGACAGTTCCATCTAAATAAATGTCGAGGCCGTCCCGAGGTGGGGCGCCACAATGGAGGTCTCACATCACATCATCGATAACTTGCACAATACACGATCCGGAGGCGACACTCCTTTCTCTTGACCACCTCTTGCTCTCTCTTTCTTGGTACTTCCTTCGATCCTATATCTTGAGCTTTCCTTCCTTGCGGGTCAGTCGTCGCATTTAACAGGACGTCAAGCGAAACGCTCTCCTCCCACTGCACCTGCACGCTCCCATTTCAACAAGAGTCACAAACACAAACACAGCTGGACCCTTTCACCTTCTTTCTGCCCCCCTCCCCGGCTTCCGATCCGAACACTCTACTAAGACCGACTGGCTGTTCAGTGCGACACAATTAGGAGGAGTTATCGGTCCAAGTTTCATCGCGAAGCGTGTAGCAGAGAGCCTATAACGTAGAACGTACATCATGCCTCGATTACAGACATACAAGGAACGCCCAGTCGTCTTACTCACTGTAAGTCAAGCTGGACTCCGGATCCGCCGCCGCCATCAGGTTGTCATGTCAAGACGAGGGCTGACATGTCTGTGCATTATTTCGCTCGCTTTACCCTCCCACCCACCCAACCGATCTACCCTACTGTGATTTTTTTCACCCCACAATCTCTGATCGGACGAACGGACTCTCCAACTCAACTGGTATGCGTTTCCATACACCCTCACTCACCCATTCTCTCACTCATCCACATAGAACGACGACGGACCCCCCTGCGCCTCTTCGCCCAACATCTTCGCCTTCTGCAAATTGCTGCAATCTCGCCTCGGGTGGGATGTGAGGGTCGTCATTCCTGATTGTCAGAAATCATGGTGAGTACCTCGGGGCTCGGCCTGCAGATGTGTCTTCCGCAACTCTCTCTCCCTCTCTCTCTCTCTTTCACTGGAAGCGAGTTACACCTGGCCAAGTACTGTTCAGTCGAGAAAACTGACTATAGACTCTCTATGCTCTACCTTACTCGCCAATCTAGGGTCGGCAAAGCATACGCTATCAGCGATGTCATCACAGCCAGCTACTTCTACCCCTTGGGTGAGTACCAAATGAACCCACATCTCGCATGTCAATCCTTAACGTGCTCGTGCTCGTTCTGCGCCCATTTCTTTTTCGGGCTGAGGTTCCCCCTTCTCTTCAGCGATCTCTTCCGTTTCGTGACTTGTATGTACATCGCGCAATGCTGACGCATCAACTCCCTTGTCGCTCCGCCAGAACCCGATGGGCTAAAGGGCGAGATCACGACCACACCTCGGCCGCTCAAAGAGGGTGAAACGATGGAATGGGTGCTGCTCTCAAGTGTACGTACGATTCAACTCTTCCACTCAAGCTATGCCTCAACCTAGAATCGGCAGGTACTTTGGACTAGGCTGTCCTAATGACATCCGATGACACCCACATAGACACCGGCGTCGTGTACCAACATCGCCCTGCATAACCTTTACCCCGGGGAAATTGATCTAGTCATCTCTGGACCAAACCGTGAGTGCGACTACGTGTCTTTTTGCTCTCATTGACGATAGTCAACGGTCCGTGCCCATCGTGGGTACCTTTCTCGTGTCCTCGTAGACGGCAGAAACTCGTCGACCGCTTTCGCTCTATCATCCGGTACTCTCGGCGCAGCTCTAGCAGGTGCCCTGTCTGTTCCCGTTCCCGGTCCTTCTTCACCTTCGTCCTCGTCCTCGGCTGTATCGCTGCACGAGGATCACATGCCCTGCATCGCCGTTTCATACGGAGTCGTCACCCGCCCCGTCTCAGACAAGACTCAGGATCTAGCCACCGAAGCAGCTGTCGAGGTCTGTGCGAAGCTCTTCAACGATTGGGGATATGACCACGATCACGTGCTGGGACGACATCTGGTTCAGATCTACAGCGTGAATATACCGCTTGTGGAGGATGCGTTGGTAAGAGCGGAAAGGAAGACTTGTTGGACGAATATGTGGCGGAATACGTATGGGGGACTCTTCAAGGCTACCAAGCTGTGAGTTTTATATTGCGGCTTGTTTCGTCATCACAATCGAGGTCTGTTGTTCAAGGATATCGTGGCCGTGTCTCCAATACCTGCTGTATTTGTGGGCATTGTGACTACGCCACTTTCGTTCAATTGTGACCGTTTCTTTCCGACTCTTCTTGTTTCCGTCTCCCTTCGCTCCCTTGATCGTTGTTTGGACCTTTCTGCCTACATTTGGCATTGCCGCCTGGCACCTGGTTCGGCACGATATAGAGGGTGGCGCCTATTGACCGGGCGTCCGTGGCGATGTTGGCTCGACCTAGCGATCCATCACTCAACTGGTGGTCCAATGCCCCAAGACCAGCGCCGGCTCCCTCATCAGCTCAAGAGCTCACAACCGATCGTCCGACCTTCTCTTGCGCTCACCCTTCTTCGTCTGCTTCTTGTTCTTCTTCCCAACCTTCTATGCGCGACCAACCTTCTCTTGCATCCCTTGAAGACTCATTGAACAGTGTCACCCAAAACAAAGCAAAGCTACCCGATCACACCCCCTCCATACCGCCTCCTGGCGATGCTCATTCACCGTTGCTTTTGAACTTGCGTGATCTCCTTCGAACTCATGCACGAGACCAAGATGATAAGACATTATCGAATGCAACCAACAATTCATGCGTTGTACCTCAAACACTTTCTAACCCTATCAATGCACATTCTCATAGATCCAGCTCAGATGCGAGATACGATCCAGGAGACTTGTCAACGCAACCTCACGCTGCCGCCAGCGCCAGGACCGACATCTGGGACCAAGGCAAACCCTCTTCTTCCGCTGGCCAATCGAGTAATCGATCTCAGCCCAACGAAGTGCAAAAGACCTCTATCCCGCCTCATCTCTCACAAACCTCCACCGCCGGTCCAGGCGCCCTCCCGACCCCTAATCCATCTTCCCCTACATCCCCGCTCGTTAATGCAGGTGTAGAGGGTCAGGTCCAGGACAAGCAGCTCAAATTCCATTTCGCACCCAACATGAAACCGCTTCTCGCTCCTCCACTCGAGTCATTACCAGTCGGTTCGGACGCTTGGGCGTTCGCCAAAGGGTATATCAGCGTGACGCCCATCAGGGCGCAGTTCGCCGGACCTGTTGATGAAGGGTATGGGTTCGGTTCTGAGGAAGCGGAGAGGAAAGCTCCAGGAGCCATGTGGTAGGTAGCGAACCTACTAAGGGCTCCATACCAAGCTTGTCCGAATCACTTGTGGCAGTGGTCGATCTCGTCAGATCCCATTTGCCATGCAGGCGAACATTTTGGTACTGTTCTGTATGGAAGCCTGTAGCCGCGCTAAATTGTACAGTCCGGTGCTTTTGTTCATCAAGCTTTTTTTTACTACTAATTTGGTTATTATTTGGTGCTCAAGCCGGATGAGTGCAGGTGGAGGAGGGAGGTGGACTTGGTCCTAAATCCCACAGCCATATTATGCATGCTTTAATGAGGAATCGAGATCTCGTAAGCCAACTGGGCGAAGCGAAGATAGAATATCCAAGTCTGACACTGACGGTCGAGAAACACGATTGATCACAATGTCCATTCGGATCGACCGACGTAGAGTGAGTCGCCAGACCCGGCATACAAAGTCAATGAGCACCATCATGCCATGCCAGTAAAAATGGATTATTATATTACCCGATGAGATGTGGTATTTGAAAGCTATAAGAGAACCGGTGTACTACAAGAGCAAGCGAGGCGTTGGGCCCAGTGATCCGTCACGTCTGCGATTCCACATACTGAACATGCTATGTATGAAGAGCAATTTGCGTCGCTTGCTTCCTTCACTCACTCCCTCGGGATCTCTCCACTGACCCGCATAGGGTTTCGCACAGGTCTATTGGGTGCGAGCCCTCCTCCTCCTCCTTCAGATCTGGTACTATCCGTGCTCGTTCTCGTGTCTCGTCCTGCTCCAACGGGAGTGAAGGCCGAAGGTGGATATCCGCCAGCCTGTGGTGTCAATCCAATCTGAGCAGTCGATGCGGTTGGTGGAGTGCTTTGAACGGATGACGGAGTCGAACCGCCTGCCGTCATGCCAAACTTGGGCGGGCGGATTACTCTGAAACCTCGCTTCTCTTCGTTACTGTTACCGTTCCCGTTCCCGCTACTACTACCAGGGGTGACGCTGGCTGATGTATTCCCGCTGACATTCCCCGTGCCCAGATTGGGACTAGGGTGGACCGAGGCAGGATTCGTTGGCGAAGTGACGATCTGAGGCGTGTGTACCGGTTGGACGGTTCGTTTCACTCTGAACGATGATGAGGCTTGCGCGTAATTTGAGGATGAGCCCGGCGGCGAAGTAGGTGAAAGTGGTTGCGGTCCCGGCCTGTGAACGACAAACGCTTTCTTTGATCCAGGGGAAGATGAAGGGGCTTCGACACCGGCAAAGAGAGCACCACTCTCAGCTGCCAGAGCAGCCTTTCGAGCCTTGTTCTCATCTTGAGCCTGCTTTGCAAATTCGTCCACCGACTTCTTCCGTCCCAGACCCAGACCCCGCAGCCATCCTTTACCACCTCGCTCTTCGCGCTCGGCTTGATCGGGGGATGGTACGTCCTCGAATGGCAGTGGTTCCCTGTACTCATGCGCACCCGGCAATCCGGATTTCCGTCGAATCTCCTTGTTCTTCTTGCGCCTGGAGGGACCGGGTTCATCGTCTGACTCCTCTGATCCATCGGATATGCCTCCGGGTGATCGTGAATTCTTGGAGAACCATCCACCGGATTTGGTATGCTTGTGCTTCTTCCTCGTAGCGCTCGAGTACTGACTATCAGGAGATGGGTCATTCTTGAGATCATTCAAGGACCGTCTCTTAGGTATGGCTAGTGCAGGTGGTCGGAGTCCCGCATTGTTGGCTCGCATACCTTGCTGAGGCTGTCTCGACGGACCGGCTTGGGGCGAAGGGTATGGCTGGTTAGGCATGCCAGGAGGTGTCACCAGAGGAGGAGTTCCAACTTCGATTATCGCAGAGGAAGATTTCTGTCGACTGTGCGGCGGAGACATTGGTCTTTGCGAAACCTGTGAGACCCTGATATGAGGTGCCATACCAGTCTCGCCATACGCAATGGGCACAGGCGAATCTCGAGCAGGTGCAGGTCCAGCGAGCACTTCATACGGATTCTCGAAGTCTGCCCTTCCGCCCCTGACAACCGAGAAGCTTCTCCCGGGCGGTCCCCCTTGACTTGTGCGAGGCATGTTGTTAACAGCGTATGACCCGTAGGTAGGCGAAGTGGCCGATGGCACATAAGCTCCTGGCGGTGCGTATCCTGCTGAGGTGGACGGCGAGGGCCTCCAAGCGTCCATGATCGCGTCACCTGGACCTTCTGCTGATCTCGATTCGGAAGACAGCCTCTCAGGTTCAGGCGGCGGTGGGCCCAACGGCGGTTGGTAGCCCGGGAAGTAGCTTTGCCGTTCCACCATCGGCATAGCAGGATATCCGGGAGTGAGGAAGGGCGTCGACCCTTCCGAATTGACGGGCGGTCTGGTCACACCTTGCGAATGTCGGTCCAGCATCATCTGAGTCGTCAACGATCCAGCAGCCGAGACGTTTCGCTGCAATTGCCTCGAGCCTCGCTTCCTCCTCTTCCTGGCTGCAGCTTTACCTCCCCGTACACCGTTGAGGCAATCGAGGTCCATGATGGCGGCGAAGATACCGCCGTCTAGAGGATGGGTCGATTCGTCGAAGTGAACGCCGCCGAAGATTCGGATTGCGCCTTCGATTATCTTGGTAAGGAGCATGAAGAGGAAGAAGAGGAAAGTGATTGCTTGGAGGATGAGCACAGCGTATGCGATCCAATCTCTCGCATCGGTGGTCATGGCAATCTATTGAGACAAATCAGCAAAACGTGCCCATCGTAGATTGCGTGAAGATACGAGATGCTGCTCACGGTAGAGCTGAGAAGCATGGCCAGGACAACTGATATCAACCTCAACATGCTCAAAAACACGTTCGGCGCACCCATGCTGGCTCCCTCGGCCCACGGATACCACGCTCCAGGTACTATTAACATCAACAGCTCAATAAGTATGATGATTATCGTTTGGGCGATACCGCTTTTCTGACCTGCGCCAACCACGACACCTGCGACTAGACTGGCCAGAAGTGAGAAGCCGCGAAACATTTGTTTGCCCTCAACGTAGATATTGTACATGGGTCCAAGCGACAGTAACGTTCGGGTTGCGTCATACAGTTTCCCGCTGGGAGCTCGATAGATCTTGAACATGATGAAGGCCGGTATGAGGACCGAGATGAAGGCGAAAGCGATCGCGGCAAAGACTCTAGAGACAATGCTGGCTCGACCGCCCAAGCAGAGCTGATAGAGGGAGAAGATAGTGATCGGCAGGTGGAAGATCAGGATAAGTCGAAGCAAGTTGCCGTAAAGTGCGGCAGCATGGAAAGCTCCTGCTTCACCCTTGTGTCGGAATCGGAACCATGTTCTTCGGAATTTTGAGGGCGTCGACGCTTGCCGTTGTTGAGCCAGGGAGGCCCGAGTTGGAAGAGCGTTGTCGGAATAAGCGGAAGGATTCCTTGGATCATATGCTTCTTTCCCACCCAAACTGCCTCGGGGACTGCTCCCTAGGCTTGTCCGTTTGGGACCTGGGCTACTCTGATGCTTCGGCGATCCCATCGAAGAATACTCCATCAGTGCGTGCAGAAACCATACGACGAGACTGATGAGAATGACCGCTGCGACAATGATGAGGAAGATTGAGAGACAAGTCCCAAAGAGATCTTGGGGTCGCAACCCGACCGCTAAGGCGAATGATTCCATACCGTGAGGTGCGTTCCGAAGATCAATGACCGGGTTCATGGAGTTGGCATCGATGTAGAGGGGGTATCGAGCATCATTCATCTGACTTGCAAAAGCGGGCGAAGGGGTGTAGTTGCTCGGATACGGGTTGATGCGATCGGCACCGGCATTAGCGCCTTGGACTAGTGTAGTATCTGATCAGACCACAAATGTCAGTTATCGTCGTCACGACGATATATAGAACGACGATATCACAACTGCACGTACTCCATACGAGATGTGCCCATGCTTCCCTCGCAAATATGGGATCTACGAGTAACGGTTCAGCGCCATGTGAATAGTATCGCAAATGAAGACAAAATAACTTACAGGCAAATTGAGGCCAATTAACGGCGATCATCCCTAGCATAGCACAAAACTGAATATGGAACACAAGATCCTTGAGTGATGGCGTGACTGGACGAGAGATAGTCATGATTAGCTGGGCCTGGGTGCATAGTCAATCAAGCGATGCGACGTGAAACTGACCAAATCGTAACAGACCACCGCTAACGCTCAGTCGCTCTCCACTCAGTCCACTAATGATCATCGTCCCCCATTTCCGTAACCGGATCTCCCGCTTATTCACAGCTCCTACCCCAGCAATCTTCAGAGCACTAGACTCCTTCGATTCGTATTCCGCTACACCGCTTCCAACGATCCAACCCGTATAAAACCTTGCCGCCCAGCTGACCGCCCATATACCTATGGTGACGGCTACGGGTAACCAGAGGAATAACCTGTAGTACCACCCTGTGCGTTTGTACGGTGTGACCTGGATATCGATACATGCGAGATTGGCAGCTTCGAGGGAGGTGTCGACTATCCTCACCCTTGTGTGCAAGGTAGTGAGCGCGTACGAATGGTATAGAGGGATCGAGAGGTTCACAGCGAAATTGCCTGCGGGCAAGGGACAGTATGTCGTATTATAAGGGTAATATGGTTCGGGGAGTTCGGAAGGGAAGAGGGAGTTGCAGAGCCAGCTTGTTGAGTCATAGACATTGAACGTCGCGGCCTTGGTATTGGTGAACAGAGTAGCTGCACAGGATGTATCCAAAGTACATATGTTCATTAGTCCGAACGCCGTGGTTCAATCAATGATTGATTACTCACCCAGCTTGTTTGTGGTGTTATCATAGCCTATGACCTCTGCTCCTACTGTTCCTACGAGATCGACTCGTAGCACTTTATGCCCGTTGCCCACCAAGCCCTGTTCCGTCGCCTCTTTGGCTGACACGATGCTAGCGTAGACATTGCTGACGTTCAATTGATTCTGCGATTGCGCCACGGGCGAGAAGGACGACAGACATGACGAAAATGTAGGTTGGAGCGGGGTGGCCAATGCGGATCCGGCAACGATCAGGAGCGAGATCGAGGTTGAGAGCGGGGTGAAGCCGTACATTGCTGTCTTGGTTATACTATCGAGGTCATATTATAGGTGTAAGAGGACATTTTACAGTGGCCGATGCATGCGAATGAAACGCTGTGACTGACGATCACTCACAAATTGAGAAGATGCACATCGACAACGCTGTCCCAACGCACAGCGTCTAGCTTCTGCTCGGAGTTGGAAGTGGAGAAAGGCGACCTCCGAACCTTTGATGTAGCCGGCTGCGAGCGAGCGTTCAACGGATCTGATTTGATGGAAGAGGAAGAACCGAAGCAGGCACTCTCTCCAGTCCTTCCTTGTTTTTCGTGTCCCTCGCACTACACACCTCAGACTACGATCTCCCTGTTCACAACAAGCACTCGCATACCAGATGCAACTGCAAATGCAAATGCAAATGCAAATGCAAACGCAAACCTCCAATTTAACGGCTGCTTGCGTACTCTTCTGGTCCTGTCGGGGATCGATTCGGTTGAGTTGCTTCTTGCGCTCCTCGATTTTCGATTGATTCGTCCTATATGCTAGGTGCGTATACCGTGACGAGAATAGAATAAACCTTATGGGTCAAGATTCTTGCAGGATACAAAGACAGCAGGATGGTTTCGTCCCTCAACGCATACAACCGTTCGCAAGGTTAGCGATGTTGCGCTGGCTATGGATAGACGATAGACCACGCATTCACGTCCAGGACGAGAAAAATCAAGGTTGAGTCTTTTCGCTCCCGAGATGTCTCTTGTCTAGTAGCCCCTATAGATCCTTGTCTGGAATCGCATCGAATCGCGTGTACAGTGCGTGGTTTAAGGGTAATTTATCCAACTTACAGTTGGCTGTGCCTATCCTTGTTCCCACGTCATTCCGTCGTCAAACCCTGACCGTACCGCGCCTTGGCTTAGTCGGCATAAGCTTGGCCAATGATTGCATCCTGTCTCGAGCCCCGCTCAGATGAGATGAGATGAGATCTCCTTTCAACGTCCTTGACTCGGTCCCGATCATCCCCTTGCATCGGTGTTGGGTGTTGAGGGATACAGAAAGTCAACTCGAACGCTAGAGAAAGGTTGAAAGGCTGGCTGAATGAGTGAATGAAGGGAAGGGAATGCGGGCTGTGTGTTATTATAAAGGGATGAACACTGTGCGTGCGGTGGATCAAGTGCGGCCCTTCGCTAGACAGGTTCAATCTGGGTCTTGTGGCAGTAGTAGACAGTGGCAGTCAATCTTTGGGACACATATATACATGAGCGATACACATGCATAACCTCTGTGAAGTCTGATCTAAAGCTCGAAGGAAGTGGTTCTGAAGGACTCGGCATCGCGCGCGAGAAGCTCGATCAGCTGGAAGGCAACGGCCGCAGGCGCGCGCCCGCCATCCGCAGCTTGAGAAAAGATTTCTACTAGAGCAATGGTTTAAAGGAAGCAGTTGGAGAACATTCATAAATTCATATCTTATCAGCGAGCCTCTTATTTCTTCTGGTCACATTCACGTGGAAGAGTCAACGCATTATGCATAGCCGAGGGAACTTCTTCAGATTGTGGTACAGCTGGTGACGACCGCACGGTAGCTATGACCCGAAACCCCCGCTCAACGACGGATCATATTCGACTTCCATGGGCTTGGTCCAGCCCGTCTCAAGTGGCTGCTCGCCGCACAGCAGTTGGCGAGATCCTGTCGCGCGGACGATTACTGACAAGATACCCAGCTCGCTAAGCATCTTATCACAGAATCCAGGCAGACAATTGCACCGAGATTCCTCCAAGTGCCAGCCTGCTAACCGCCCCATTACTGCACATACAAAAAATCGCCGTTTTCTGTTCTGGTCGGAGCGGTATACTCCGCTCTTCCGGCCTCGTGGAATTCGTCCGTTCCAATCGTTCCAACCCATGCCACACCGATCCCCACACCGTATCGGACTGAGAATATGCCGGTACCACCGCGCAGGGTAGGAGAAGCATGAGCCGACCGGAGTTTCGGAAGGTGTTTCGGCTGTCTAGCCTAACGCGGCCGACTGAGCCAAGAATTATAGTTCATCGAAATGGGAGGCTGAATGCTGTGGTATGTAGCCGTCGGTGCGCCATGACCGGTATGAGGTTTGCGTTCGTATCGGTGTACGTGTTATCGGCTCGCCGGCTCCAGGACCGATTGGATCGGCGCACTAGCTCGTATTCGGAGCATCTTCGGTCTGACTCTCTTCCTTCCTTGCTTGGTTCAGTGCCTGCACTTGAATCGCGATCTCTCGGTGGAACGGTCGACCGTTGGTTGGGTCGGGGTTGGCACGAAGTATCCACCGTCGCCGTGTGATTGACAATTAGAAGGGATTATAGCGACCGACATGCAAGATGGCCATCGGCGCCGGTTTGAGTCTCTGTCCAGTCAGGGTATTCCATCTGCTCACCTGCACAGCAGCTTACCGGCAGCAACCGTAGTCCAGACACAGCGACGAACGTTGCACTTGTGCTCGTTGAGTGGTTGGGCTGTCCGGCAATCCGGTTCTCCGGCATAGATGCCCCGGTGTTGAGGTAGAGTTAGGCATTCAGGAAATGTGACAGAGGTTGATTTCGTCCTCATTTTCGTAGCATGCTGTCGAAGCAAGCTGAGAAGTCGGTTCACGGCGCCGCCCATCCAGTGAGCAAATGGAGAAGATAAGTCCGCATCGGAATCCACGGACCTTTACCCACCCTACCGTGATACTCAGATGGCCCGAAAGACAGACAGCCGCTTAGAGCTGAAAGTGCATGCTGAAAGGACGGGGTGCGCTCCGCGCCCCTCGCCCTCAACCGCTGTTGGAGATGGAGTGGAGTGGAGTGGCAAAGCGATCGCTTGTACATACATCTGGTTACATACAATGATTGAATCCTCAGCGAATTCATTCGATTTCAGCGGATTGAAGAGAACAGAGCTGGCAGCGGAGTCATCGCGGTATTGGCACCTGCAGTCTATGAGGAAGGTGGAACCCCAGGTACCGGACGCCCTAGCTCGCCTGCTAGCTGGGGTGTGGTGCATGAGCTGCACTATGTAAGATGATATTCGGTGGATCTCGGTCCGACTTTCGGCATACCTGAGGAAGAACAAAGTCTTTAGGACGTTTTGTAGGTATGTTCATTCAGCAGGTAGGGCCGGCTCGTTCCCTTGCTGCGTCCCTTGGAACAATCACTACAGGACACATCTGTCATCTCATTCTCGCAGGCAATGGAAAATCGGGGCCAAACCGTGCGAGGTGCGAGAGCCGCCGGATTTAGACGCAGATGATCGTGCAATACCCCGCCGAACGGTGTTTGGCTGTTTGTTACCTGCTCACTTGTGAGTTTCATTTGCAAAGTTCTATGCTGAAGCAAGGCTCCCCACTTCGCGCACGGTGCTCACTTGCAATGCTGTACGTTGTAGCAAGGCTCCTTCTGATGGGAGCAAGCGGATATTTTAACATCCAGCCAAGAAAGGGCGCTTTGCACGGTCTAGTATCGAAGGTTTTCTTACCTCCACTCACTGCGGACTGTAAGCGAGCTAGTGACTGTAGCTAATGCGGGAAGGTCCCATCACGGAGCCCACATCAAGTGATTGATTGTTGGATTTTGATGGATTGATGGGTTGATGGTCGATCCCACTCAGGGTTCCTGGCAAGAGAAAACCCTTGGCACGTCCGGCGGCATCCCGCGGTTCAAAGGCAACCTCGCTTGGAGACCCCGACCCCAACCCTAACCCTAACTCCAACCCCGAAGCCAGTCACACAATAGCGGTGGGGGGGGGGGGAAGAAGCCCTGATCAAGGAAGGAAGGAAAGAAGTGGATCCCTCGGACCGAATTTTCTTTCACAGTAATCTGCCGATCCTATTTTTTCCAGTGTCTTTTCGACGGTCCGGGCTCGCCGGCGCGCAGAAGGATGCTCCACATGTCCACCAGCGGAAGCCATCCGCCGAAATCGTATATGCGTGTTTATCCTAACGAAGGATAGTAACCCCAAGCCGGCACTGAATATGGAAAAGTCCGACTTCTTCCGACCACCCGTTCGTTCGGTACATCGGTAGATTAGGATTCCGACACGCATCGCTTGATACCGATACGATCGATAACCGCTGGAGCGGGGCGATCTGCCAATGCCGCGAACCTTTCTACGCCTGTTGACTTATCACATGCCTCCAGTGTAATGCCTGCAGGTCACTTTCGTGCGTAGCTACTTACCGGTATTAGAACTTGCAGCATGAGTACCCTAATTATATCCGGTAGGCAGCGGATAACATGGACATGGATGTTCGACACTAGACAGGCGTATGTATCTTTTTATCAAGACTGCAGCGCAAGTGCCGCACACGCCTGTACGTGGGATTCATCAAACAAACGTTCGAGCCATTGCCTTGTCCGTTGTATGGCTTTTCCGAGGGTCGTGCAGGATATGGGGTTGGTTCCCTTTTCGTTTCGTTTTATTTTCGTTTCGTTTCGTGGACGTATTCGACCTAATTGGGCACATATCAACCCGTGTCGTGCTGTCTGTCGAACTCCTGGAACGAATTATTGTGTGACCTGTCGTGCTCAGCACGGTGAAGAATACATACCAGTCTAGATGTCAGATCGCTCGCTCGCTTCGCTTGGACATATAGCTTATCCATGCCGTATCAACATTATGTCCATCTTTGTACAATAAATGTACAGCACGTACATCGAAGAATCCTTCTTAAGCACTCCCATCGTTCTGTGGTACCCTTCCATTACCGCTCACGTTATCGCACGCGTTACACACAGCGATAACGTACAAGAACGACCGACATACGACATACGTACTAGCTGGCTTCTCTAGCTTGTAGTCGTTTGTTAACAGAGCAACAGAGCGAGCGGAGAATCAAGCCTCGTCGTCATCATCCACCCATTCCCCCGCGGCGGGCCTCCGACAGGCTATCGAGTAACTAGACTAGTCAGATAGTCTTTTTCTGTTTTTCTTTTCTTTTCTTGTCGATCTGATTTGTCTCGGTTTTGCCGTCGGCGTCATACATGCCTCAATCGCATTGATCGCCTCTATCGATCTTCTCACCTACGCACCGTATCACCATAAACGCCGCGTACAGAGCCGAGCAAAGCGGTCAAGGTCAAAACTTGAGAGATTGTGCTATAGGCAATCACTTCATCTCCCAGCTAGCTAGATACAGAGTTTGAATCCAAACTCAAAAATAAATTCATATATATATATATATACAAATTCGGTATCTCACGCAATCAATCCCGCACACCGTAAATTATAAAAACAACTCCGTGGCGACCAAGTCCGTCTCACCGTTGGTAAGTTAGATAAAAAGTTGAGCAAGCGAGCGAGCGAGCACACCACCGCACACCAATTCACTCTAATCCAAACCGAACCCACCGAACCATCCGGGCCGACTATAACCTATCACCATACATGACGCATATCACCATATAGCCTATATACCAGAAAGTATTATCCGTCTTCTTTCGTCACTCAACTCGCTAGTAACATACATACAGAGTACATACACCAACCTGCACCTCCGCTTCACCGGTACCCATTTAGACCGGCCCATAATACGATACGGATCCACCTACCTAACTGAGAACACACCACCGTATCTCGCCATCGACCTTTTCTCCCATTGCATTCAACGATCTTTTATTCCTTTTTCTCTTACCACCATACATACATACATACGTTAAAGGTCATAGACGAAGTACCAGCAATCGGGCACGCCACTGAATATCAGACAAACGCAGCGCTCGACAGATGGCAGCGACGATGGACGACCTTATCGCCTCACTTGGCGGATCAATGCACGTTTCCCAGGAGGGATACGATCTCAAGGCACTCCAGGTTAGTCGTCTGTCTGCCTGTCAATGATCGCCGCCCTCTAAGGCCACGCATCTTTTTCCCACGCTACATGGGTGCGGAATTCTGGTAGTTATCTACCGAATTCTCAACATCGCCAAGCCAAGTCATACATAGATAGTCAGTATAGTATAGCGGACTGACACTATTCTTATGAACCTGTCGCACCTACAGGAATACCTGGCTCAAACGATGGTCCGACCTTCATTGCCCTTGTCGCCCAACCCCGCTTTCCGTCCTATACCACCCTCGCGATCAGCCTCCTCGACGCGCAAGCCTAGTTCACTACCATCATCATACACTTTCCCCGATGGCGGCATGAATATGAACCAAGCATACCCATACCCTTCACCGATATCAACAGCCTTCTCATCGTATGCCGATGAGCCTCAATTGCTCAACGCTGCAACGCCTACCGGTATACAGAGACCGGGCACCCTCCGCAGATCTTCTTCGTATGGATTTGGGTGTGCAATCAACGTCAACGTAGCAGCTCCTTCGAGCCCGTCAGCGTCCTACTCAGCCTTTGAGTCTGACGCGTTTGCCCCGCTGTGGCAGCAGCAGCAGATGGAATCTCAGGACCCTTGGGCAAAGATCCGAGCTGCTCAGCAGGGAGACGCATTCCACCAATACGGCTACAACAGCGCTTCGCACGGACAGGACAACGCCTTCGCAGGATCGTCGCAATCTTCTGGCTTTGGCGCGTTCAGGCCTGCTCAAGGATTCGGTCTAGCCCAGCAGACCTATCCGATGGGTATCGGAGGCAGCCCGCCTACGCCCCCCGCCGAGGATGATGAGGAGATGGATGAGGAGTACATTGATTGTGAGATGGACGAAGAGGAGGAAGAAGAGGATCGGGTGGAAAGAGTCATGGGTCTATCGGCATTGGATGGGTCCGAGGATCAGTACGCCGACGGCGACGAGATGTTCGGCAGGGGCAGACGCAAGTTTTAGGTCAGGGGGTAAGCGATACGGGAATCTGGGCAGTTGAGCTCGAGCTGGAAGGAAGAAAGTAGGACTCAAGACAGGACATTCGAAGACCTTTGCTATCATTTATTTACTGTATGCCCTCATTGCTTCTCGGATCAAGGGACGAAAAAGGAAGAGGCACATTGTTTTTTTTTCCCCTACACATTGTATAGACCATATGTGAGTTGTGCGCATAGTTGTGATTTCATTGTAGATATCGCAGAAAAGTATTGATATACATACCAATGGAAGGCAGTCAAGTCAGTTGTTGTTACATACAGTAGTCACTCATTAGTTGTCATAGATGCCAAAGTGGCTTCATCATATCGCCTCACGGGCACATAGCCCACAGATGCAACTCGTATACCATGGATACGCATCCAGGACCACAGACCCCAGGCGAGCTTGCATACAAATGGTAGAGGTACGCCGAGAAGCAGCGATAAGGAATCTTCGGTGGACTCGAAAGCTTTAGTTCTATTCGGCGCTCACACTCGAACTGACGTCACGAAACGCATGCGATAAGGCTGGATATCCCTATGCCTAATTTCAGCTTAAGTTATGATAACTAACTCTTCGTTTTGTCTTATTCGGTCATACATGTACAAAGCTATACCGTGCTCGTACTCTTTGCTTTCTCTACGACCACCTAGAATTGTGCCGTACATACGAATGGCCGGCTGAGCTTAGGGTCTGGCCGGATGCCCGATGGTCCGTTCGACCGTCCTCCGACCTGTGCATGGATACAAGCACGTTTATCCTTCACACTCACCGTCACAACGAGCCGAGCGGTAAGCGGTAGTGAAAGATACACAGCGACTGACGACCAGAGGCTCAATGTCACGCCCTCACTCTCATTGCCGAGAATCGCATTCATATCAACCGAAGACCTCGCTCTGTTAGAGCAATTCGTCCAGCGAGCGAATCAGTCCTCTTCTTCGATGAGGATCAGACGGGATCAAGATCGAAAGAATGGATCCTTCCCTAACTACACTCGAGCCCATGGTACGAAGCACCGTACCATATACCACGATATATCGCTAGACACTAGAAGCGAAGGGGTTGAGGCCCTTGATGACTGATTGGCTGATCACCTGGCCGCTGGTGATGGCTGATGGTGGGTACGAGTATTTATTGACCGTTCCTGTTGGTTCCTATAGTGTCGTGTGATGCGATGCTATGTGCCTTTCGGTACAGAGCCGGAAGGGCACGCTATCTCTATTGGCTCGGACTCAAAGTTTGGACCCCCTCCGTCGACAAGATACCCTCGGGGAGGGTATGTTGATC
Source organism: Kwoniella heveanensis BCC8398 (assembly GCA_000507405.3). NCBI lineage: Eukaryota > Fungi > Basidiomycota > Tremellomycetes > Tremellales > Cryptococcaceae > Kwoniella > Kwoniella heveanensis. Next base: position 209,524 of record KI669494.1, read on the forward strand.
CGCCGGAAGAGAGTAAGAGTGCCTATATGCTCGTGATTGATGAGAGCTCCATCAGCCTTGTACTACCCCACTCCAGCCCGCATCAGCCATCACCAATGTGTAGAGTGACCCTGTAGAGTGGGGGGTTGTCGCTGGTGCTGATGTGCTGATGCTGATGCTGATGTTGATGCTGATGCTGATGGCTGACATCATCGATCGCCCTTGACCACGATCAAATGGGGAACGGAAGGGAAAGGGTACATCCTTTTGGGGTGCTTGGGATTGAGTATAATGAAATGCGTCGACAAACGTCCTTTGGATCAACTCGGATCTTGCATTGGAGTGAGTTTTTGATCTGATCTTGCCCAAGCTTCTCCAGTCTGGACTTGATGACTCGTATCTCAGTGTATCGAACAGACTTGATCAGGAGCTGATGTCACCAACTCTTGGGCCCGCAAGGGTGTACCGAACACCTGGACACAAAACCAGTACGAACGTGTCCAAAGACTAGGAAGCTAGCACGATCCATGAGGGCATACCAATTGTGATATTATTATTATTTTCCGTCCTGCTTGACGACCGAAGCGTCGAGTCGTGGATCAAAGGTACCCCTCAATGAGATAGACGACTGTGGCCTCGACCCGGCGACGTTACATGGAGGTATCTGAATCCGCTCCGGTCTCCGGTTCGCGCTAAGAACGCTAGTTCGGAGAACACACCACCACCCTACGCGACAGACAATTGTCACTTTGTTCGTTGAATGACAACGCAAAGGAGGCTTACGTGCGACCACGACTGGGAAAAGATCTGACAAAGAAACGGCGAACAAACTAACGAATGCTCGGCGCCAAAGGATGCTTGACATCCCCGACTATGTTATATGAATTGAGGGTTGAAATTATTGAGATGAAAGGATGGGTCAGCGCTTGAGGATTGATTGATCGATTGATCGATTGGCAGAGACTGATTTTCGAATTTTTCGAGCTGGTTTTATCGAATCTTTCATTGGCTGATGTCACTAACTCGGCAATCAACGCTCTATCACACAAAGATGCAAAGATGCTGACACAGAGCAGAGGAGAGCAGGGAGAAGCACGCCGATGGAGAGATTGGCAACGGCATCAACGAGAACGGCTAAATATACGCGAGATGCACTGATATCTGTCGTGTTGCCTGTTTCAGGCAGCCCTCCCCCCCCCCCCCCTCCTCGTCTCTCAGCGCTCACAGAGCGTGAGAAAAGGGCGAAAACTTCTGATTTCGCTCCACCGCCCATCAATCCCATGTCAAAAGATCAGAGTGAATGACAACAGGTGTCTGAGCATGGGGAGAACAGCGACCAGACAGTGACAATTCGCCTGACGGGCTTGCAGTATGAGGCAAAACAGATCTCGATCGGCAAGCGGACATACATCGAGTCGGCCGACTAGCGAGTTCGGTGTGCGCTGGGTCTTATGTGACACGACATCACAGACTTCCCTGAAAGAGAGAAGGACGGAGCTCGGAGCTTGGAGCTTCGAGCTTGATGCTGATGGTGTGAAAAACGATGGGTGCATGGCATGCTGATCTTTCTTTGGTCGTTTTGTTGTTTTGGTCGCCCTTGGGAAAAAGGGTATGTCTCGCTCTTCTCTGATCTGATCTGACTGTCACATACTCTAGACTTGATTCTCCACGCACCCTCCTTTGACGAAGATGATCCAACTGCAAATATATCATGATCAAGAAGGTAGAAAGTTCAGTGATGGATGATAATCGTTTTTTGATGATCTGATGGGAGACAAGGCAAGGTTACAGTACATACACCTGAACCAAAGCAAACTCACTTCATGGACCCCATCGTTTCGCTAAAATGAACAAGTCTCCAGCTTTGCATCCTTGAATCATATAGCCGAGAAGCTTTACCCAATACCCTAAGTGATCTCGGAGAACCAGTCAAGCACCCTCCGGTGATCTGCTAGATGCTAGATCGGCCCTTCTCGCTTCACTCAACGAGAACACGTATCGCGTCATCTGTCATCCTTCTAATCGCTCATCGGGCGCACGAGAAAAGTACAGTAAGGCCAGAATGAGAGAGTGCTCTTACCTCGCAACGAAGAGCCCGTTAACACCTTTCGTGTGGGTATAAGTATCGAACGAGAGAGAGCACTGGCCTCGTCCTTTCCTCGACCAATTCCCTTCTCGCCGGAACGACAATACTGAATACACACCCACCATATACATTCCTGTCCCCTGTTCGCCTCTTTCACGTTGTATAGCCCCACTCTCTTCCAACTAGTAAGCACTCTCCATCTCCTCTCTCTCTCCCTCTGCTCCCGACCATCTCGTCATCACACACACCGTCCAACTAGGTCGGTCTGCTCACAGTATCCGTACATGCTCGCAGTTCTTTCCTTCCTTCAATCAACCAATTGGGGCAAGAGGTGAGTAGTGAATGCTCGGAACATTATCCTACGACCTCGGGGTGACCGGATCCTATCTCGTCGATGGTCTTTGCGGTTCCTTTCTGTCCTGCAAACTCTCCTAAGCATCGCAACCAGGGTCGTCATATTCTCCTATGTACAGCACCAAACACTCAATTAATCGATTTGATCGTAGTATTTGTCCTCTTTCCACCTCATTAAAACCCTGGTGCTCGACCCATTGCAGTTCTTCTTACACATTCACACAACCACAACACGTCCATCCATCAGACCCCCTTTCCACTCATGTCCGCTGCGTAAATCGGCTCGGGTATGACGATGCTTGGGCTTACCACACCACACCTTCCCTCCCCACATACCTTTGAGACGTTGAGAGACCACCTGACCCGTTTGCTGGCCATTGCCCATATAACCCTGACCGTTGCCGCATCGCCCGGGGCTGATGAGATCTTTGGCGTTGGCTTACGATGATCCTGAATCTGACTTGTCGATGTGACACAATTATTCAGCACAGATCACTATCACGTTCTCTCGACTACACCCGCTGGTTTAGCCTATCGAGTGGGTCGGACAGTCCAGTCTAAGATCACCACATACACCCTGACCCGGTAGGTCAGTTTGTTTCGTTGTCCCTCCCCCTTCATCAGATCATCGCACACTGATCACCTCGACGGGCTCTGGCTCTGGTCCCAGGCCGGGTTCAATTGGAGATCATTGACGATGACTCAACGTCTGCCACTTGCTTCCGAGAACTGACCAGTCTGACTTAATTGAGAAAGACAAAGGCAATCAATTGATTCCATTATATATAGATCATCATCCTCGACGTTCCCCATCATCTTCCAGCCCCCCTTGCATAACTGCATCACCCATCTCTTGTGTGAGCTCACCCTGATAGTCCGTGGTACACCCTACTCACTGTTGGCTTACAATATTATTCCTCTTTTCTAGACCTCGTCTTTCACAGTCCTCATCTCGAAAGTCCTCGTATCTTCTCAGAGACTGCAGCATTCCCGATCATCATACATCGATCTATCATTGACTCCATCACACGATTTCTGCCTCTGAGCTCCCTCACATTTCTGAGAAGTATCACCTTCTCATACTGTCCCCCAATCTTTGTCCTTGACCCTTACGAATCAGCCACCTCACCTATAAGATGAATCTCCATTCTCTCGCTGATGCCGCTCTGGCCGACGCGAAGACCGCTGGCAGAAGCCAGATCATCCTGCCACCCATCTCCGCCCTCATGCCTCCCTCTACTTCAGGCTCAAGGATGCACACGACGATGGGTGTTCCGGCTTCAGGGTCACGATTTCCATCGACCTTTGCCCCCTCCACCGCGCCTACACCTCGCGCCTCGGTATTTCCGCCCTCGGCTGATGTCCCCGATCAGCCGACAGTCGTCAGTGGTTGGTCGCCTTCAAACACACAACCGCAAAGGCACCACCGACAAGCGAACGAGCGGTATGTAGAGGCCGGACCATCCAACCCACGCCTCGCCCCAATTACGCCTTCCGGTGCAGGAGTGGCGAATGCGGTGGGGCGGGCGAAGAAGGGGTCAAAACAAGGTGCCGTAAGTTGATATCTTCGATTGCCAGTACATGAGCAGCCCCTCCTCATATCGATGATTAGAGATGACCGTACTCTCGACGTGTTGAGCTGACGTGATTATGACTGCGCAGCGCTCCTCTCTTCCCACTTCCATCTCCAGTGCCATCCCACTGGAGTACAATGTGCGACCATACAAACGAGTCGCCCCCACCGCCTCCTCCTCCGCCGCCTCATCCTCAGCCGCTGGTCGACCGGTCCGCACCCAACCTACCCGTGCGGCGCGATTGAATCACCCTCTCAAGGACCTGAAGCTCGACAAGATATACCCCGAGCGATCTCCACAGGTCTGGCATGAGGATGCCCAGCGTCTTCTTCGACCCCCCCGTAACCTTGCCCCAACCTCCGCTGGCAGGGCCTCTCCCCTCAACAAGCACTCCGCTGCCCAGGCTCTGCTCCCTCCCACAGATCAGCAGGTCAAAAGGAAGAGGGTGCACCCGCCAATCGCACCCTGGAACGAGTTGCATCAACTCCCTCAAATGCCTCTCGAAGATCCATATCTTCCCCAGACTCAGGAGGGCAACGGTGCAATGCGCCCGGGTCTCAACCGCCCTCACTCTTCTTCCTCGTACAGTGGGCCATCCTGGGACCCAATGTACTCTCACCTCGCCCAACCTCCCCGTGCCTTCGGCTCCCCTTCGGTCGACTCTCACCCGCCTCGCCACACCCTCGTCAGCCCACCCCACCAAGTCAGCCCAGAGGCGATCGCTCGCCCCATGAAGCGAAGTCTCTCCGCCCACCAAGACGGTGATTCGACGAGGATGGAGAGAAGGACTCGCGTTCCGACCAGCGAGCCCCGATCTCCTCAGCTGCTCAATCGTGGCGGTGAGGATCGATGGGGCGGTTCCCCCCGAGGCAGGATCGGAGAGGGGAGACACGGTACCAATGGCAATGGTTCTCGTGAAGGTAACGGGGACGGTAAGGGATTGCCTACCACTGTCACTGCCTCAGTGACAGGTAGGTTCAACTTACCGGCGCCTGTCCTCCCCCCTCCGATCTCACCTGCCGCCGGGGTGAACCTCCCTTCTTCCACCTTCTTCTCCCGCACCATCACCCCCAGCCTCTCCCTCAGTGCCCTCACCTCCGCCCCTTCCCTGCCCGAGGTTCCCAAGCCCAACGAGATCGACCGAAGGGCATCAATACCCAGTCTCGTCTCCGGCGACTCCGTTCTCCTTGCCCAACGCCACGACCAGGACATATCGAAACAGCTGTCCACCTACAACGACAGCAGCTTCGATGTCTCTGGCGAGACGAGCGTCGGAATGGGAAACCAGTCTCTATCACAAGAGGTCGAAGCCCCAGAGTTGGAGTTGGACCAGTCCTCCTACTCTGAGTCAAGCTTTGAACCCATTTCCGACGTTGAGATGGTTGGGGACCCAAACGACGAGCAAGAGGGAGGCGATTCCGATGCCGATTCCGACGATGGCCCGGCCCATACGGCTTCGCAGGACAACAGAGGTGTCCGATTACGTCTGCGCATCCCAACAGTCAACAGGGATGCTCAGTACACCTCTGGAGCTGCCGTCTCCTCGAGTCCGTCTCACCAAGCCCGATCGAGCTCAACCGATAGGAGCCTCATGGGGGTCAAGGACGAGCCCGTCGATTCGCCTTTGACAACGACCCCCTCACCGGCCAAGCCGAAGCGAGCCAGGAGGAACGCCACCGGCTCGAAATCGGCAGGCCGATCAGGTCGTGAATCGACTCGATCCAAGGGCAACGGCGGCGCTTTGGGTGTGAGCACGGGCTCGGCGTCAGCCTCTGCGTCTAGTTGGCAGAAGACGCAGAGGAGGAACGGGGAGAGGAGGCGGGAGCAGAATGCGGTGGCGCAGAAGAAGTTCAGGTGGAAGAAGAAGCAGATCGCGGCGCAGGTGAGCGAGTCACAGATATCTGACCCCTCTCCCTCTCCTACAACATTCATGGCTCAAAGGAAGAATTGCCTCGTCTGATGCTTTGTGACTTGTTCATTGTAGATGGAGGCGGATCTGGAATCAGCGAATGCGCTCGCCGCTTCGCTGAAGAAGGAGAACGAGGAGAAAGACCGTCTGGTCTCCAAGCTCAGGGGGCAGCTGAGTGATTTGAAGAGAAAGCTGGAGAAGCTCGAAGCATGATCATCCACAAGCATCAAAACACACATCATGCTCGAAGCCCTTCTTCTCGCGCTACTTTCAAGTCATCTTCATCTATTCGAGACAGCGGTCTACTCTTTGAAGAGCTTCATCTATGCGCCACGCCAATTGCCACCCGAACCACAGCGCCACCCGCATTCCACTCTACGATACCATCACATACATACCCTGCATCACCGTATCACTGTATCGACAAAAACGACATCTCATCAACTATGTCCAAGTATAATATCGAAATGTATCAGTATGGATAGTACCGTTTCCACCATTTGTACAGTACTTCATTGACACACAATGCATCAGCACCAGCATCGGACCGTATGGAGGTACATAAATCCATACCGCACCTAAAATGAAAAAAAAGCTCGTACCGTATCAGACTCTGCTTACATGACGCGTGCATACAGTACATACAGTCTACACAGACCAGGCGACCAGCTCAGCCGGGCCTCTGAGACTCCATCCTCGCCCATTCATAACGCATGGTCAGAGGGCGAGTGGGACAGCCGTGCGTTCCATCCCTACTATCGAACCCCCTTGTTACGGGAAGCGGGTTTGCTAGAAGGGGTGGATTGACGGGTTTTCCTCGAGTGGGTGACATCATCGCTGGTCCTGCTTTCCCATTGCATTGTTTACTCTCTCTGGAATGTGAAATACCTTGAAAGATACGGATGGCTGCGTCTCTATTTCGTTTCGTTCTGCTCCTATAACCTCCACCTTTGTTGCTCTGATCATAATTCTCCCTCTCACCTAAACACACAACCCGTGATCCCGCTGCAAGTCCACCGAAAGACACCGGAAGATATATCGGTACGGTTCGGCGAGTGTTTTCTGGCAGCTTGTCGTCGTCGTCGTCGTAGTAGTAGTAGGAGTCGTGGCAAGGTTCGGTGGCTAGCGACCTGTGAAAGCTCAGAAATAACGTTAAACAACCGGGTTTCCTATTGGGTTTTTTTGTTCAATCCAATCCATCTGGCGTCATTGTCAAATAGTATCGCCCAGACAAGCTGAGCGAGCGTTCGATCATACCGCCAGGCCTCACTGTTTATCTGCCGCCCTTGCTCACCTGGAAGATAGTGGGTAGCTCTCGATTTTGATGTGTTACTGCTGAACCGGATTGGATCGTCCACTTGGGTGAAATTGGTACTCGGGATGACGGTGGCATTCTCGACACGAGTTCGAGAAGAGGCACAAGAAGCACAGGCACAGTCGAGAGCGACAGCGACAGCGACAGAATCCCCCAGCCGTGTTAAACGTCTTAATGCACGTCGGAGTGGGAGCGATGAGTCATAGAATGAGAGGCCCGGGTCGGTTTCCAATTGCGCTGCTGCTATTGCACCTTACGCGGAGTACGAAAGGGTCTATTACGGTATCGAGATCGAGAAGAAAACGAAGTCACTGGAAATGACCATGAGAATGGTAATGGAGATAATTATGGTTATGATTATGATTGCGATTGCATGAGAAGTGAGGCTATGATACACCTGGACATCGCATTTCGAGGAAACTTCATCAGCTAAGGATTGTCTGGGTCCGCACGATGCCCAGGTTGCTAGCTAAGCTTTTGAGCTTATAAGATAGGTGCGGGAGCGAGGTACTCACCTAGGATACTGCTCCCTATAAGGAAATGGAAATCCTGCGTCTCCATTCCACTCCACTGCACTCCGCTCCTCTTTCTTCCTCTCTATCCATCGCTTACGCTAACGGCGTGATGAGCCTAAGGTGGCAGAACGGATGTCAGTCAGGATGGCACCGTTACATGATGTGCTCGCCTCGACTGATCGTCGGTGGGCGTACGCCCATAGAATACTTCGAGATAGCATGGGTCTCGAAGAACATGATTGATGAGAGGCTAGCCCTCCACCACACTCACTTGATCAACGATGGTTGAGGGGTAGAGTTCTTGTAGCCGATGTAGATGACCATGGGGATCCAAGCTACGGTAAGGATGTTCTGGACACATCAATCAAAATTGATGAAGTGGAAAGCACAAAGTCAGTTCGATTATCGTACATGCCATGCGTGGCCGAGTGACAAGCTTCGGTTCGGTTCGGTTCGCTTCAGCCAGCTCGGATGCAGGCGCAAGGGTGAGTGCATATGCACATGGACCTCTCAATGAGCGTGAGTAGCAAGTGGCTCATAGCGTTCAAGAAAGCGGCACCAACCTTGCCGACGCTGCAAAAGACCATTATCAGTCAGCCGATACTCACCTCCCCTGTCCGTGTATTCATGGCTTTCGCTTGCCTGACTGTATTACCCAGACATAGCGAGAGAAGACAGAAGCTTTAGTTGGGGGAGGACTTGACTCACTTGATGGCGGCATTGACTCGGTCCTTGGTTTCGTCAGAGAAGGGCATTTTGGCGGTGATTATGGATGTTTCTCAAGTCAGTCACAAGGTATGCACTGATGCTGTGTTATCAGTATTGATGATGATGTCGAGCTCTGAAGGACTTGCTCAGCAAGTAAGTTAACTTACGTCTGGGATAGAAGGATCGTGAGCATGAGCGAGATCAACGCAGAACCAAAATAGCTGAGGAGAGGATGTGGCGGCAAAGAGCGCGATAAGTGGGATCAACTGATAAGTTTAGTCTGAGGACTGAGGACTCGGTCACGGTTATTTCGAACAGAGCCAATATTGTGTATATTATTGTGTCGACAACGTCGAGACGCAAAGTAACTTAACAGCGACAACAATTCATCAACAATCCATCAGTTTAGCTTGACCCATCATCGCTCTGCCGGTCGCATGTTACTATGCTGCCTTAGTATCAAGAAAGAGCCCTGTCTCTCGAAGCGCTTGTAGGGGGGTGCATCTACCGATAGGAGTGCGACAGGGTAATCAGTCGGATTCCCTGCTCTACCCATTGCACACGGCGCAAGGTGCGAGCGAGTCAGCAGAGTCAAAGTCAGGCGGGTCTTTGACCTTTATACTAGATTCCGAGCCTCACTCGCTGGCCCTGCAACTTTCACCGATAGTACACTTGCACTCACTTTTAGCACCGATCCGCCCGCCCACCCACCATGCCGTCCCTCGAAACAGCAGGCACATTCACCACCATGTCCACCTCCGTAGGAGGCACGGACGGTGACATGACGGGCACCTCGACAGCTTTCAACACCGACTCCACGGTGGCCCTATCATCCGGCGCTACGAAGACCGGCACGAGCTCGGGCGGCGCGTCAAACGCCACGTCCACGGCGTATGTGTACAGCTATGCGACGAGCAAGATTGTGAGAACAGCAGTGGCGGCGGGCGTGATTGTGTTGGCGCTTACGGCGCTCGTCCTGTTTTTCAAGGTGAGCAAGTAAACCGTCTTTTCATACCCAAACGATTTGGGTCGACTTGAGATTCCTATACCCGAGAGACAAGCGTACGAGATACCTGGAAGATCATTTGTATCGGTAATGTTGTGATGATGAATTCGTACTGATTTCTCTTCCTTCGCATCCTTGTCCTTTTCATTCTTCAAACGCTCTGTCCTGATCGTCCCCAATCGTCCACCCGCATGAACTTGAACCCGACCCTGACCATCTGAATAACCACATCGCCTGACCTTTGATCCATAACACCCATGTCCCCTCACGATCTATCGCCTTCTCTCGGCACGTACTCAAAACTAATGACCGCCTCGCGCAGATCTCTTCCTGGATCAGATACCATCAACACCTCCGCCGCCAGCGCTATCTCTCCTTATCACTTCAATCCGAACAACGTGCCAACGAGTACGAGATCGCTGCATGGGCCGACCGACCAGGTACAGCCCCCATCCATCCCTCTGACCGCGATCGCGATCGATCGAATAGAAGAGGGGAAGGCAAGAAGAGGAGGAAGGAGATCAAGGAGGAGATAAAGGCGATCAAGCGTGGAGGCGCGAATGCATGGGCTGTCAAAGAGTGGGAAGGGGTGGCGTCGTGAATAGTGGACTCGACAATTTCGGCAATTCGACAACGACAACGCAAAGGGTTTAATATTCACGCATCTCCTCCTTCCATTATGGGCAGGACCACCAGAAACGGACGATCCAAACCTTCTTGTGATTTCGACGACGATAGGTCGAAGAGCTATCGCGCCACATAGCGATTAAGACGCCCGCATGCGCGCATTCTGCCTCCATCGATAAGGCTGGCCGAGTCTCGTCATTCGTTCTTTGTCCTTTGTCGCCTGTCACCTATCACCTATCACCTGTCGCTTGTCCAGGTCTTCTTCTGTATCAGCGGTGTGGGACGATAAATCAGAGTACTTGTACGGACAAACGACCTATCCTTGCCGTGGGCACTCATACACGTAGGACCGGTGCCTGCACCTGAAAGGCGTCGAACCACCGGACGAGGGTCCGGCTCTAGAGTCGGAATCAAAGCCGTGTCATTCACTCAGCCCATCCGCCCTAAAAGGAGATGGGGTCTGGAGGAACCGATAGAGAGGTTATATAGCTGGCTAGTCCCTCGCCGGTGCGCTGCGCTACGTCACGCAGACCAGAGCGAGCCAATTCTTAGCCTCGTATCACCTGCGGACACGGCTATTGTGTTTCTTCAGTCTCTCTTCATGCCATACTACCTGGGTGTTCCATGGATCCTGTACCCCAGGACGAGAACGAATGAATGGAATTCCGGACGACCGTCATGGAACAGAGATCACGCGGCCGTATGGTCCTACTCAACAGCGGCCTCTCCCTTATCGAAGCCTCTGGCATAATCAGCAGCGAGTCGTTTTATACATAGCATCCCTTTTATCTGAAACGTTCATGATCGCCTAGTCATAGAAGCAAGGATGGAATCTTCTTTCATCAGCAATTCCTCGAATTGACACAACAAAGGGCACTATATATTCACTAGAAACGTAAAGCACGATGCATGCACAATCATGAGAATTTTATATCCTACTTGGCTACAATCTGCCAGTTCTTTCGACAGTTAATTGCTCTTCGTTCTCCCTCGGATCACGAGGCCTTATGGACACATACGTCTCAGCTTCCCAATCTAGGGCGACCAACCGCTTAGTGAATGCTGTTGTCGGTGAAGCTGGATCGCTGGATCCAGGCGCTACGAGTAAGTGACGCACGCAAGGTGTTAGCTGTGTTGTATCGACTTCGCCGACACGTGAGGTATGATTGGCGCCGTTGCTGGGCACTCACTCCCAGTATTTGCCGACAACAGGGTCGATGTTGTGGCCGCCGGTGTATTCTTGCAGTTTGGGGATAGCAACATCCGCCTTGGATCCTGGCTCTACGCCGGTGTTGGTGATCGTCCTAGCCAGCCAGGTGATGATGTGGTCTACCGGTTGAGATGTATATGGGAAGTATTAGCAACCTTAAGCATCACTGCCGATCTGAGTAGAGACCGGATGTCCAGGTGGTACCCCGCCGCTCTTCTCGCTTATATATGTCGCGGGAAGACCAGAAATCACTTACAGTCGACCTCGGAAGGCTCATCACCTCCAGCGAAAGGCCCTCCGTTCTTCTGAAGAGCTTGGGTGACAACGCCTCGCACAGCAATTCCGACAGACTTCCAAAGCTGCTTGCCTTGGCTGTAGTGAGCTTGTCGAGTAGCCTCCTGCGAAAGTACACGCAAGTTCGGTCAAAATTGCAGCTAAAACATAATCGCTAGCTCTCAATGCACTAACGTCGGGCTTGGTGATGTAAAAGTCCAAAAGCTGTTGGTTGTCGGCTTTCTTCTTCTGGAGGAAGTCCTTGAACTCGGCAGGAGGGTTCTCGGCGAGCCTATGTGGTCGTAAGGGCGTGTTCTAGTGAGCACGGTCCGGTCTTCTCCTTCTTCGTCATTCTTTTGACAGATTCAAAGCTTCCCCAGATCTCTGAATCCGTGCCTTCAGCACTCGCACTCACTTGTCAAGAGCCTTCTGTCTTCCCTCCAAGAATCCCTTAGGAAGGCCGTTCGCCTTGGCCTTTCGGTCTTCGTCGTCAATGGCGAATAGAAGGGTAGCGTTGGGGTCATGGGCAGCAGCGTGGATCTGTGGTCAGTGAGAAAGAGCAGTCAGCTTGGGCCGACTGAAAGCAATGGAAGCAGTACAGCCCAACATGTTACTCATTAGGAAATTTTACTCACCTCATCGATGATGCTGGTGCTCACGTGAGCACCGGCCCTAGGGGGATGAGGCGCTTGTCGGATGATCTCCTTCACCGCGCTCTGCGAAGTTGTGCGGTGTGTAGGATCAGTCATAGCTCTCCATCACAACAACTTCTCGTTCCTTCCTGGCATAGTACGGAACCACGGATGAAGGTGATGTGAGCACAAGATACGTACGACGGAGTCTTGGTATTTCTCTCCTTTGGAGATGAGTGTAGGCACAGTACCGGCGGGGTTGATTTTGAGGTACTCGGGCTCAAAATTCTTGCCCTGGCGGTGGCCGACGAATTGACATCACATCAGCCTCTCATTTGCCAGCATCAGATGACATGCGCGCGTAACAATCCGGCTTGCAGTGATACCAATGTCACCTCACTCACCTCGGCGAGGTTGATAGAGACCCATTCGACGTCTTTGTCCTTTCGATACCCGAGCTCGGAGAGAGCGATCTTGGGTGCGTTGGCCCAGCAAGAACCGACAAATTCGTACAGCTCTGTGAGTGTGCGAGAGGATACGCGTGCGGTTATCAGTATGAGTGGAGGTGCTATAGGTATGCCCCGCGGGTTTCATGCTGTGAGAGAGGTGAACGGCAAGTAAGGTCAGGCGGCGGGGGCTCACAGAACTCACTGAGCTTGTTGTCTGACATGGTGTATATGTGATTGATTGTGTTGGGTCTTAAGACTATGGTTGTCTTCGTTGGTCTTCAATACGGCGGCAAGAGAGAGAAGAGGGAGAGAAGGAGAGAAGGAAAGAAGGAGCAAAGAAGAGCGTGAAAGGGATGTGCGGGTGCTTACTTATACGGTGCGGAAGGGCGGGGTTGATGTGATGAGCTCTTCGCACGTCAGAGGTATGTCATGATGATGACAGTATGAATGACTATGATGACTAGTAACTGTGGAGTCCCACATTATACCGGTGGACCGTGCCTGTGCGTATCACTCGCTCCACGTGGCGAGACAGAGATCCACGGTGATTGACTCTGTAACTTACAGGTCGGTCGTTGCTCCTCCCGTGGCAAGCAGCTTTCTTTCACCTCCCCGAGCGCATCGTCACTCGATACTTGACTTCTGGACTTTGACAAGATACGAGAGTCTGATAGGCTCCGGGCGTCGCTGCACAATCGCATCTACGTTACACCATGGTGGAGTTGGTAAATCCTCGTAGAAGTGTCGTGTCCACCGCATCCGCTGTACTTACAGATGCCCAAAAGCATGTTGGAATATGCTAGAGCTCGCACTCGCTCTCTCCTTTGAAGACTGGCAGTAATAGCTATTGCTGCATTCCGACTGAAGATTGAGGTTGAGCTGGGACTACAACCTTTGTTTGACCAACCTGAGTGGTGGCGGGTGGGGGAGGCGTGTCAAAGGTCAATTAGGGGTATCCTTTGATATGCTAGAACGAGGCGTGAATACTGCATAGCAACACGCTTAGACAGTGGAGTGATCAAAGTCCCTCTTGTGTCACACCTTTGACACTTGATGCTTCTAGGCCAGTGGTCATGACCGTCCAACAGACGTGCCGAGTAAGTGCTCGTACCACACCGCCCTTTTGGTATGGTACGAGTGCGTGAAGACTCTCGTCACTTAAAACAACGAGCGGATATGTTATCTCTTCTGTCCTTCCTTCCCTCGCCACTCCGAAATACGTCTTATTCCATCATTATTCCAGTACATCACAACACGACAACTCTGACTGAGCTTGCCAACGCACGATACCACTTCACTCCAAATAGCGAGTTCATCACACGCATACTGCTACAACTTTGCCTGCCAGCGGCACCAAGAACCTACGACGAGCGATTCAGCCTCGGACAGTACCATTTCTGAATCTACCACCGGCTCTGACTGGAGTAGGACTGCAGCTTCCATCACCGGGGCTGGTGGTTCCTCAATGGTATCCACAAATACGAGCAGGACATCACAGCGCTCTATTGCTAAGCGCAGCCCTTGGCCCGCGTCACGACGACCTGGGAACGCGAAGGAGGACACAACCCATTCGCCAACCGTAGTGACGAGCGACAAGGGCATACCTGTCAATCTACGAAAGCTCCAAGGCACCACAGAGGACGGTACAGACTGTGAAGTGGAGTATTGGTCCGGCACAGTCAAGACTAATACCGAGGGCCATACGTCAGAGGATGATACGCAGAAGGAGGTCTACATGGTATTGCAGAGAGAAGGGGATGGGAAGTCGACCAAATCGAGTCCATCCATTGAGTTTGGACGAGATCCGGGCCCAGGCTGAACATTCCGCAATCTACAAAAGAATCTATACTGATATCATGGCTGAAAGGCAGCAATCTTCGGCGACAGCGGTTTCGTCTGAAGCTGAAGAAGGTGGTACAGGGTCCAACATCGATACCGGTACCTATACCGCAGAAGGAGGAGGGTCAAGTCCATCAGACAGCGGGCACGGCAGTCTGGGGAGCTTCAAATTCACCTACACCGCATCCGACGGCCGGGGCCGGATGAACAAAAGGGAAGATAGCGTTAGTATCCGCTGGACCGATCATACCGGGTCTATTGGCGGCGGGAGGCGATACACAATTGACAGGACCGGCAATGAGGAGGGGTCTTTTATATCGATCAGCGGGTTGACGCTCGACGAAGTGAAGCGACATTATGAAGGCAACGGAGGGTACACGGGCGCTGCAGCCAGAAGGATCATCGATTTCGAGAAGCAATCGGGACACTCTCAGGGCGCGAGACCGATCTCAACGTCGTCTCCCGGTCGGTCATCCGCAGGCTAGGACATTTGCGACGACTTCTCAGGAAGAATGATCATTTGATCCCAGTTCTATTCGATCCAGGTGCTGATGAAGAGCTAACGCCTTCGTGACTGATAGAATGCGTGCCGAGGCTGCGTTCGGCGTATGTGCTACTGTATGGGCACATTGTTTGTATGTCTCGTATTTGCTCGCATGTCAGTACCCGTCTATGTAAGTATTCAGGACCTGACAAAGCGTATGTCGTTAAGAACGGAGTTCGCGCGTTGATACCAATGCTGCTAAAGTAATCAGCCAGCATTGATTCGAGCGTTAGATGTCATCAGTTCTTAAAAGAGGACTGCTTTTGTCTTGAGGTCACGATACGATTTGACTGGTATCGCCAACAGTCAGCGACGCAGGCGTGATACACAGCTCTCATGGATTTTCAGATCGACAACACACGTTCTCACGTGGCGCAGCGCTTCTTTGACGGACGAGCGTTTGAACTCAAGCATCTCGGTCAATAGGCACGTCGCGTACACCGTCTGCGGTATCACCGAAGCGTTCTAAGCGAAACTTGGCAGAGCTTGCCTCATCTTATCTTGAAGCGAGACGAAGCGAAACGAGTACCGGGGAAAGCATTATGCTACTGAAAAGAAGGTGAATTAAGCGACTTTGCTTCGAGGTACAGGCTAATATGCTTGATCGACCATTGTCCGATTTCGGTTGACGGTTTGGCGAGTTGGGTCCGAACATAACAAGCGCCGATCAAATCCAATTGCAATTGGCTCTCGTTACGATTCTCGCTTATAATATATAAGATACGCTCGTGTATGGGGAAGGACGCCTCTTGACGCGGCGGCTCCATCATCTATAAAAATGTAGTGTTATTCGCCATTGACTATCCGCAGAGACAGGACTCATGCGACCTGGCTATGTAGCTGTGCCAGCTACTGCAGCATGATGCGTTTCTGTCAGTTACCTACCTACTTACAGATACCCCGCGAAAACGGCCGGAAGGGACTTACTTGACAGGGAGCAGGGAGTCCGGCGAAAACCCTTGATACCCTTGGTCAGGCACAGCACATAGACAGAGTCAGTAGAGTGCACGAGACTACTTGAGCGACTAAGCAGCAAGCGATGCTAGCAGTTCTTTGCAGGAGAAATATTTGGCTATGCATAGCCGTCAAGTCATTCAAAGACTGAGTAACCCCTTCTCAGCTCACGTGTCGACGAAAAAAGACGATCTGGCTCTCTTGTCAGGCGGTGAGTCGCGTGATCGGGCTCTCGCCAGATTATACGGCCCCACCCCTTGGGACTGTGGACTTTCACCGTGGCGAGATCACCATAGCAATGTAGCGGGGTCTCAACTGCTTCAAAGGATTTGTATTGTAAGTAGAGCAACTGTCGCGGTGGTGATAAAGTTCAAGCAGACGCCCAGTCAGGCAGCCAGAGCGTGGCAGAGTTCACCTGCAGGGCAGATACCGTTAGGAGTCGTCATGTTTGCAGGCTCTGGTTTTGTCTGGACTGAATGGATGTTTTGGTTGCTGGGACCAGGTGTGATCCACGAGGAACACGACGACGACGAGGATGACTCCAGAAGCAGGCCCGACCACGATGGAAGAAGGACAGCTCGAAGCCTCGAATCGCTGTTCCCTTGCTGGGAGCAATTGTAGTCAATAAGTCTATCACTCACCCCGCTTGCCACATTCTGCTCTCCTTCTCTCGTGCAAGAAGGAGAAGCTGCGGAGGTGGAGGTAGCTATGGAAGAGGGGGTGTAGGTAGTGGTATTCGGAGTGCTCTGGTATTCGTAGAAGACTTGATGTCGGGTTTATACCTATTATGGTAAAAAGTCAAGGGACGGTCAAACCTATATACATTATTACCCGGTCCCTTCAAACTCGGACCCTTAATAACAGCAACAGTAACAGCAACAGCAAGCAGCAGCACCAAGCTGGTCTGCCTGGCCTGCAACGACTCACCTCACTATAGCCGTTTTCTTTTTCCTGCTTTTGCCTCCCATCTTGCAAGCACATAGATAATAGTGGTCTGTTTTTCTGCGGGTTAGACCCTTCCTGCTGCTACGTTTCGGCCCTTCTGCGCTAGAACGAACCGCACAACCGCACTCCTCTGCTCATCTCCGCCGTTACTCCAGCTCAGCTAGCTAGCTTACTATAACCTCTACGACTCCCACTTCAATCCCATTGATTTGGCAGCCTTGCCTAGAACGGGTAAACCTGCATCTTACACACAAGCAAAATTCATCTATCCGCTCGTCAAAGACAAAGGCAAACTCCGCTCTCTGCATCAATCACAGCAATACCTTCAGCATCGTCGCATCTTCTACCGATCATCATCGAAGGATTATTCATTCCAGTACTTCGAGTCGAAAGTAGATCAGTTGGAGTGCAAAGGACCTGACACCATCAAAGTCCGTCAAATTCATCAAAGCCATCAAAGCCATCCCATCACCGCGGTTCCGATTAAGCCGACTTTGACCGAGCTTAATAACACGACGAGCACAAGCACAGAAGCAGAAGCAAGCGCCCCTCGTGTCGTGATATCTACCCCTTCCATCTACAAGCCTTGCGGCAGAGTGAGCAATCGACAGCGGTCCGATCACCCTCGTTGAACCCTTGCCAAGGCTTTTAACTCGCCATACCGACGGTACAAGTAGGACATACACACACCTTGATCTCTCAATCGAAGACGTCAGTCAGAGGGTCGAGGAGGAAGCACAGGGGCATATTTAGGCGTGAGTTATAACTCTTCTTTTCGAATCGTTGGTTTGTTACAATCCCCCCATCCTGGCTGCTTCCGGTGCGGCAAAGTCATCAATATCTCCTACTACTCGTCCTTTGATTTCTCCCGATCGTATCCCTTGCCGTCGATGCGGGCGGGTATCGTGGGTCATCCACCCCTGTCCATTGGAATCCTTCAACACGGCCCGATCTTTCGCCTACTTCCTTAGTGTTGCCTCCCTTTTGCGCTTCACTGCGTCAAAATCGCAAACGGGGTCCGTATCCTGTACCACCTTCTGATGCGTCCCCTTTGCACACTTATCCGTTGTTGCTCGATCTTCTCACCTTTGCTGTACTTGTCGTCCCGCTTGGGTGTCCCATTGTTCCCACCAGCATCTTCGGGTGGAGTATTGCCGAAAGCCTCTGCGTAAAGGGCGATCGTTACTGCCAGCACACGCCTTGTTCTTTGATGTCCTTTGATTGAATTAGAATGCAGCGTCTTCTGATGGTACATGAACTGATTCACGGCCGTTACGTTTGATCTGGTTTCATGCTTCTGTCACAGCCACCACGAATACCCCTACTTAGATAGTAATATCCGACACGATTTCTCCCCCCGCATTCTCACCAGAAGTTTCGGGTCCTTCACCGCGATCAACCACCTCTTCGAAATCATCCCCGGTATCGACCACATCGGCCAGCAGCTCATCGACCACCAAACTCAGGCCGCTGTTGCCCAAGCCTGCGGCACCCCGTGAGCCGGTCAGGGTAAAACCTGGGAACAGCAGCGCCGCCTCGACCTCCAATTCCGCTGCGGCCTCTAGGTCTCAGCAGTCTGCTTCGGGCGGCAAGATGGACAAGCTCCCTTGGCGGACCACATCAGGAGGGAAGAAGGGACCTTTCACGGTCGATTCAGGCGGAGGTCACAGTTCCAGTCAGAATCATGGCCACAGTCACAGAGGGCAGAGGATGCCTGACCGACCACCCTCTTCATCATCTTCTCGTCATTCCAACCCTTCTACTCCAGCGATGTCTCCAGCTTTACCTATCAACGCTAAACATCAGCAGCATAATTACGCCTACCCTGCTCAACCGTATCCTGCATTCCCTCAATTGGCCACTTCGGGCAGTCATCCCAGTCGCGAGGGCTCATTCATCAACAATAATGGCAACTCATCGATTGCGACAACGCCCACTCCTCTGACCCCCCTTGATCACACCGCCGCCCTCAGCATCAGTACAGGGAGGAACAGCTTCTCATTAGGTGGCCATTCCTCGTCCTACAGCTCTCCTCACGGGCGATCATTCCCCAAACAGACTCAGCCCACCCCGGGGCTCTCAACGACTCCCCTGGAACCTCCTCCATCATGGAACTCCGTGACACAGATGAACAGCTCCCAGCCACAACAAGCCTTTGATTGGACCAATCTACCCAACCCGACCAGCTGGTTGCCCCCCGCCGAAAGCCCGCAGTCATCGTCAAACATTACGGATGGGCTCGACCCCAGCATCTTTGCAACTCTAGCAGATCTGGTCAATCAAAGCCAGAACCAGGCTCAGCCTCAGAACCAGAATCAACCCAAGCCGGACGTTGGGTCTCCTCTTGATTTTTCCGGCAGTTTCCTCAATCAAGCAGGTTCATCGTCATCATCCTCGTTACCCTCGTCCGCTGCTCAAGTCCCTCAGCCTGCCGCCAGTTTGTTGAGTCGCCGCATGCAAAATCAACAACAGATGAATGGCCTGAATATGAGCGGTGAGGTTCACAACTCGTTCAATACAGTGCCACCACCATCTGGTACGTACATCGGCTCTACACCATCACCGGTGACTTTCGCCACTCCTGGAAGCTACGGTAGCGCCAGTTTCACCCAGCAGCCTCAGTTGTCGACATCCCGCGGTGGAACCGTTCCGTCAACGCCTTGGCAGTTCAATGAAAGGGGATCAGGCATGGGTTACGGAGAATCGCCTGTAGCGGCATCTGGAGCTGGTGACTTTGTAGGTTCATACCACAGCCCAGCAGAGGTGAGTTTCCGTTTGATACTCTTTCAACGAGATAGCATTCCTCTGATATCGTTGTAGACGTCTGTCGGTTCATCGAGATTCCCACCTATCGCGCCCCGACGTCGCGAAGCTCCTCAGCCGCCCGCCCCCGCCTATCCCAGCTATGGTAGTACCAACGGCAGTGTCCCGTCATCCCGGTTGCATTCGCGAGCGGGCTCCGAAGTACGACATGAACCGGCAATGACGCCCGTACCAGAGCAGCTCGATCTCAACAGTTTACCGCCTCTACCGGCGGGGTTATCACTCGAACATCTCTCCCAATACGGAAGTGCTGGTTTGGAAATGGCCATTCGTATCGGTATGGGCTTGGGTCAGCAAGCGAGACAAGCGAACGAAAGTGCATCCAACGCTTCATGGTCCGCAGCCCCAGCGAATGCACCCACACCGCCATCTTACTTCAACCAGATCTCATCTCCCGAGGCCTCATCTTCACAACGAGGTCGAGGGACGAGCATCGTCGATGACATCCTCAACGACGATTTCATGCATGGCCGAGTCCCATCTACGCCGCTGTTATCCCCGCCGCTCTCCAACGTTGCTTCGTTCCCTGTCACAAGACGCCCGTCGCAGAGCGATCTTACCAGTCCGACCATCCCCGAGGAAGGTACACCGGAGGAGATGGCTAAGAAGGATCCGCTGGCAACGCAGGTATGGAAGGCATACGCCAAAGCGAGGGATGTGTTGCCGAACGGTCAGCGAATGGAGAATCTCACTTGGCGAATGATGCACTTGACTTTGAAGAAGAAGGAGGAAGATGCAGCCCTCGCCGCGGCCGCCGCTGCTGCGGCTGCAGCTCAGGAGAAGCAAGAACAACAGGCAAGGGAAGCCCAGGAAGCTAGGGAGGCCATGGAAGCTAGGGCGGCCAGGGCGGCGAAAGAGGCTGAGACCGCTGCGACTACGCCCGTTGAAGCTGAAAGAGGAAGAAGGAAAGGCAAATCGAGGATTGTCGGTTTTGCAGGCGCAAGCAACCCTTCACCAGAGTGAGTCTTGTAACACTCCACGAAATATAAGTCGTTGTCCCGAGCCACTAACACCTAGTTGGCCCTTCAGTGGAATGGACATTGATTGGCGAGCAGCCAGCCGATCTCGATCACGTATGGCGATGGATATCGACTGGCGTGGCTCTTCCAGATCACGCTCACGCTCCGCTCTACCTTTCAAGACAAACCCCTTCAGCGAGGCTCACGCGCACCTTTTGCTTGCGTCTGGTGGCACACCGACGGCAGAAATGGGAAGCCACATGCCACCACCGGCAGATTGGCCGCCCAGCACCGGACAAGGACAAGCGTCTTCACATCTTGGACCTAGATCGAATGGATCAAGTCTACCTCGATCATTGGGTTCGAGAACGACCCAGATCGCGCCTATGCCTGAGATCTCGGAAGGCGTCGCTGAGGGACACGGTTTGATGGGAGACTTTGGAGCGTTTGACATACTGGCCGCTTCGGCGCCAGCTAATGGGACTACCATGACATTGGAAGATATACAGAAGGCTCTCACAGCGGGTTTGAGTCCCAACAGAGACCGACAGCCTCATCTTCCTGGCATCAACGGTCCTGGCCTTTACAGCGAGACCGAGGAGAACTTCCACCCTCAATACGGCTATCTACCTAGGCGGGTGCGAAAGACGAGTTTCGACCATACCGTTCGTCTGCATGAGGACGACGAGGGCAAAGAATCTACCTCGCCTAACTCGCAGACTAACCCACGTAAACGTCAAGCAGAGGCTTCTCCTCGAGACGGCAAGACACATCCTCTTCCTGCCGACGGCGACGCAGCCTTCCCCTCGACCGACTTCACCTTCAGTTTTCCCCAGTCATATGACAATTTCTTCGACATTGCTGCCGCCAGCTCAGGCACTCCCGCGCAAACTAACTCACACCAGCCCTCTGGGGAAGTGGAGATCACCGCGGAAGACTTGGCAGAATGGACGAGTCAGCCAGTCACCGCGGTCACATCGGCTTTCGGGTCACCGTCCGCATTTGGTATCGAACCCGGAATGTCGATGCCGAACCTTCCTCAGGGCGGCAATACAGGTGGAGACAACCCTTTCGACTTCCAGCAACTCATGCATCTATACCTCAACGCCAACTCCTCGGCGAGCCCGTTCACCCATATCAACCCAAGTCAAGTGCTGGGTGCAGGCGGCCAGGCAAGTGGATCTGTACCAACGAATGAGTTCTCGCCGAACGCGGTCTCTCCTCAAAGTGGCGCTCCCACACCTGGAAATGCGATCCGACCATTGCCGAAGGCCGTTGGCGGTAAGCCTGTAGAGAAGAAGTCGATGCTCCCGCCTGCTCGGTCCAACAGTTCGCCCAATCTTCAAGGCCTCAAAGCGCTTTCTCAGAGTAAGACTGCAGGTGCTGGTCACGCTCGTAACGTTTCAGCCAGTCAAGCTGCCGTCAGTACCACCAAGACTTCCAAGCCTGGAGACGCGAACGACCCAGCGGAGGTGTCGGACGATGATTCGGACGAGGATGAGGATGGTCCTGGATCGATCATGCCCAGCGGAGAGAATCCTACAATGTGCACAAATTGCCAGACGACTAATACGCCATTGTGGAGAAGGGATCCCGAAGGTCAGCCGTTATGTAATGCCTGTGGTCTGTTCTATGTGAGTCTAGCGCATACACATGTCATTCTTACCCACGCGAAGTATTGCTAATATTCATAACCTGCCAATTCCATCATTACACAGAAATTACACGGTGTCGTCCGACCTCTATCGCTCAAGACAGATGTCATCAAAAAGCGAAATCGAGCAGGGCCCGGACCGAAAGAAGGCGGTGCATCCAGGAAGAACTCGACTTCCAATTCCAAGTCCAACACACCTGCTAAGACCAAGACCACACCGGCCTCAAACGCAAACGCCACCAATGCAAGCGGCAGTGGTGGCGGCGGTGGCGGCAAGAAGCAGCGACGAGCGAGCGATGCTCCTTCGATTAGTGGGTCGGTGGGCACTACGACCGGCACGTCGGCTCCTGGCGATCCGTCGCCGCTGTCCACTTCCATGACGTCCATGCTGAGCATGTCGTAGACAACGGGACGTCGACGTGAATGGAGCTTGTGCTCTGACTGGTCGCTGTGACCACTCCCTCCCGTGCTTGGCATTACGCGACGGTGCATGGGGTGGCTGTGTTGAGGGGTCGGGGAGGAGTCCTCGAGAATCAGCGCGAGACGGCTCGGTGTACTCAGAAATAGACTAGATGTGAGCGTGACAGTCTCATACGCGTTTAATAGTCTCAATTCCATCTTCGCTGCAGACCTGTCTGTCAAGGACTTGCGCTTGCATTTTGTGCTCCTTTCTCACATCTATCATGTTCTATCTATTTCTTACGTTGTTCGTTCACAGCAGATCTTGATCTGCATCGGTTCGCGCTCTCTACTCTCTTACGTCAATTTCGACTCGATATCGGAGGCTCTTCTTTCTGGCTAGATTTCATCTTCATGGCCTCTGGATAGTATAGTAATAGACCTTTTGTATTGGTTATCTTGTTTTTTTTTTTTTCGTTTATGCTGCCTGGTATGGTTGGTATGTCAGATATGTCCAGCGACAGCAGAAACAGTATGATGGATCAGTCATGCAAACGCTTGGAAATACGGACGAACCACTGGACCTCTTCCATTCCATACAATAACATAATTGAGTTGGTTCGACTGGGGACAAAATTACTTGTGACATTGACGATATGGACATGGCAACTGACGTGTTTCAGCGTTGTACATACAGTGGGAGTGGATTACTGTACAAGTAATCAAACATACTCAACAGGGTAACGAATAACTTGATGCTAATTCAGCGATGAGAGGGGAGCGACCGAATGATATACAAGTCAAAGTAACGTATCTTTTGCGTGTCCTGTCATTGAAGTACTCGAATGGTAAGTAGCGTAGCAGGTCCGGTTTTATATACAGGACAGTAGGCATTTCATGAGTTGATCCAGTATGACTCCTTGAAACATCCTGTTGTTTTGTGTTCTGCACAGTATCGGGGACCGGTGAGTTAAGAGATCGATGATTAGCAGACCCCGCTGCAAGTGCAAGGGTGCATCGAGAGCAGGTAGAACAGACCAGACGAGCATCCCTACAACGTGCACCTCGAAGCTGTCTATATTAGTTCTACATGTACATGTGAAACATGTCTGATCGTCTGAACGTACGCGGGACGTTGTGCATGTGTAGTTATAGCAAGAGACCCAGATCGGTTGACTCGTGCTTGAGTATGCAGTAATGCAATGGAAAGCAGTGTAATGCGTGCAATCGTAGGTAAATAGTGACTGTGACTGTCATGCCTGCCGACCTACCATACCCACCTCACATGCACCGGCTCATAGTCAAGGGACGTTACGCCCAGCCCGTCTCTGTGAATCCTACACGAGGCGGCTGACAATACACGTCACCGGTCCACGCTTGCGCTTCTTCGGTTTTTAAAGCCCTCCCCCCGCCCCGCCCGTCTATCCCGATCGCATGCGACCCTCCCCGGGGCAGACAATCTTGTATTGCTGCGACACGCCGCGAAGATCATCGGTACGAGACTTCCCGCTCGCAATGTACTCGCACGATGAATGCACTGATCAGATGATGATGGTCTGCTCGATCACAATGAATGAAGATCGTACGAACGAGATT
Organism: Kwoniella heveanensis BCC8398; assembly: GCA_000507405.3. Classification (NCBI taxonomy): domain Eukaryota; kingdom Fungi; phylum Basidiomycota; class Tremellomycetes; order Tremellales; family Cryptococcaceae; genus Kwoniella; species Kwoniella heveanensis. The sequence continues at coordinate 233,874 of KI669494.1, forward strand.
GCTTGTATACCTTTTTACATACTTGACCTTTTTTGACCATTTCTCCATCGTTCTATCCTCCCTCTCCGCCCGCCCCTCTGTCTTTCGACGTGCAATGAGGGTTTCCGATAAACGGCAACCGGTAGCCAGACGGCGGAGCGGCCAGACGCACGGACGAACGAACGGATTGTCCTCCAGCGTTCTGGCGCTGTAAAGGTAGTGGATTCAAGAAGAGAGGGTAGTTCAGAACGAGGGGAGGACACACCTGGGATGGTCGTCCCGGATGCGAGGCGATGCGAATGAGTAAAATAGATGAACGAGTAGGTAGGTGATATACTGTACAGGTTGGTCATACTTGTGTGATGTCTGGCTGGTCTAGTATCTCATCCTCTTCGAATCCCGATCATCATATGATCCACCAGCACCACCACCACCACCGTATCCACCGCCGCCGCCGCCCGCACCACCACCATATCCTCCCCCGCCGGCACCGGCACTGTCATAATCCCTTTTTCCGAATCCACCACCACCACCGCCTGGTGGTCCTTGACCGTAACCGTTGGACTGATAACCCCCTCCAGGTCCAGGTGGGCCGCTGTGCGTCCGGACCCAACAATAAAGTAAGAATACCGAAAAGGTCAAAGACAAAAGCCAAAGTTCAATACGTGATTGAAGATAAGGTAACAGTGTAGAAGGTAGCCGCAATCCAGAGTGTAAGCTGATGAGTTGATTGAAGCAGGATTGCCGACTGAAAAGATGGGGATTAAAGAATGAAACGACTTACCCGTAGCCACCACCCCCGGCCCCGCCTCCGTATCCTCCGCCACCGCCACCACCACCTCCATACCCGCCAGGGGCACCACCGCCGTACCCTCTATCTCCTCCACCACCTTGGAAGCCGCCTCTTCCACCAAACCCACCGCCACCGCCACCACCTCCGAATCCACCTCGTCCGCCTCCGCCGAAACCTCCTCTATCTTGGAAGCCTCCTCCACCACCTCCGCCGAACCCACCTCTACCACCTCCAAATCCACCTCTGCCACCGCCAAAGCCGCCGCCTCGAGGTGGTCCACCTCGGAATCCTCCTCTGAATCCACCTCGTCCGCCGAATCCGCCCCCGGCACCGAAAGCAGGTATGACCGGTGCAGCGTCGGGATTGACAGGTTTCGGTCTGCCACCTAATCCGCCGCCAAGTTTTCGGGGTTTCCAGCCCTTAACGGTACGTCCTCTCTCGACATCGACGAGGATCTTCTTGTGGTGAATAGGGATTCCTTCGGCATCTTTGTATGCGGCTGAGACGATGCGAAAAGGTGTAAGGAGTGATAGTCAGCTCTGTGCTCCTTATTCCGTTCAACTCAGTGGGGGATCCATCTGGTAACTCACCCTTCATATCTCGCTCTCGCTCATATACGATGAAAGCATAACTCTTTGATTTTCCTTTACGGTCTTTGACGATGCGTATACGCTCGATCGCGCCGTACATTTCGAATTCTCGTCGCAAGTCGACTTCCGTCGCTTTTTTGGACTGGAGTGCAGGGTGAATCAGAATATATCAGCTTGCAAGCTCGATCTTCTCTTTCGATGTTCGTATGATTTTCAGGCGCGGAAATGCCACTCACTAATCGAGAGATGAACAAGGTCTTGTAAGGGTCGCCTACAGCATTGGGATCGTCATTTGGTTTGTCTATTTTACGAACAGAGGTGTCCCACGTCAGTCATCGCCCTCACTTCCCTGACGTTACATGAAGAAGTAACTGGTTGGTCTGCTCGCGTGTATCAAGCGAGCGAGATGTTCAACCATATCCTGTCACTCACAGTTCTTCTCCAGGTTCTTCTTGTACTCTTCCTGCCTCTTCTTCCTGAGCTCCCTCTTCATCTTGATAGCCTCTTGACCTATCAGCCCCATCTCCTTGACGATGTCCCGCTTCTTTCCCTTCGTGACTGCCTTCTTCTCGTCGGAAGCTTGAGGTTTCACTTCCCCATCTTCTCCTTCTGCGCCATTCAACTTCGAGCCGCCCTCCAACACATTCTCCTCGTCCGCAGTAGATGTCTGTGGTTTGTCTTGTTGTTGTTGGTCGTCGCCCGCGTCCATACCTTGACGCACTTCGGCGTCCTCTGCTTCTTCCCTCAATCGCGTGACGAGCTCCGCTACACCTTGCAATTTGTTGGGACCTCGAACTCGCTCATCTTTCGTCAAAGGCTTGAGGAAAGGTGGTTGCGGTCGAGGTGCGAAGAGCCGCAAGAGATTTGGCGGGAGAAGATGGGACATGGTGATGACTCGAGCGAGACTAAAAGCCCCCTAAACAATGAATTGGGTGAATTCGGAGTGGCAGACCCTCAATGCTTGGAAAATGCAGGTGTTGAGCGCGAAGGCCAAGGAAGGAAATGTATCGTTCCTAATCGTGGCTAGCAGCGATGATGATCGATTTTCAAGCTGCAGTTGGTTTCCTGTCCGCCTATGGTTCTCCAAAGCCAATGCAGGCGTGCGATCGGGCGGGCTCTCTGCTTGACTGATGTCCGAGTCACTCGAACTTTAACTTGGGCGTCACTGTCACTGTCATTGTCACTGTTATCAGATCAGTCAATCGCTGCAAACTCAAGCTATCGAGCAGCATCCAGCTTCCAACAGCAGTGGCACGCATAGACAGACACTCAACGGCATTTTACCGGAAAGACTGAATGTGGCAGCCAGCGTGCAGAGCATAGAGTGTTTTCCACGTGGCATGCTCGCAGCAGGAATGGAGATAACCGAACATGTCATCTGCTCGTCACAGCTTGCAGCTTGCGTTCCCATTGCCGAAGCGATTACACCAGCTTCTTCCTGGTCGTTCTTACAATCTTGACATTGCCCTCTCACGATATCCCATAGTTCATTCACCTTCAAAGCCTTTTACCTATCCTACTGATCTCGTCTGCTCAGACAAGCAACGTAACAATCCGTTAACGTATGACGAACTGTGTCGACATCCTCCCAAACATCCGATACTGAACCCCGGTAGAGAGAAGAATAAGACCGTACCCACTCACACCATGCCTGACGATCTGTCATTCCTCGACCAGCTCGAAGAATGGATAGAATCGCAGGTTCCGAATAATTTGCATGATCTGCCGTACAAGATGCTCGAGACAATGGAGAAGGTGACCAACGAGCTGTGTGAGTATTGTTTCCCTTAATCTTATACCTATGCTTCCAGGTGCACGGTGTATTGTGCGGTATCGGACACGAAGCTGAAGTCATCTCATATCTATGTTCGCATGCGACCTCCGCAGTCGAGACGCTCAATATCCACGGCCCACCTTCAATCTCCATTCCCTTTCCGCCTTTCTCGGGCAAAGAAGCACCCCCACCTCCTCCTCCTCCGCCCGCACCGATGATCCTCACCAAATGTAACTCGCTGTACGTTCGATCAGGCAAGTTGCTCAAAGCACATCCGTACGCTGTCGGCGCCGCCTTGTCGGTCGGACTCGGACTCGGCGGACTGGCCGTGTACAGATACTCTGGAGTTGCGACGAGCTTCGCAAAAAGGTTGAACGAGAGGCGAAAGTACGGTGTAAGAGGAAGAGAGGAGGATGGAATGCTCAAAGAAGCTATAGGTGAGTCATCTCTCCTGTCTCTCTTCGATCCGGCCACAGACGCGCGGGAGGAAACCAACGCTCATGTCTTCTTATCGTTTCCTCTCCTTTAGTCATCCTGTGCCCCTCGCCCATGCCTCCCATCCTGATCCCGCTTGCTGCGAGTCTTCTGAGAGCGGGGTACATCGTCCTCGTTGCCGTTCCTAACACGAAGGACGCCGATGCGGTCGAGAAACGACTCAGCGGTCTTGACGAGAAGTCCGCTCTCAGGGTCCTGATATATGATCCGGATGATGTGAGTGTCAGTCCCCCATTGCTGTCTGTAACGATTCCAAGCCGTGTGCGCAAGACCATGATGGTTGACCGTCCCTCTATGTGCATTCCCACAGACCACCACTTTCCCTCCTTTCCACCGCTCGCTCTTGGCCACACTTACCCTTCGTTTCCCATCATCGGGCAAATACCCCGCTGGCGACCCGTACAACCCTTCTCCAGCGCATCTTCCGCATATTCATGCCTTCCTTTCACTGTACCCCTTGAACCCCTCTCCTCCCTCGCAGCCGGGCGGTCTACCTGCATTGCCCACGCTCCTAGCGCCGAACTCGGATGGTACCACACCGGCATTGATCAACTTCTTCCCGTCAACCTCGGTTCTTGCCACGCCGAACACGTTCGCCAGCCAAGTCCTCACCTCTAATCATCTCTTGCTAGGCAAGAACTTGTCTGCCTCTTCTTCCGCGCGCATCGTCAACGTCTACGTTGGCGACATCACTCTCCCGACGCTTCCGGCCATCCTTAGCGGAGGCAAAGCTTTGACCAGGCGACAACAGGCCAAGGAACGACTGATGGCAAATTCGACTGCTGTGACAAAAGTATCGATCATCAAGGATTATGTCTTCGGTTCATTCGCCGCGTTCTACGGTAACCTCGCAGGTATACTCGGCCTCGGTACGGCGGTCAAGAGCTACAGCTCGTTCGAGACACGGGTGCTCAGGATCATCAAGTCGCCTTTCATCTATCGCAATGAGTACTACCTGGGCGGCAGGTCATTCTTGCCACTTTTCATCTCGCAGCTAAAGCTATCTCCGGCATTCCTGCCTTCCATCTTGGCCTACATTCCGGCTCTTCCTGCAGCAACTGGTCCGGGCTTGCCTCCTCTTGCCAGAGGTCTGAGCCCCTCTTCTGCAGCGAGCTCAAGTGAGAAGCAGAGGCAAGGCTCCCTAACCCCTCGAACGCCGACTAGCGCGTCGGCTAGTGCCTCAGCATCGAGCAGCGACCATGAAGGAGCCGAAGACATGGCTAGTTCGATTCATACCGGCACTAGCGCGAGCTCGGGGGTTGGTGCTGAGAGCGAAAGTAGCGGCGGTCTCGAAGGAAGCTGGGTAGGGTTGGAGACGGGCAATTAAGGGGAAGGCGTGAGGCCGAGGCCGAAGAGATTGTCCAGTGGAGCAGAAGAGACAAGACCCGGTTCGGTATGCGGGTCAAGCTGTGATGAAGCGACGAGGCGGTGCAAAAACGGCGATGAATCGGGATGATTGATCTGTCCCCGTGAGGCGTGTGTACGACAGAACCCCAAGTCAGTATGTAGCTGAGGACCTAAAGCTGCCAGGTAAGCAGGAAAGCGGAGGAGAAAGAGCGCGGAATCGAAATTCGACTGATATCTACAAATCTTCAGTCTGTACCCCACCCATCTCTGCAATGTATAAGTAATTCCCATGTGTGTGGTAAAGTAAATCTTGAAATCAAATACGTTGTAGTCAACCTTTGTTGTGTGCTATCCGATGACAGCTTCTTCTGACACACGAGTAATCGTACTATCATAACCAAACAAATATCAGTCAGTATCAATATCAGTATCAGCCGTCATATGCAGCAGAAGTGTGATATATATATACTCAAGTCTTGGAGCAATTCGCGTGGATATCGAGGGGTGTATTCGCTGGGCGCCAACGAAGGGTATCATCGACATGTTCGACGCGTCGGGCAATGGCAATGGCAATGGCGCGGTACTGTCTGTATCTGTAAAGTTAATACGGGTACAGTGGGAATTTGAATCTAATACCCGTCGGACTTCACCCAGCCAGTGTAAACATTCCTATCGATATCAGATCCCGTATCGATTCATGTGCGACCACTTTAGACGGTAAGAGTTGACACAGAATCTTAGGCGATACGATAGGACGCGATACGATAGGACTCGATACGAAACGTTGCGATGCTCCATCGACGTCCAACAGCTTCAGCGTCTGTGGGCGTGTCCTCCACCACATCCGGACCTGGTACTCCCCCGAGACGAGACAGTAGTAACAGTAACACGAATACGGCATACAGACCACTCCGACGACAATCAGCGAATCTATACCCAAACGCATCACAATCCACGCCTTCAGCGTTCAGCAATCCCGATGCTCCTTCGGCTAGATATACTTTGCCTATACCATCTCCGCTGAATATCTCGTCTGGCTCGTACGCTGCTCCTGCTTCGAGTTCACAACAGGGGCTTGCATATGGTAATAGTTATCAACCTAACGGTTATGGGTTCTCCTCCGGACCTGGACCAGGTTATGTGGCAGGATACGAGGGAGGAGGAGGAGGAGGCGGAAGAAGGGTTGTTGATTTCAGTGCGGAGGGCATGAAGAGGATCATCAGCGATTTCGTGGACAATGTGGGCGCCGGATTGAGGGATGGATTGAAACTTGAGAAGAGCTGGAACCTTGTCTGGAGGTGAGTCGAGTGTGTGCCAATCCGCCCTCAGTCGCAGATCAGGTCATGGAGCCCTTGTCTCGAACACGGCGCTCGAAGACATGCAGCCAAGCAGTCTGCCAGTGACGGGCAAGCGAAGCATAAGCGCCAAGCCATCAACAATTGACTTAATCACCCATTGGCCTCCAGTGATCGGGAACTGAGGACGCTCGTCCTCAAATCTACGTGAGTGTATCGCAGTAACGTTTTGCCTGGAACACCCGCGGATCCAATCTTGCATATCCGGACGAATACTGACAGACATATTGTGGTCTATACTCGTAGCATGATCAACCTCCTTTCCCTCCTCTTGCTCTCCCTCTCTTCGCTCATCTTCTCGCCGCTGTTGGTGCACCCGATCTCGCCGACCATGGAAACACGCACGAAAGAGATTGGCATGTGGTATAATATCTTATTGAGCTGGCCTGTATTTGTCGTTTGTTTTTGGGTCAACGTGAGTACAAATCGGATTTGCTTTTGTCATTCATGCCTCGATGTGACAACGGCAGATGCAGTAGAGCCTTGTTAGCTCTTTCTGACCCTCTCAGAGTGGCTCTGAACGGCTATCTCGGCATGAATACCGTCTGACTCGCACATCTTGCATTCTTAGGCATCCTGGGGGCCGTCCATATCCAGAAGGGCGCAGTCGACTTTACATCCCTCGTGAGCACATATATACCTGTCGATCAATTTGCTTCAGACCTCTGGCCATATTTGTTGTTCGAGCCTGACCCATGTGCACATCTCTGCTCATCCGACCCATCTATTCTGACACCTCTCCTCGTCTCATCATAGACATCGGTTCCAACCTTCCCCGGCCTCAACGCCCACCTCCGCTACCCCTTCTTCATTCTCCTCGAAGAAGGCCGACTTGAACAGCTCACCCTATTCTTGGGTATTCACGGCTGTTGCGCGAATCTTGTTGATCAGCGATTTCACCCTCGTCTCGCGCTTGATAGGGATGACACCCCTCGTTGGACGGTTGGCCGCCTTTGCATATATGTGTGTCATTGACGCCTACTACTTTTTCGAGTGAGTTTTTGTGCCAAGAATCAACAAAGTCACTTTAGTGTGCCCCTGAGTGATAGGTTGCGACCGTGTGGGCCCGGACTCTGAATGGAGCTGAGCGGACTTGTTCGTGTGTTGTCATAGATGGAACTTCTTGCAGAAGCACTGGCCGTTGGATCATAGGATACAGTACATGCAAGATCGCACAGCCTACATGTTCGGCTTTGGTGAGTTGGCAATATTTTGGTCTGCCATCTGTTTCATGTAGCTCGAAGGATATTCGTCTGTTACAGACACCAAGCCAAGGGAAATTGAGCTGATCACGGGAATGTCTATGTGCGTGCTCAGGCCTTCCTGCTACCTTCATAACATCCTTCGGGCCACCGCTCGTCAAGATGGCGGTGTTCGCGTTGATTTACCCTTTTGTAAGTACGGAGCTATGTCCAGCTAGAACATCGCCTACTTCAGACTATAGTACCCTTTGGACGTGACATGATTCGTCCTACCACACGCACACACTTTTCCAATGCCGTGATGAGGATTGACTGGAGACCCTTGTTGCCCGATTCAGTTCGTCCTTCAAGCTATCCAGTCTCGACCACCTTCATCGAGCGCCGCGACCCTGGGCAGTGGCGGAACTGGCTCACTACTCCCGACAACCCCATCACCCCACGCCTCGCTACCGCCATCACCCGTTGCAGGCGACCTGAATTCGAATGATCCCTTCTTGTCATTCCAGTCCAACCCTGCGGCTTCCCACTCTTACTCAAGTGCGAGTGACTTCTCCGCTTCGTCCTGGAAGATCCCAGGGACAACGGTCCACGTTCGTATACCGCTACCGCTGAAACTCCCGATCTTCTGGTTAGCGAGCTATGCGCTCATAGGTGTCAAGTGGCTCGAGATAGCTTCGGCGAGAGACAGGACTCGCCTCGCGAGAGATTCGAATGGGGCGGGTTCGTTGGGGCTTGGACTCAGAGGAATCAACGTCAAATCGTTCGTTGGTAAAGAAAGACCCGGCAAGAGGGCCTATTGAGCTCCAGTATGCCGGTCTTGTAGGAGTCGATCTCGACTCATGAGATCAGGCCAGGAGGTATGGGCAGAAAATAAATGCCTTTCACCGATCGATGTGCGATGTGCCGTATATACAGTAGGAGCCAGACACCACATAGATATAGAACATGCAACTTGTGTACAGTGTATAACGGTGTGAGCGACTTCATGGTCGTAATGGAAGCGAGAGAGGCGATACAGCAGGATCCCGCGACTCACCAAGACCCACAATACGTATTCCATCGGCCAACGATATCTCACCCTCCCATAGTCTCTTCCCTTCTCGCTCACCCTTTATTGGCAGACTATGTTCATGAAGGCTCGACGACACCGGAAAAGACTGCGAATCAGGGATCGCGCTTCAAATTGACATGATGCAGAAAACCACTTGAGCGTGTCTCTGACTGATGCTCCTATAGCTAGACACGGTTCAGTCATAAGGAAGGATGTGCAGCTTCAACCTCTGCTCTCTTTCTAACCTCTGCAAGGATAGCGATCAGCTCTACAGGACTGCGTCGTCGGTGAAGCACTCCATACGACTGTGTAAGGTCGAAGAGAGTGTGCACTGCTAGGCGGATGCGCCCAAACGGCAAGCGTCGTCGTGGCATTTCCCGGTACCTCAGAGGGAAGCATGCAGATCCACCAGCCTCTCATGACATTGCGTTGCAACCTACTGATCCTGGACGGGTCGTCTCAGCAGATGCAGGGCCTATGAAAATATGTACTGTACACGTACAGTACTCGTTTTCGTTGCGCAGAATATAACAGTTCATTGCGTACAGTACTCGAGTATGCGTGGCAGGGCACCTGCTGTAAACGCGAGAAATAGTCACAGGCGCAAGAGGAATCGTGTCACCTTAAGGGACCGAATAGGCGTTGAGGCTTTCTTACCTGGCTCGACAACCTCGCGTCGGGGCGGCGTCAGTACTCCGACAAGCATCTACTCTACTCTACTCTACTCTCATCCAGTCGTCGGCTTCGGCATACTGTTCGGGTTTGTCGGTCTGTGCTGCCCAGCAATGTAATGTACTGGCCCGCGAACGCGAAAATGCGTCGCACACTGGACCGCAGCAAGGCGGTGAATGATACATTATGTTACTTTGGTGCATGCCTGGACTTTGTCTGTCGTGCATCAAGGCCGCGTCACGAGTACGAATACCGTACATGCTCATCGTATCGGACGGATGGAGCTAATACTCTATAGCATATACATGAAACCGTCACTCGCCGCATTGTATGTACTCGAGTGCAGATCGTATCTGGTGTCCCGCGGATTAAACTGGAGTTGCTGTACTCATAGGTTCAGCGGCCCATGGACAGTCTCCTTCGAGACTTCGAGAGGGCGTCACACAGCACCTTCTTCAGCCACCCCCCACTATATCGATTTGCTTCCTTCAGGCCGACCCTCAACTGCCACCCACGACCGCGGAAGAGATCATCGAGTGAAATGATGCCGCCCCACCGCACTCGCCATTGAGTGTACAGTATATACACAGACAAGGACTCGTACACCTGAGTGCGTCTCGCCTTCCCTCCGCGTGAAGTGGGATTGTGGAATTCTAGATGCGAGACAGCAGCCTGAGAGATGCCGGTCAAGTTCGGTGGCCGAAGACAAGACAAATTTCAGAAGCTTTGAATCTGCGAAAAAGATGGATTCTCTTCACTGTAGGACGGCAAAGATACACCGCCCTGAGGAATGCAGAGAAGGAGCGTGTACTGCTTGGAGATTCAGTGAAGGGATCCCCGGTGAGCAGGGCGTTATGAGATGGCTATCTGTGCTGTCGAATGAGCTAGGAGCCGCTTATGAGTGACGTGCATATGGTTCTATGCCATACTGTACACACTATAGATGCCAGCGGTACACAGTATGACCATACATACTCGAGATGTGCGAGGCAGTCCACGAGTAGAGTACTGAGCCTTCGTGATTCCGTGAGGCATAGCTGATCACAGTCCCTATAATGAAATATGAGTCCTCCACAAGCGATGTTTCGTGTCCATCTTCGTGCGCATCTCACCCCGCTGGCACAAAGCCAGGTGCCAAGGCGGGGCGGGGTCCGAGTACCTTACCCTAGGCAATCGCGAGTAAAGAGACGCACCACCTATCTTCGGGTTCCAAGACGAGCGCACTATCGATCGTGACAAAAAGGAAGAATGAAAAACAACCTATCTCTCTCTTCCCCTTACCACCTGTCACTCATAGCGGCATTCGAGTGATCGTACTAGTACTACCAGTAGTCTTCGTACGGTTTTTGGTTTGTCTTGTCCATTGAGGTGGCTCGGTTCTTGAGGAGACGGACGGCTTCGATCGGAGCTAGTACGAGTAGATGAAATCGATCACTCTTTTGTCCCGGCCACCAGTGTATTATCCGCTTCCCCTCGTGTTTATTCAAGTCGATCCCTTGAAGCCCTGCTATCTTTGTCTACCGCATCCGTACAGAACGGCTCATCGCTGTCGGGGTGGGCTGAACCTCGTGGCATGTCATGTCGAAACAGCCCACACAGAGTGAACGGGCCAGCTTATTCCCCCTCCTCCTCCTCCTCCTCTCCCTCTTCAGGCTCACACCGGAGAATTGGCCCTGAGGACGAGGAAATTAAGCTTCAGGAGCATCATCTTTCTCTCCATTTCTGAATTATAGCACATGCTAGGAGGCGACTCGGAAAATTGGGCGGAGCTCGTTATTTAGACGCGGCTGCCAGCTGATTGATTCTCTTGAGAAGTTTGCTTGCCTCACGCTGCGTGCTGTACTGTACGGGGTCCACCGACTGACGAATGAAAGGTCTGACCTCGGTCATATACATCTTCTGGCCATTCCATTGGGCGACGGGCACGGGGGGCGCTCGGTCATGTTCCTTCTGTCAGCGTCAAGAACAACTGGCCCGAGCACGATCGGTCTTGTCATCACATATGGTTACAGGTACACGCTACTGGCTGTAGCTTGGTCCACGCTGCACGGGTGACCCGCAAATTTGACTCGACAAGCTAGCTTTGATGGATGCAATTCAAGTCAAAGTGTTGGAATGCCAAATTTACCTCCGAAGACCACGAGTTACCCACCAACTGCGCTTTTTCATTATCCCTACGTACTCCATGCGATTTGGGCTCAATCATGGTCAGTCCCGCTTCTACTAGAGCGCTCCTGAATTGCCACACCATGCGCCATATACCTTATGCTGCGGTCCGCTGGCCGGCAATGAACTATACTAGCTAGCTAGCTAGCTAGCTGGACCATTGGGACAAAGGCTCCACCTGTCTTGAATTGTGGCCGTAGGTAGATATACCGCCGAGCCAACCAGACCGGCCGGCGGTATATCACTATCATGCGTTAAATCCGGATTGCAGCTGCAGCTCTCAAGCAGTCATAACGTTACAGTAAAGGTATACATACCTCCGACGTCTTTGGGGTATAGTAGGTATGGGTGAGTAACCTGTGTGTCAAAAGAACGGTGACGTGAACATGTAGTAATATCTCGTTGTGTTCGAGAAAGGAACGCCTACTTAGTAACTAGCAGTTGGGGGGCCAAGATCTCGCAGTTCGGCGGCTGCAACTTATCTGTCTGCAGCCAAGACTTCACTGGCCATCTTGTCACTCGACGCACCCACAGGGGCAGCGAGAAGGAACAGCCTTAAAGCGTGTATGGGGACTGATCTCCTCGGGGTTAGCTACATGGGACGATTACCGGTCACCAAGTCTCTTTCTGTAGTTGTCTCCACCAGACCGATAAATGCGACGGGTCTAGCCCTTTATCTGTTTCTGATCGGGACGTCCTATCCTACTGAAAATTCAAGCACCAAAAAACCAAACACCACTTCGCTCTATAGAAATATATGCTCCGGATTGTGGTGACCCCTTTGTAAAGTATTTAGCCGGTGTGGGAGTCAGACGCAAGCGTCGCAAGTGCGCGTATAACGAGAGCAGCCAAGATGATCGGGTTATTAGATTGGCGCGACAAACGCCTCTTGGAGGTAGTGCATCATCGCAAAGCAGCAAGGTAGAGGGTTTTTCTTTTCTCTGTTGTGCAGAGTGCCGATGCAGCACTCTACAGCGTAGAGATGACAGTGTGGTGTCTATCGATCGGCTAACAGCGGACGGATTGCGTATGTGAGCCGAAGTGCGACAGTAGATGACTTGGATTGTGGCTGTGACAACGATGCACGCCACCATCCTCATATCCTTCGTGTATATAGCAACTGCTGCCGAGGCTGGATGCTCTGCTCTGAGAACGCCATCGTTCACGTTCCCGGGCGAGCGGGAGATGGCTGCGGCTGAAGGTAGACGTGCTCATCTTCGGGGGAAGGTGGCTTTTTAGTTTCTTCTTCTTCTCTCTCTATCTCTCTCACATATCAAGACGCTTTGCAGGCGACGCTTTGCAGGCTTGGCTTTGCAGGAACGTAAGGGCAAGCAAGTGAGAGGCCAACAGAAAAAAGGGAAAGGAGTCATCACTTTTCGTGCCTTGCTCATCTCATCTACTTTGTTTAACCCTGACATCGTGGATTTTTTCGCGTTATTTCCCCGAAATCTCGACACGGCCCCTCCTCCTCCCCTTGACACCTGTCGAGTCGTTATCCCTTACCTATCGCGCCTGCACCTGCGACTTACGCCCGCATGCGCTGCTATATATGCTGCTACCTACCGTACAGTCCAGTCCTTCTGGCTTTATGCAACAGGGGAGGTGCCGTGGGACCTGGACCTGACCTGCCTAACTTTATCGGCAGGATGGTGGATGCAAGTACTTTGCACGGTAGGAGTATTCTGATACCGGAAGAGAGTGGGGCGAAGGCCGTCGGGAGGGGAACCACCGGCCGAGCCGAATCCGCTGGAGGATTGATTACCTGCAAGTGCAATTGCAGGAGGTTGCTGGTGCAGAGATCGCTGACGGCTGACGACGTGACGTTACGCCGCAACCAAGAAGCACCACTCGCTCAAGACCGAGACCGAGACTCAAGAACCCAAACAACGGCATTAGCGTACAGATAGATGAGCTTTTAAATTTCCGCGCAGCGCTCGCTCAGTCAAGCTGAGAGAGGGAGAGAGCGAGAGAGAAGAGAGCTAGAGCTAAAGCAAAGGTGTTGCTCCGGACCATCCGGAATTTTCACGTACAGCGAGTGTACATAAGTTACATGTATGTACCTATCTCCAACAACACCCCATCTGATACCGTATGCGACCAAACCTTTCGATCACGATATTATCCTATCCTAAGTGAAGTCATCTTTCCTCCTACCTTTGACATACCTCACTCGACTGTCTCGAATCTCGAATCTCCAATCGAACATCGCATCTTGCCATTCCTCTCGAGATTCAGATCCACAGCTTATTAGGCCTCAGCGCACATACGTATCCAGTCAAGCTCTCACGCTCCATCAACCCGACACTTGATCAACTACCTCGTCATCTATCTGACTGGGTTCCAATCCCAGACGTCGACTCGCTCGCTCGCTTGCTTGCTTTCTTACCAAAAGTACACGCCCCACTTTACTCCGATCAGCAATATTCGATCGCCGTGGTGGACAAAGCGGTCCAAATCAAGCAGCAAACCACGCTCTTGCTCAGTCCACAATATACACGTAGACACCAACCGAGACACGGACAAACGATCTAGATTCTAGACTCGAGTTTCGAGTTGAATCCGCCTTGATCTCCGAGACACACATCTGCCTGCATATTACAATCACAATCACAATCGCAGTTTACGCCCTGAACAAGAAGACGACGGCAACATCGCCAATCAGCAACTAGCACTAGCAGACAGACACTATTAATTTCGTTTAATTAAGTCATCAAATTGGCTTGTTCCCCACTCGACCGTCTGTCTACCCCCCTTCCCCCATTAACCTCTTCTTCGGCGATTGTCATTGGCCTATATCAACGACGACTCGATCTCGACTCCGCTCGGACCACGATTGCAGGGTATCACAGTCATATAACTGTGCTCGGACTTGCTTCCATCTTTTATGGATAAAAGTAGTCCGATAAAGGAGGTATCGAAGGAGGATCGAGGGTCGCGTCGGTCTAGAGAAGACAGGAAACACGGAGATCAACACGGCGATCAAGCGACTGTAACGCACAGAGCTTCATTCCCAAAAATCATCTCAAGAAATCCTTGCTTCGTCGATACATTGCCGGCATCGCCATCCGTGCGACACCCGTCCTTTGTATCTCATCCCAAGCGAATCAACGCACAGCACCTCTAACTTATCAGCCAAGCCAAGCCAAAAGAAGCGAATCTCAAAGGAAATAACAAGCTCACGCACGCACACGCACACGCACACACACTTTTTGCGCACCGACGTTGAACCTTGACAGGGCGACAAAGGCAAAAATCAACCGATACCATACCATCGGTTAACATCGATATCGACAACCGCAAAGCCTCGGAGAGCATACCAGGCCCTTGGTACTAAACCTCCGATCCACCAAACCAGGAAAGTCAAACATATATATATAAGCTGTTGCTCATTTTACCTCCGCATCGACGGCATCGACTAGCCCAGATCGCACTTGCCACCCTTCTTTCGCTAGTCGACCCCATCTGTCGCGCTAGTGGATTGTCCTAAAGCTCGTCATCATCATCAGCCCAGTATCCGTCCTTTGCGACATCTGGTAAGCATCTGTGGGACTAGTGAGACTACCATCGACCTGTTTCGCGATACTTTCTTGGTCATGAGCTGAGACGCACATCCAAGTGAGTTGGGAGTTATTGCTGGTCATTCATTGCTGTCCCTCCTTTCTAGTCTCGAGAACCTCTCGGATCCTTTGCGTCCAACGTCCTATGCCGTCTTTCCCTTCAATTTCGTTCCTTGCGTTCCCTTATATATACGATCACCGCAGCAAAACTCTATCTGTGCTTCTGGTTTTTGCATCCAGGTATCGTTATTAGCAGTTGAATGTGCTGATAATGGTGGACCCAAACGTCTATTTCGTCTGGCAACAGATGTCAAACTCTTACCCTCAGGCCGAGGGCTCGCAACAACCCCATCAGCAGCAGTCGTACCAACATCCGCAAGTAGGTCCGGAAACGGGTCAACGACATCGACCGCCTGCTATTCAACTACCTCAAAATCCATACGAGCATCAGCACGCTCAAACTCCGCATCATGGGCAGTACCTGCAGAGCCCTGGTCAGCCGCAAGGTTATTATCCTCCGCCACCTCCCCCAAACATCTTCTATGCGGCTGAAAACCAACCGCCAGGTCCACCGCTCAATATGTCCTTCGATTCTACGGGACAGGCGCGAACGGATCACGATGTACCGTCAGTGCTCATGCCTCAAGATGGCATGCCGTTGACATACATCCAACAGCAACATCTGCAGCAACAGCGGAGTCAACAGCCGATGATTGTATCACCTTACGAGCACCCGATGGGAGTACCCCTGGGAAGCGGCTCGTCTCATAATGACGCAATGCCCGAATACTTTCCGCCCCCGCTCCTAACACCTACTGGTATGATTAATAGCGGGTCATCACATAATCCCAACATGGCCGAGTATTTCCCCGCTCCTGCCATTCCTGGTCCACCACAAACAGGTGTTGTAGGACATCCGCTACCCAGTCCATCTTCAAACTGGCAATCAACAATACCTCAACCACTATCTGCCAATTCGCACAGTAGGTCCAATACCCATGCGACCGCTTCCAGTGGTTCACACTCTCGAGCGGTCACTGGATCCGGATCGGGCGAGAAATCGAATGGGTCCAAGACGACCAGACAGCAGTTCACAGCGTGTGGAGCCTGCCGACACAGAAGGGTCAAGTGTGATCTGAAGGACAAACAGGAGGCGGCGGAGAAGATCGCAGAAGAGGAGAATGACAGGGGCGTCGGTCCAGCTAGAGGTAAAGCTGGCAATAAATCGAAGAAGGTTTCTTGCACGAATTGTGTAGAGAGAGGACTGAATTGCATGTGAGTTTGCCAAATCATTCACTTCCCGATCCTATGTTTTCATTTGAACCATCAGGTGATGTCGCTGACACGTCCGTAAACCTTTTTCTTATTGCCTTGTGCGACCACACAGCGACGAGTTCGCGCCTTTGAAAGCCGCAAAGCAGCTTCGACGAGGCAAGCGGATATCAGAAATCGAGATGTTGTTCGGTAAATCGGCTGCGAATGCTGCTATGGTGCATCAACCTACTGGCGAAGCCTCAGACCCGTCGGTCAGCCACTTCAAAGGCAAGGAGAAGGAGGATGGCATTCCCGACCTTACCAAGGAATTTTTCGAGTCTGCGTTCTTTCGACGATTCCAAGTACAACGTGAGTCTCCCACCGATTTTCGCCAGGAGCAATACCTGGATCGCGCTGACAGGTGATTTGGCGGGATCCATTATATACTTCGTCACGATGTCACACAGGTCCCGTCATTGATCCGCAAAATTTTATCGGTCGATATCTTGCCAACCCAAACCCGACGGCGGCGTCCATGGGGCCCGAAGGAGCTATCCTATGCCATGTGCTCTTCGCTTGGGCCATCTCGTACGGTGTCGATGAAAATGGACGACTCGATGTCCCAGAGGGCGGTGGTGCCCCACTGGAATCGGTGAACCTGTTCGGCCCTAGTGATGGCGAGATCAAGCGAGAAGCAGATCGACAAAGAAGGAAGGATAAGATGCGCCATGTCGTTGAAATCATCCTCAAGGAAATAGACGACTGCGGTCTGATGCGGAAACCCACTTGGGATGGTGTCAGAGTACTACTGATGGTGCTCCCCTTGACCGATGGTAAATTTTCCATGCAATCGCATTGAGTTATGTGTATTATTCTATGCTGACCGGTCGAATTTGGATCGCAGGTATTGCTTCACCAGTTGAACGATTGGCGATGTACGAATCGGCGATATCACAGGTATTCACCCTTTGCTCCTTCATCGCAATGGGGTACGATGGACAACCCAGTGCCACGGCTTCAGTTAACGGCGGAACCGATGACTATAATGGACAAGACCTGGTACTGGTTAGAGTTCGAGTCTACTGGTGTAAGTGTGTCTTGCATGTGGTAGTCAGGCGTTTCGGCTGATCCGGCTTGTTCAGATGCTTTCGTGCACGAGGGTATCACCACCGGTTTGAAAGGCGGTCGACTCCATCTCGATGACGAAGATCTGGAAACCATGCAAGACTCCATCGACCACAGATCGTTGGTCCGAGACTCTGCGGCTTTTAGAATCTCCTCACAATTTGCCACGGCTCCTATCAACCTTGCTGTGAGTGCCTCGCGATGCAGCGTCGAACGAAATATCTGGGGTAATTTACCGTGCTGACCATTTTCATATGATAGCTCGCTTGTCGAAAGATCAACAAAGCTCTCACTGGTCCTGCGGCCAAGAGACGCACGGGAGTCAACGCTGAACTGGTCAAGGAGGCGTGGGAGGCGCTAGAGCGATGTTGGGAAGATTTTGATCAGCTCAAATATAATGCAGCCTCTGGCCCTTCCTATGCGCAAGGCGATGAAGTTATCCGGTAAGTCGCCCGTACAGCTTTTTTTCTGTCGCGAAGAGGTCACCCAGAAAAAATTGCTTGACGCTGAGCCTCCATTATTGAACTTTCGTGTAGGTTCGCCGACGGCTGGAAGATTTTCCTCTTTGAGGCGCAAAACGTGATACGTACCAATCTCGAGGATCGTCTCGCCAAACTATCAGCGGCGCAGACTTCTGCGTTTATCACCGACTCCAACCCTTCCACCCCCGAGGCTATGCACAATGATTTGGTTGGCGTCCAGCATTTGCTTGATATCGCTAAGAGCAAATGCGAGGTCAAGACGAGGCAGATCATGGAGATTGTAAGACATCATGTCGGTACGAGGTGAGTTGAAATCTAACTCAGAGAGAAAATATCCAATCAAAAATAGCATCTGATTGCGCGGTGCCATAGATTTTTCGAATGGGATGCGAGCCTGGTGCGAGATGGCACGTATTACACGGCGATGTTGCTGGCAAGGGCAGGCGGATCAGACGAAGACATACAGATCTGTATACAAGCTTTGAACGTGAGTTTGGAAATCTTATGCGCCGTTTGCTCGTATGAGCATTTGGCTGACAGGACCATTCTCGATTATCAGGAACTTCGATGGGCGCACGCCAAAGCCTGGGAAAGATCAGCAGAGTGAGCTTGCGTTCTCCTTTTACCTGGGGTTTTCGACTATCAACGAAGCAGGAGACTAACGCAATGATTATCGATCGATCACCTTCAGTCTTCGTCGGGAGTGGCAAGAGCGGTCCAATATCATACCGGCGCCAACAAGTCAGCCTGAAGACTGGGATAAGGTGCTCTCCGACTTGGCCAAACTTTCTAGTCAGACTCGCCAGGGTGAACAGGCTGGCATGAATGACACCCAGTCTCGATCCACCGGTAGTTCGCATTCCCATCATCACCAATCACAGCCACACCAACAGCATCAACAACACTCACAGGCCATCGCGCGCCCCCAGCATCAGCAGCATCAGCAGCATCAGCATCATCAGCAGCATCATCAGCGCGGTCACCACAGCAACGATCCTACGCCACCGTCTGGCTCGCCCTTCACATCACCTCCTCTGACTTCACCGACTTTTGACCCGTCCACGGCGCCGATGACGATGCCCATGATGCGAGGTTACATTCCTCAAACTCAGCCACAACCTCTACAACAGAATATGGTAGATGGGCATGGTCCAACAGTCGTCTCGCAATTAGAAGCTGTGGCTGAATACGACGGCAGCATGGGAATCGATACAAAGACTGGGATCCTCATTGACGGGAACGGGGAATATCCGAAATGGATGGAGCCGAGACATCATCATCAGCATCCAGGTCATCACCAGCTTGAACACGCTCATATACAACAACATCATCATCAGCGTCAGCATCAACATCAACACCAGCACCAGCACCAGCATCATCATCACATTCAATTCGACCACGTGCATGATGGCATCGGTGGCGCAGAATCGAACAATTTGATGGACGGTTCCAACGATACGACGCCAATGGGCAACGCGGCGATCGAAGCGTCATCATCGTATCCTCTTTTTGCGCATCATCATCTAGGTCCACCGCCACTGGATTCCAGTATCCCGATGGATGGACATGAGCGGATGTACGGCCATGGCCATAGTCAAGCTCAAGCTGCAGGACCAGGAGGAGAAGGAACATTTGTGTTACAGCAGGATGGTACGCATGTCTTTGTTCCTTATACCGCTAGGTAGGTAGAAAGAAGTTTGCATCCCGTAGTATTCCGCAGGCATTGTAATGAGGGGGTGGGGAAGTTGTCACCAAACGACCCGTGTCGTTATCGATTAGTCAAGGACATGCATACAAACAGATAAACGAATAGACGTAAAAACGTTGAGCGTACAATACATCATTACGGTACGAGTACTGACTGCACTGCTACAGTACTTCTATCACATGAAGTCGGGATTCAAGCTCGCGAACTGAGGTATTGACCAATTGAGCTCAAAGATCATTTCTGTCAGTATAAGCACTGGCATGACCGCATGACTGGAGCGTATTTTGCGTCAGTGTCGACATCAAGAGAGCGGCGAACGACGATCATTTACTGTATAGCTATATATACGAGAGGCCGTGTACCATGTACTGCCATTGAAAGAAGCCGACAGCTGTTGAAGCACGCACAAAGGCCATCCTTCCAGTATATATACATAATTATTATATATATATATATATTTGTATATACATATCACACAGAGCAAGAGCCTGGTAGCAGGAGGGAGGGGAAGAGGCAGTGAGTGTGAGTGAATGGGTGTCCAGTACAGGTGTGCACTCGTAAGTACCGTATGACTCATCTTGGTGGTCCCCCTTCTACGCTTCGGCCCCGACGAGAATGCGGGCAGCCCTATCGCGCTAGTTTCATTCCTACTTTCTTCTCACATGTTTCAAATTACTGGAGGCATCGATGGCTCGATAGAGGGACGGTAGGACGACAAAGATCTTCTTCTTACGTCGAGGCGAAACACACTTGGGTGTCGGTCGTATCGCATTCAAGCTCAGTCGCCAATCGCAGTCACAGACATAGATTGCGATCGCAAATGGAAACGCCGTGGCAGCAACAGACCCGCAATACTATTCTCGGCCCTCGACTCCGAGCGATGCATGGCGCTATACTACGCAGAACGCTATGCTACATTGAGCTGTGCTGCGCCTTGCCTCGGCGAAACCTATCTCAGCGAACCGATCAATTTCCTGCCTAAACGCTCCGCCTCGCTATCCACACCCAAATCAGCCAACCACCTGATATAGCCCCCCTGGCCCTGGCCCTGGCCCTGCACACCGCCTCCGCCTCCGCCTCCGCCTCTGGTACCACTACTCCTGACGGGTCTCCCCGTCTTCCTGTTAATCCTCTCTTCGCCTTGGGACAAGGCGATCTCCTCTGCTCTTTCGAAGACATCGTCCATCTCGATCATGTTCAGGATCGTGGGTAGCGTGTACAGGAACAAGGTAGGGTTCGGTAAGAGGGGAGCGGAGAGTGGGATCAGTGGATCGAGGAGCGGTAAGGTCGATCGAATATATAAAGTTCTGTAGATTTTTTTGCATACGTCAAGACAGGTGTCGATCGAGATTCAAGCGTGATCGAATGTGGAGGAATTCATCATCAAGTCACACATCAGCATCAGCAATGAGTCCGGTACCATGGATCACGTCGCATATCATCGGGTACTGGTGACATCGGCCATCCATGAATCTGAAAACCTTTACTCACCTCGCCAAGCCGAGGTCACCAAGACAAGGCAGGTCTGCTCCCACGTCTCCAGCAAGCCGCTTCAGCTCCACAGCGACGTCGGACGAGATATCATTGCCGACACAGACAGGATATCGATCGTTGATCTCAGGCTTCGGAACCAAGTGCGTGCCTAGCTCGTCGTCTTCCGTGGGTGCATAGCGGTCAATCTCGGTTGACTGTAAGAGGGGTAAAGTGCGCTACAAATCAGCGCTGCGACTACCACATTTGGTGTGGTGGTCATTCACAACGGGCCAAATCATGAACTCACTTCTAGTTTAGCCCAGGGACGCAGATCGACATACGCATCGGCGTATGACAGGTTTTCCATAGGCTTGATCAACTCTATGAGTTGGTCCATCTCTTCTTGTGATCCAGCTTCGGTCACGTAGGTAGTCTGCGCGGATACACCGCTTATCGACCGGCCATCCTGATCCGCCTCTGGTCGATCAATTTCGGTATATATGCACCGATCGAGCTGTAGCTGAGATATAGCTTTCCGCAGGTCAAAGTATGGGATTCGCTCATTTCCGTTGGGTGGCAATGGCTGATCTACCAACTCATCGTCGAAGCCTGATCGATGGATCGACGCGTCGTAGATTCGTTGGACATCAACTTGGTATCCTTCTTCTTGCGAGCTCGAGCGAGAGGACGCCTGGGTCTCTTGGTCAGAGATGGATTGAAGGTAGGGAATGGCCAAGAATGATGGAGGTGGACAGAACTCGAGGATGGCTTGAAGAGGCAGCTGATCTTTCGGAACTCGCGTATGGTCTGCATCACCATGAGCACGATAAAATTTGTCAGCGATATCGTCGCCGAAAAAGACGTGCTGTTGATTGGGATGAATACTTACCGTTACATGTCAGAATCACAGGCCGTCTGGACTCTGCGATAAGCGATATCACAGCCGGCCAGAAGGTGCTTTCCTCGTCAAAGAGGATATCCACCTCATCCAGCAAGATCAGACTTTGTCGCACACTGTCACCACTACTACCGCCAATAGCCACCAATCCAGATGCACCGGCGCCAGCGTGCGTAGGGTCTTCTGCTACGGCCTGTGCCGATTTTGCTAGCGGTTCATCGTCATCTGTGATCATATGAACGTCTGCATCCCGTGTCAGGTCAATGCTGTGATTTGCGTGGCCGTTACTGTTGTCGTTGCGATCGTCGTCGATGTCAATTGGCTCGGCAGCTGAGCCCTGACTGCCGAGTGCTGCGACGATCTTGCGATTCTTGTCTATCTTCCCTTCTTTGTTGTTTCGTGAACTACTTGCTCCGGCGCCGAAGAATGCGCTCAATCCACCTGGCTTCTTCTCCTCCTCGCTGCCTGTTAAAGGTTGCTTCTGACCTTTCTTTCCTCGACCTCCAGCCTGTACTGCTCCGTGATTCTGATGCCCCTGAGACACCATGTGATTCCGACCCACGTCCCCTACCCAGCTCATGAGGTTTCCACCTGTCCTCTTGCCCATACCGGGGAACACCTCAAACACGTCCCAGCCAAGCTCATTGGCAGCGGCATACACGGCTGCTGATTTACCTGAGCCGTGAGGTCCCGTGAGCAGGATCGTGTTGGTTAGTCTCGACTCCAGAGGAGGATAAGAAGGACATGTTCGTTGATCCGGATCAGATGCGAGGGAAGGATCGTCGAGCTCTTCGAGCTCTTCTTCGTCCGTAGCTGGGTCATCTTGGAACGGGTCGCCGCCAAAGACTCCCAGATCATCAACGATCCAGCCATCTAACAGGTTAGACTTCAACTTCCCCCTTTTCACCTTGCGGACGATTCTACGTACGACGGACGTTGACTCGCCATGCTGGTGACCGACTGAAAGCGTGGACAGCCAATCTCGGATATAAGTCGCCTCGATGTCGTTGTGGAGGACTTCGCATGCGCGCAGAGGTCGATATCGATCTGACCACGGTGCTCGATTAGACGTCGCTGCTTTCCGCTTGGCCGATATCGATGTGAAGGCTGGGTGATGGGCAATATAAGGTGGTATCGATGATAGTGAATTAGCTGGGGAAGTTGAGGGAGCGCGATGGCTTCTTGAGATGCTTGCGGTCTCGAGGACAGAGTACCAAAAGCCATCGTCCAAGGCATCGGGAGCATGATGTTTTCTTCTCCTGCTCGGACCGCTCTGCCGACTGGGTTCTAGATTGGTCGAGCCGGACGAAGCGGTATCGTGGTTCGGCCAATCTCCCCTTGGCAACGGGACGAGCAGTTCTTCTCCTTCCTTGATATTTCTTCCCCATCCCTGTTGCAGCTTTCCTTCGGAAACTTGAGTAGCCACCTTGAAGAAAGAATGGACTTTGCCCTTCTTTTCTCTGCCTTTACCTTTCTCCCGCTCATGCACTGGTGGTCTGAAGTCTCCCGTTGGAAGTCCTCCGCCAGGTTCAGATCCTGTCGGTTCTAACGTTGATTCGGGCGAAAAGCTACCAATGCCAGCGCCGTTGCTCCGAACCGCATTTGATGGCACCGCAGCGATTTTTGAGAAGAACGAATGCGCAGGTTTGTTTTGGTCGGCCGCGAACGCAATTTTCCTCGGACCAGTAGGGGCCGCCTTCCCGGGCTGGGGTACTGGCCGGTCGGGAGATCGCTCGTCGACCTCGATCGCGTCTTGGACATGTGAACCACTTCCCTTTGATGACAATGATGCTACAGACGTGTTCGTGAGGTTTGTTCGAGAGAAGAAAGGATGCGAGTTCTTAGTTGTTGCCGTTGGAATTGAAGTCGCAGTGGATGGCAGTGCAGAGATAGTAGAAGCTGGTGTCGACGCAGCTGTCGATGCGAGCGAGATATTAGTCACCTCAAAATCGTTTGATAGGCGGTGCCTGCCTGCCCGGCTAGTCTCGGTAGCGCCGCCATTACCGTTGTTGGCGATAGCTTCAAAGTCGATCGATATCGGAGACGAAGGGGGTGAGTTGGGTACGGGATGTGAGCTTGGGTTGTAAGAAACAGGATGGTCGATCGAGGACGAATTGGGCACTTGAAGTTTTCGCCCTCGTCCTCGTTTCTTTGGCGGGGAGGACGATACCTCAGGTCCGGCGGGATATATGGTATTCAAGGATGGATCGATGAGCTCGGTTATATCTGTTGTAAGCGATACATCAGCCAGTTTCCCGGGAACCCCAAGTCGGTTTTTCTTTTGATGATTCTGTATCATCTACCAAGCTTGGCCGCATGACAGTTCGTAGCGACAGCCATGAAGAAGACACTCACTATCATTGCCCACATCACCGCCTACTCCAGATTTCCGTTTCGCCGCCCTCTTGCCCTTCCCCTTAATTGCTGCAGCACCCTTCTTGCTCATCTCTCTCAACTCATCCTCCTCACCATCTCCACCCCCACCTACAGTTCTACTACCAGCCTTTCTCCGCCCGCCGCCGCCGATGTGGGAAGTCTGCTGTTCCAAGGGAGCTGGCTTCGACACTATCCAGATGCCATTCCCATTCCCAGTTCCGTTTTGTGCTCCAATTTCATCTACATTTTCACCTGCTCCAGCATCAGACTGATTCGCAGCGGCCTTGATCCCTAAAGAAAGCCTCGTCTGCGCTGGCCCTGTCGTTATCTTCGAGCCACGGCCTTGCCCTTGCCCATCTTCAGTCTTACCGTTCTTCCGTCTCTTCCTCGAAGGGTCAGCTTTGATTCCAGCCGATGTATTGGTGCTCGTGCTCGTCCTATTCCTAGTACTCGGTCCCGCTTCTGCAAATGCCAATGCCGATGGGCCTGAGAAGAAAGAATGGATCGTCTTATCCTTGTCCTTGGACCGGTAATGGGTAGGTTGCGCATGCGTTTGTGGTTGCGTTTGTGATTGCCCCAAAGAAGAAGAAGAGGAAGAACCGTCTTCGAGAGCTAGACCAGCGGGTGAGATAGAGACGTCTTGCTCTGAATCTTCGGTCGATCGAGATGTTGGCATGGTCGATTGCGCCGCGTCGAGCGACCGAATCGACGGCGTGGGGACGAGGAAGACTTTGTTGTGGTCTCTAAGCTACAGATACCTATGCAGCCATGTACTGTCGAAGTCGGTATAGCGCGCGCGTTGGGGCGTTCCGATTGACCTGAGCTATTTATTGCATACCTGGCGCAAATGACAGCAGGCTCCTGGTAGATATGGAGCGAGACGAAAAGGGAGGTCGATGAGGACGAGGGTGCCTGTTCACCGATACCAATAACAGAGCCAGCTGTTGTACATGAAGATGAAAAGGAATCGCTAATGCTAAGCTGGAATCACTTCTCTTCGCTCGATCGAAATTAAAGCTCATGAACATATGCCATGATCATCTCGACGCGTCTCGCGCAGCATCATCACCGGTGACGGCCGTCATCAATCCACGCGTCTCCCTCACTCCACACATTACGAGTAACATTCTACTTAGTGGTGCGAATCTGAGAAGCCCATCGGCAGTCCGAAGACAAGCATGATGCATGGATCCGATGACATGCATAATGTTTGGGAGCGATGCCATGGTAGCTTATTAACGATCGTACCTGAACAATCGATTCGAATGTCTATATGATGGTAGCTTATTCTCTTCCCCTTCGATGTCAATTCACGTGATACACCCCACGTCTTCCTTGTATCATCATATGTACCCAAAATGAACGAATAGACGCCATCCCGGAGTGATAGCCATCTCCATTGCGAATGATGGATCACCACTCGTGAGACTGCATCAGCTCTCCTTCTCCATCCCTGTCCTCCTCTCGCGTCGCCCTCAGCGCGAGGCGATAGCCTGCCTATTCCTCCCCCTTGATAGCTTCAACCTCCTTCGCCAGAGCAGCTTGTATCTCCCCAGCCACAGCGGCATTCTTAACTCGCAGAGCATATGGTACAGGCTTCCCGTCCTTATCGAATCCTAAGAACTTGACGTGAGAGCCTTCGATTGTAGGGTTGAAAGAGCCTTTGACAGACATGTTCTGTGAAGAGTCATTCATGCGTCAATTTCACGTACTGCTACTTTCGACGGCACTCGATGTGGTTGATCAGTTGTTCCACAGGGGTGTTTTTGACTCACTAAGATCACATTGCCTCCACCATCAGTCCTCATCAGCAATCTCCTTCCCTTTCCATCCTTAGCCTCCTTCGATCTCTTCAACTTGAACTGGCCTAGACCTTCCACCAAGAACTTGCCTCCTTCAAGCCTGTGCAGTTTGCCGCGCTGCTCAATAACGGTATCCTCGTTCTCTTCGCCGGCACCAGTCGTCTCGGCCAGGTTTTTACTGGGCGCGCCACCTTCTTCGGGCGTAGCTTCGCCGGATGCTTCGCTCGTCTCCCCTGTTCCAGGCGCAGTACCGCTTCCGCTAGCGCTGCCTTCCGCGCCAGCAGCTTTTGTGGTATAAGGGGTGAAAGAGAAAGAAGGGGCGGAAGTACTGCTGAAGGCAGGCGCTGGGCTTGAAGATGGCTTAGCGCCAAACGAGAAGGAAGGTGCTGGTGCTGAGGCCGAAGAATTGGATGAAGATGATCCGAAGGAGAAAGCAGGCGCACCGGTTGCGGCAGGCTTGGAAGCAGGGGCGGAAGAGCTTGAGCCGAAAGAGAACGCGGGCGCCGCAGCGGTGGAAGCGGGCGCAGCAGAAGTTGTTGACGAGCTTGAACCAAAACTGAACGCTGCGCTTGGTGCTGGAGCGGGCGAAGTCGTCGAACCCGAGCTTGATCCAGCGCCAAAACCAAAGGTGAAAGGCTTGCTGGCCGCACTAGCAGATGAAGCGGGTGACGCTGCCGACGGCGAGCCTTTAGCACCGCCGAAAGCGAGTTGAGGCTGAGAACCGCCAGGACCGAATTTACCGAGTTTGGCGGGAGTCGCATTCTCGATTGATGTTGAGGGAGAGAAAGTCTTGCTCTCCGGTGTGGGAGGATGAAGAGGTCCGGAAGGTGCAAAGGAGAAGAGCGAAGTTGGCTTTTTGCTGCTTTCGGGTGTAGAGCTGGGCGCACCGAAAGAGAAAGTCTTGGGAGCTTCGGCCGTCTTCGCTTGGTCTTCCTTGTTGTTGACAGACGCCCCAGAGATGACATCCTCCACCAGCTTCGTCACCTCCGCAGATGGCTGCTTTTTGGGTGTCTCAACCTGGGCGGGTGTTGCAGCAGGCTTAGCACCTCCGAATGAGAAGCCGGATGAACCGGTGGCACCTGGCGTAGGAGTGGGTGTGAACCCACCGAAAGAAGAGGTGGAAGATGAAGCATTCGCTGAAGGAGCTTTGGGCAAAGCGAATCCACCTGCTGCGGGGGGAGCAGGCATCTTCAACGAAGGTACGGAAGTCGAGAAGCCGTTGGTCGAGGGCTTGGAAGCGATATCACCGTTGACCGTTGAAGATTTCGGAGTGGCGCTGGAAGCCGGTCGCCATCCTGCTTTTTGAGCAGTCTCGTCGAGGTGACTTTCGTACTGTTTCAACAAAGCAGGAAGGTATATCGTCAGATCGGCAAATGCGTCCTGTTCGATAGTTGAAGAGAGGAAGGAGACGAGAGAGGTGTTGAGACCCCGCAAAGAGGTGTAGTAGGATACTTCGCCTTCTGATGGAGGGGCGGGCTGAGAAGGAACGGGACCAGCTGTTGAAGTAGACGAAGTGGAGGGCTCGGCGGATTTAGGTGCTGGCGCAGCGAAAGATGGAGCGGAAGGGGCAGTCGAAGGGGTCGAAGTCGAGCTCGATGCGGCACCCCCGAAAGCAAATGGGGCAGAGGGTTTGGATGCCGTTGCAGGCGCAGTCTCAGCGGCGTTAGATGTTGATGCCGATGACGGAACGGCCGCTGCCGAAGTAGAGCCAAATGAGAAGTTGGCAAATGGTTTCGGTGGTGCCGCAGCAGGCGTCGCGGTCGGGGTAGACGTAGATCCCGCAGGAGCTGCGGGCTTCACTCCGAACGAGAATGCAGGTGCGGTGTTTTTCACAGGGTCGCTAACGGCATGTGCTGGTGCTTTAGCTCCGAAAGAGAAAGTAGCTGCAGGAGTTGTAGAGTTCGCTTGGTCGCCGAACGTTGAGGTAGATGCTGGGACCGAAGGAGCTGGTGCTTTGCCAAAAGAAAAACCGGAGAAGGGGTTAGCGGCAGGTGCAGGTGTAGATGCCGCTGGAGTAGGAGCAGGAGCAGCGGGGGTTTCAGCCGGCTTGCCGAACGATGTTGTTGATGATCCTCCGAAAGTGAAAGGTGATGATGACGAAGGTGGGGCGGTGGAGCCGAAAGGTGTGGAGGCGGACGACGAGGAAGCTGAGCCAAATGCAAAGCCCGAGAAGGGTGATACAGTCGCGGCTGGCGCAGAAGGAGCAGCCTGATGGACGGAAGCACCGAGGATCGTTTCAGCACGCACTGATACATGTGGAAGAGACGAAGCGAATGCAGATCGCAGAACGTACTGCGGAAGGAGGAGCTGCAGCAGGCGCAGGGGCTGCACCTCCCAATCCTTTTCGTTTAGGCATACCTCGGATCCTACGTATCGCGGGCACAAGCAGTGTTCTCAAGAGTCAATATATTTGTTGATGTAAAA
Organism: Kwoniella heveanensis BCC8398; assembly: GCA_000507405.3. Lineage (NCBI taxonomy): Eukaryota > Fungi > Basidiomycota > Tremellomycetes > Tremellales > Cryptococcaceae > Kwoniella > Kwoniella heveanensis. The sequence goes on from KI669494.1 coordinate 262,397, forward strand.
TCGCCCACGGGCATGAGAATCTCTGACCTGCACTCACACTCTACCTTCAACAGGAGCGAGCGGAGTGGCTCTCGTGCCGGGCTGTTGAGGATGATCCTAACCGTCAGTAGCTGACGGAGTGAGAATGGTACCAGGTACCGTATGGAACCGAGATAGTTCTACTCACGTCATCAACTCTCTCATCGTCAGAATCAGCATCGTCCCTACCCTTCTGATTCTCGGCATTTCTTTTGGCCATATTGGTAGTGGACGTCTGCTATAGTAGTGGTCGATCGGGCGGGGGATTCAGGTGAGCTCTTTCGATTGACTAAGATCTTCTCCTGGCGAGGTGAGATGATCGGTATATAAGTAGAGGGTGGGTCAGTCAGTTTTTCGAGACTAGCTCCCGTATCTGTTGTGGGTATAGGATCAAAGATGTGTAGCTTTGATGCCTGTTCGCAGTTTGCGGATATGAGCATGGTGCGAACCGAGGATGAGGATTGAGGAGAGGATTGAGCAAAGAAGGTTGAATGGACGGGATCAAATATCGAATGTCTATGTCTATATAGCCACGTGTACCACGAGCCTGACATGCCCATGGCCATTGCGTTTGTCGTCACCGTCTTGGTTGCTTCGCTCTTCGCTCTTGGGTCTAGCTTTGGACCCAATCAAGACCAGCGCAAGCTGCAGCATCGCTCCGCCTGTACAAACCCTTTCCCCCTTCGTCTGAGGTAGATCCAATCCAGAATCAGCGCGCTTTGTCATTTTCGGATCGGATTATAGGTGATCGATACTTGGGGGATATCTGACATCGCTATAGCAGCACCATGACAGCAGACAAATCCAGCAGCTCCCAGGGTCAAGCATCATCGACCAGTCCTAGCGGGTCTAAATCGCCTCGCTCGCCCTCACGCTCTCAAACCGTCAACAGCCAATATGCACGAGCGTACCAATACCACTCGTTCCGAGATGCCGACAAGGACGCAGTCCCATCGACCCCGACTAGAACCTCTGGATCAGGTTCAGGCTCTGCAGCTGGAGCAGGAGCTGGCGCAGGATCACCGAGAACATCTTCAACCTCTCCTCAATCCCCAAGACGTAGTCTAGGTCACACCAGTACTCATAGTCATGAGCACACTCATGTCAGGCCTGCAGGACCTCGGTCGCCCGATTCGAAACATCATGGCCCAGGCTCATCGAGGACAAGATACCATACCACACCACTACCAGCTACATCCAACGCATCACAGAGTGCGACTTCGTCTTCGCCCAGTCAGACTCGCTCTTCTACCCTCAATATCCCTACTTCACCCACCTCCATGCGCTCCGATCATACAGCTACGCACTCTTCACCCAAATCGACCATAACAGCAGAGCTCGACTCTGCTCAACCTCACGCACCTTATCGACCCCCTGAACCAGTCATCGAGCCGCCCGAAGAACATCCTCCTGGGTACACCCCAGGTATCGTCGCTGAACATATAGAAGGTGACGATGAGTTGGCCTCATCCTTGGCGAATGATCCGCCGCTGTATCAAGGAGAACTCCGCGGTTATGTGGGAGATGTCAAAGGATCCAAGGACATCGACATTTGGCAAGAAGACGTCAAGACGGCCGCAATGGATATTGATCCTTCAGACAGCGATGATATACCCAGACCTCAGATTGGAGCAGGTGTTTTACCAAGACGGCTGCTCATGTTGGTCCACGAACATGAGCTTGTACAGCCACAGATCACCCAACTGCCGCCTGTTGGCAAGTCATCGCAAGCCGCTTCTTCTTCCACCGCTGGCTCTGCTTCTCGGTGGGACGGGTCCAACAAGGCACTCACCAGCAACAGACCGCTATCGGTGGCGTCTTCATCATCGGCTACTAATCTTGCTGCACCGCCTAGTCCCTCCCCGTCTTCTGCCTCCGCTCGATCCCTGCCCGACGTCGAGCACATCTCGTCTTTAGATGATGTATGGGAGGCGTTGCCTGGCGGATTACGGGATCACGGAGAGTGGTATTTCTGTACTACATGTTGGGGATGGATCAGGATAACGGGTGGGACAGAGCGGCTACCCACTCATTTACCATGGAATGAACGAGATAAAATTTACCGGTCCACACGCGAACGCGAAAAGAACGAAATCGATCCGGAAGAATTGGAAAAGCTGCATACGGATTGGAAGAGGGAAGTCGCCATTCTGGAAGACCTCCAAGTTTCTCGGGAGATGAGTGAAGAGACACACCATCATTTCCACGAATTCGAAAGTTTACCAGTCTCACAACCTGCCTCAAGGATTCCCAGAGTCGAAGTGGACGAGCGGATGAATGTGTTCCCTCATATCACGTTCCAGCTCGAAGCAGACGCGCGCTGGACATCTTTCGGCAAACCGCTGACTCCCACAAGGCGATTCATCAGCTGTTCTTCGGACCTCTGGCTACAGGTAGATGAAGGGGTGATAGCTGGTCAGCTACCTGTTGGTCTGGTTAGGGCATTCACAGACGAGAAGATCAATAATCCCAGTGCGGGATTGAGCGGCGTACAAAGTGTCAATGACGCTTGGAATTTGATAGCTACGTGAGTATCTCCTCTCATTTGACTGCTTGGCGTACACAGCTTACTCGCCTAGTCTCCTTGCTGTGTTACAGACTCCTCAGCAACCCGTTATTTAAGGGCCAAAGGGGCTGGGTCAAGCTTGACAACCCCAAATTTCAGAAAACAATAGGTGCAAGCGTCATCTCGTCCAATCTTCTCTACCAAATAGGTTTCGCATGTCAGCAAGAGGCAGACGGCCTCAGAGTTGGGCCGTTCAAGGTAGGGGAAGAGCCCTCAGAAGAGGATCGGATGAAACAGAAGCAGATGGATCAGTACATGATCCGGACATGGATTGAGATATCAATGTATCTTTCGGCTCTACAGAAGCGAAATGGTGAGTTTGTGTTTTGGCAACATTCCAGCTATCTCGTTCATTTGAACATTGCAGCGCTGAATATGAATGGGCGGTCGATCATCATGACGCAGATCTTCCTCCTTCTAGCGCGTCATTCGTGCAGACCAGGACCCTAGATGAGTGTATCAAGGACGTTATCGAGCTCGACTTTTACCCCCAACGTAAGTAACGGATAAGCAGATGACCGTTGCCCTGTTTTCGAAGCTGATATCACATGTACCTAATCAGCTACTCAACCTTACAACGACCTGGTGAAGAGAGCGCTATACCAACTGGGAGCGACAAAGCAAGATCGAGCACAAACTATAGAGATTGCCTATGGTTTACAAATAGCTTGCGATGCTCAGAATACACCCCTGTACCTCTCTGCGCTAGAGAAGATCGCTGAGGCGCCCACATTCGGGAGGGAGAGCTTGCAGATGCGCGTGGCAACGGAGCGGTCCTTGAACAAGTACACGATAGGTGAGCTAGCTGATATAGTCGTTGTGTTCGTCTGCGAGAGCTTGGCTTATATGAAACGTGTTCGTCGTAGATGACCTGCAAAGAGCATACGATGCCATAGGATATACCTCTTCACACGCCGAAGAGATCTGCGTGATGCCCCATGAAGCACCAGAAGATTATATCCTCAATATGCACAAGAAAGCTGTACAGGCGGCAACGTCCCCCAATGAACGATGGGAGCTCTCGCGGGCACTGTTATTGATTGGTCGAGAACGGAAGTCGGAGCTCATGCAGAGGCTCGGAGATTCGGGACAGACACTTATGAGTGTCGAGGAGGCCTATGCGGCTCTTAGCTGTCCCATGGACGCAGTCGATGACGGACTGTTGATGTGAGTCCAGCTATCAAGACGTCCTATTACATGTGTATACAGCTAATAGTGACAATTATGGACAGGCAATATGAGATGGCGGTGAGATTGCTTTTAAACTTCTGAGCGCATGACCATGACAGCCCGCTGATGAAGTCATGGCGTTCAGGTATCGGAGTATCCTGGCAAAGCAGACCATTATAGGAACTGTCTGTCCATCATCGCCAATGCTCCGGGTCAAGAGCGACCAGGTATCAAGACCTTCCTAGAGACGGGATCGAGGGGTATGTTTCGTCCTCTGCATGTGCTTGTCAACTTGGCCAATCTGATTGGGCTACCTTTGCAGAACCTGAAGCCCCTGCACGAAACGACATTCCGGTAGGACTGCATAATATTGGGTGCGTCTTCGTCTTACGCTTTATGCAGGTGAATTTGGCTGACGACCTCATTTTTTATAGGAATACATGGTCAGCTCATCCATGACTTCTTTCCCGGAACCAGCTGACAGTCGGTACAGTTACCTAAATTCGATCTTACAATACTTGTACTCGATCAAGCCGCTTCGAGACGCTGTCATATCGTTCGAGCAGAATCTGTCCGCCCCAGCAATGCCATCGAAACCTGATGTCGATAGGTCGAAGAGATGTAAGTTTGAGTTATGATCTGCTGTGAGCATGAGCTGACTGGCTTTTTCAGTCGTACGGCAGCTTCGCCTCCTTTTCTTGCAGTTGTACAAATCGGAACTCCCCTCAGTGCGACCGGACGAAGAACTAGCGTATCTCGCTATCACTCGACCGGAAGTAGACGCAATTGTCGAGCCCGAGCTACACGCATCTCCCGAAGCCACCGCAACGGCTAAACCGTCTAAGTTAACCTTAGATTCCATTCCTGATATACCGGATATCCCGTCACCGTCCTCGACGCAGGTGGCGACACCTGCTTCCACACCCGGAGCTAAGAACGTGAACTTGCCCTCGACGTCACCACTTGATCCTAGAGGTGGTTCAGACGTGTCCGTCCTCGGGAAGCGCGCAAGCGAAGACAGGGATGATTCTTCACGATCTTCTCTCGAGCTAGAACATGTGCGGCATAAATCCGAAGGTGGTGATATTGTGGAGGGGTTTGAGCGAGTCGCGAGAACGCAATCGCCAATGGAGGTCGACACGGACGATTTTGAGCTCATACCTAAACCGGACCAAGCCCCCTCGCCCTCCGCCACAATGGATCTAGGACATCTGGATATAAAGTCGCCTCCACCCGAGAGCGATGCGACTGCTGCTGGAGGATCATACGCTGAAGACGATTATTTTGCCTCGAAAGGAAGGCAGGACACGTTGAAACCACCAATCCCACAGCAGGAAGAGAAGTTTGACCCGCCTAGTGTACCACCGCCACTTCCACCCCGACCAAATTTTGCGAAGAAAGATACGCTAAGTTCTGGCCTACGCTTTGGTGAGTCATATCTATTCCTCTTTGTCATCTTCGATCATGGCCAGGTTTCACCTCTCAGATTCCACTTGGTCAGCGTTTGACTGACTGTTTTCTGGGTTTTGTTATGTATAGGTCTACAGCAGGACTCGGCGGAAGTGCTCATCAACGTACTATCGCAGCTTGAGCTGGCTCTGGACGAACCGTCCAGCAATGATGGGGAGAAAGGATCTAATCTGATACAACGGTGAGATCATCTTGTGCATCAACCAAATGTACCCGTAGGACGTGTAGGACGTGGCGATGGCGATGGTCTTGGCGATCGCCCTAACTGATCATTCGACTTGATATATTAGGCTGTTCTCATGCAAGTATAGACAACAGATTATTTACGAATCCCCCTCTTCTCCTTCTACTTCGCCTTCGAAATCCACACCGCGATATGAAGCTCAGACCCCCGTCGAGTCCGTTTTTGTCCACCCAATCATCGGTGTTGAGGAAGAAGGCAAAGACTTGTCTGATTGCCTTGCCGAACTGTATCTCAAGGGAGCCGATATCGAATATGAGGGCAAGAAGGGCTTCATGATGGATTTGATGGACGAGTTCCCTGATATGCTGTATATTCAGATGAGAGTACGTCCAATGACTTGATATTCCTCATGGATGGCATTGCACTAACGTGTATGTTCCTAACGTTCTTTTCCGGATTTCTGTCATCGCCAACAGCGCTCTCAATTCGATCCCACAACGGGGCGAGAACGAAAGACTAACACGCATATTCCGTTCAACCAGACTCTTTCGATGGGCCGGTTTCTGGTCGGCGCTGATGCGAAGAAGAGGGAAGAGTCAATCGAGTTGACTCGTGAGATGACTAGAGTCAGAACCAGGCTGCACCAGCTCCGTAATCACAAGGTCAGTCGCAGAGAGCAAGCTGCGCAACTTTGACATTGGACATCCGAAGCAGAATTCCGGTTACTACGTGTGCTGGACTATGGAGGGTTAAATGATCGCTGATGGATTTCGCTTCTGTACGATCAGCCACTTTCGATCCCCCAGACCTTCAAGCATGCCTCTGCCGCTCTCCGACAGCTCGCCGCCTCGTCCGACTCAGATCTCCACGAAGTATCAGCCGACCTGAACGAAGACCTCTTCCAGGCGCTAGACGCCGAATCCACGGCGGTAGAGAACGAAATCGCACAACTGCAGGACAGCTTGCCCCGGCTGAAAGAGAGGATGGAGGCTATCTGGTCTGCTGATGATGACACTTCCGGCAGTGTAGGCGGAGGCGAGGAATGGGATTATGAGCTCGTCAGCGTGTTCATGCACCGTGGGAAGAATAGCGGGTCGGGCCATTATTGGACGTACCAAGCGCATCTACCTGATCATCGTGAGTAGCGCGAGGCGGAGTTTAGTAGTACATATATATACACTTCATCTGAGTGAATCGTAAGCTGCGATGTTTATTGATCGCTGATGTCCTTTTGATCGCTTACAGCCGAGACGTTCTTCAAATACAACGACGAGACAGTCACCGCCGTCCCTTCCTCCGAGGTCCTACAGGACCGTACAGGCGACGACGCGAACCCTGCCCTGTTATGTTATGTGCGCAAGGGCAAGAACTTGATTGACACGTTACATCGGGAGATCCTTGATCGCTCGGTGGACCAAAGTCAGGAACAAGGTGGAGGTGAGGGAGCTAGAGCATTGATCGATATTTAGAAAGAGAGGATGAGGAAAGGATATGGATGGTACTGTATCTTGGAGAGGCGAAGAGCGGAAAAGTAATGTCATTGTGAAATTTCGGACCGAGCAAGGCTTGAAGATCAAGGATCAAGGATCGGGGATAGAACACGAGTTACAGATTACAATAACGAGTGCATAGCGTGTAGCATGACCTTTCACTATACATGTCATGTAGTCATTCCTATGGACCATAACGATCAGATTCACGAGACTTGCAAGGGGCGGCCCAGAGCGACAATCTCGTGTTACCCCTGCGTCCCATTGTATCTGTATCTGTACTATTTCATGACGATGAACTGCGATGTACTGTATATATATATATATATGGGACAAAAGAGAAAAGCTGGAACAGATTGAGATGGAGAGATGGGAACGCAGAAAGTGGTTTGTGTGGAGAATAAATACTATAAGGTGGGGGTGAGAGACAACGACTGCTGCTACTAGCTACTTCTTGGCTATGGGCGACTGACTATACTGATGTTGGTACAATGAACTAGATACAGACTTCACTGACACACATGCAATGTGAGAGAAGGTCGGTGCCGAGGTATGATGGGGTAGATTAATGATATACGATGGTGGAGAGAAGACGTAGTGTAGTCTATGTCGATATATCGATTTGAATTTACTAGAACTGCATGGGCGAGCCAGCTGTTTGAGGCGTGACAGCTTGCGTCTGACCCAAGGGTGAAGGTGCAGTCTTTTTACCTCTTCTACCCAACAATGTCGCATTGTTGAGATCTAGGTCGAATCCTGTTCTATTACCGTTGCCGCCACCACCACCGCCTCGAGCTCGATCTCGTTGGCCGGCCCGTCCGTCGTATAGTACAGCTTCAGCTTCACGTCGGTTCGCGCCTCCTCGACCAGCGTATGTTCCAGTGGACTGCTCCTTGATGCCGGCAGCGGCGTTCGCAGCATCTCGGCCACGATGTTGTTGGATCTGTCGAGCAACGGCTTCACCGTGTTTTCGTCGTGCCTCCTCTAGCTGAACGGCCTCATCCTCATCCTCATCTTCTTCATTGAGACCTTGCAAGAATCCTCTCGTGCCAGCGCCGCCGGGACCATTGTAGGCTCGTCTTCTCGCGCCTTCCTCTTCCATTCGATGCACAGCGTAAGTGACATCAAAGGCTTCCTTGAGTGCACCAACACCAGGTGATCGACCTTCTCGGTTACCAGCTCGAATTGATGCCAATAAGGGAGAGTCCAAGGGGGCGTTGTTACTGACAGAAGGCATTCGAGGAGGACCAGGAGGAGCAGCCGGCTGAACGGAGGGGGCCTCTTTGATCCAAGGGTGGGCCAGGAACTCGTCGATGGTGTATCGCTGAGCAGGGTCGACACACAGCAGATGTGTGATCAGATCCTTAGCAGAAGTCGAGATGTCATCCCACCACGGGCTAAGGAAGGTGTAGTATCCTCGGGCCACTTTCTCCGTCAATACGTTGATAGACTCGTCGTAGAAGGCTGCAGCGGAATACTTCAATCAGTTTCTGAAATTGCTCCAGATAGAAGAGACTTGCCACTCACGAGGGAAACCACACAACAGGGTATATAGCACGCAACCCAGAGCCCACATGTCGACGGACTTGCTATACCGCTCATCCTTGACGATCTCAGGCGCAGTGTATCCGACGGTACCGCAGGGGGTCATAGTCTGCTCGTCCCATACGATCTTGGACAGGCCGAAATCGGCGATCTTAACTCGACCGATACCACCGCCACCAATTCCGGGACGGAACTCTCCCTCGTCCTCCTTCTCCTCATCGTACGGTCGCTGTATAGGTTGACGGGAAGGGATGATGGGAATCCGGTCGAAAAGCAGATTCTCGGGCTTGATGTCTCGATGTACTACTCCTCGCTCCTCGTGCAGGTATCGGATAGCCTCGGCCACTTGGAGAATGACGTGTCGTGACAAATTCTCCGAGAAGTATGTGAGTTTGACAATCTGGTGGAATAATTCACCTCCCTCCATCACTGTTCAAGAGGATGTCAGCGGTTTTCCATCGCATGAATTTTCGGAGATCCACTCACGTTCGAGAACAAGGAAATAGTGTTCTTCACTTTCGAAGAAATTCAAGAGCTTTACAACGCCAGGATGATCGATACCTCGCATAATTTGAACTTCTTTGAGGATGTTGGCACGCTAAATAACGGTGTCAGTGAACCATTCGAGTGGTATCGGAAAGCACAGAAATGAGGTCAAACAAGGCGGATTTTCGGGAAGGCATCAGGTATACCGACACAATACGGAGGGGACAAGTTGTCAACCAGAGATGACGCGAGGTGTATACAAAAGTACTCCCGACGCTCGAGGGCCAGCGACCGTTAGTGTGAATAAAAGAAAAGTCTAACAAAAGGGCGACTGAGCCGCAAACCATGGATTGAAGATGAGACGATGGCGCAATGACACCTGACGTGGGCAATGGAGGAGGGAGGAGGGTTGTATAGATCGATCAAGGGTGATGCAAAAATCTACCAACCTCTGTGACTCGCGGCCTCTTCTTGAAGTTGGCGTTGAGATGCTTGTTTCCATGCTACAAAATGTCAAATGCACAGCGCACCAGGGGTCAGTCGGTTGGATCCTTGATATTTCCTCCGGGGTTATGTAGGTGGAGACATCTACATCGCCACGAAGTGATGGATGGCAATATGTTTGCTGAATACGAAGGAGTCGCTATCGTCCAGAGCTCGATAGCGAGCGTCCATATGGTCGATCTTGATTGATGATTTGCCAATGGTAAGTAAGGTGGTCGGAATACGCACAACGTCGCAAAATGTATATACAAAAAGCACTCGTCACCTTGATCCCGGCCTGGCCAGGGCGCGAGAGGTGAACGAGGCTGAGCAAGAAGACTACAAACATAAAAAATGGCTTCATCCGCCGTGGAGAAGCGAAAGTCAGCAGATAGGGAAGATGTCTCACCTGAGAGTGATTCAGCTCATACTTTCGGACTACCTTGACGGCAACCTTTCGACCAGTCTTGCGCTCGACAGCCTTGTAGACATTTGAGAATGCACCATCGCCCATTTTCTCGATCAACGTGTATGCTTCCAAACCCTATATGGTGAGCAATGACGTCAGCATGAGGCGAATATACCGTAAGGAAAGCATGACGATGCTTTCGCTTCGCGATTCGCCGCAGCGGGCCGACCATATCATCAACTACTACTAACCTCGTACACGGGCATCTTTTCGCTTTGAGCTCGTTCATCAGCGACGATCCGTTCGGCTTCTTCTCGATAGTTGGGAGAAACCATCGGTACTTTGCTGCCAGAGTTTGACGATTGTGCCTGTTGCGGCGCTTGAGCTAGAGAAAGCGATATGTCAGCTTCCACACAGGTGAATATGTCGATGGAGGGTAGGGATGCACTGGAGATGCACTGACCGTTCGCAGCGGTTAATCCTTGAGCAGGCATATCGTCGTTGTAATACGCTTGTTGAGCTTGTTGAGGCTGAGGTACCGCTTGTTGACCCTGAGCAGTCTTTGAAGACCTGTGACCACCCGATTGATTCGTTCTGTTGTCCTGTTGGGTGGCGGAAGGTGTAGAAGACGATTGCTGGGCGTGTTTGCCGTGCCGGAGAATTTCTGTGGAGTCGACGTGTTTCGTGAATCGGATTGGTACAGCAGGTTGACGAGGGGCGTTGAGAGCAGGTGACGATGGGTAATGACGATTTTTCGGTCGGCGTGGACGTAAGATTGGCGTTGCAGGTATGGGTATGGGTTTAGATTTCGATAAAGATCGTTGTGACATTGGTAAGAGGGGCGAGGTCAGCTTCTCTCCCGAAGTTGTGCAGTGGGGCAGCTCAGTGAAGACGGGTGAAAGGACTCTTGATGGCGAGGGAAGAAAGGATGGATTTGATGAAGAGGGTGAGATGATGCTAGGTGAGCAGTATGGCATGGCAGAAATAGATAGAGGAACGGTGGCATGAGGATGCGAGATGGGGAATATACTATGCGACCAGGGATGAACGTGAAGTGTGACATGAATAAGGTGAAGAGTAAAACGGTGCAAGAGGTGTGAAGTGAATATCAAGTTACTGAAGATACCAGATGAGAGAGATGAGTGTAGGGTGATGATTGCCAAAAGAAGAGAAGAAGCTAGTGTGTGTGTGAGATGATGATAGCACACAGCACACAGCACACAGCACGGGCCATTAACAGTAATGTTCTATGATTCAATTGATGGTCATGTCGTCATAGTGCCCGTAATCCCGATGAAGCCAGGTCCGAGCGTCCAAATGGGGACAATTCATGTTGTGGGCGAGGAGGAAGAGGCATCGAGGAACATTGTTCAGGCCAGAAGCAGCCAACAATGAAAATCAAAAAGATGAAATCCTTCTCGAAAACAAAAGAACACGACAAAGCCCGGGGGCAGGGAGATAAAAGTGTTGGTGATAAGATTGTTTCTGCTACTCACGCTTGAAACTCGACAACATTCCGCTCTGCAGGTTTGCGTTTTCCAGCTTTTCAAGTGCGACTTGATAATCTCGTTCGGACTGTGTCGGCGAGATTTCGGGTTCGGTTTCGGTCGTAGCCTGGATTGCAGAGACTCGCTGTTTCCTCTCGTACCCTTTGATATGGATCTGCGATGCTGATCTAGTTTTACTGGATCTCGACGAGGCTGAGGTCGAGGTCGAAGAAGCCGTGGAAGGAGAAGTGGAAGTTTGTCGGGCTGGCGGGACAGGAGACGAGGAAGCCGACGCTGAGTTCAAGCCTTTCAAGACTCTGATAGAAGGGTCAGAAAGGGGGACAAGCGACGAGGGCGAACGCGGCGATGAGAGCGTTGTGCTAGGCGTATCGATTCCCGATGACCATGCAGATGTCGTGTTCAGGCGATTGGTATTCGGGGCGGAGAAGATACTGTCGGTCGTTTGTTGAGTATAGGGAGGCAGGATGAATGGGTTTATCGCAGGTTAGAAGTCGACTAACTACTAACCAGGTTATCAGTTGTTGAATGACCAGGAGATACCACAGTCAGAACAGTCAGTGGGGTCGGTGGCAAGTATGTCGACGTCGGTGTAAAAGACGTAGACAATTGCGTTGATCGATCAGGATGTGTCGAGTGTTTATTCTGTTCGAAGACGAATTCCAGTTTCGATGCTGGATGCGTATGTATCGCGAATTGGAAGTGACGTTGTGATGTATTGATAATCGATCGCAAAGGGCGATAGTCATAAACGTGATGATATACAGTATGTCGGAGTGACTAACAAGCTGTTAAAGCATGGATAGATCAAGTGGATTTGGTTGATTGAATAGGGGGGGGGTGGTGATGATGATGATGATGATGATTGATAATATGGTATGTATTTGAGGAGGGTGTTGAGAATGGGGATAACGGTACGGTGCGGCAGTAGTCGCAGGGTGAGGGTCGATGATGACGACGATGATGATGATGACAGATTTGTTAGGACTTAGGAACAGAGGAACCAGGTGGAACGGATCCAAAATTAGGTAATGGAGGCAGTGGCTAATCACCAGAGTTTTGTGTTTAGCTTTGTGTTTCTAATCCGTACCAGAAGAATTGTAATGAAGTGAGTGAGTGTGTATTGGAACTTTGACAACAGGTGTTCGGTGAGAGCCAGCCAGCCAGCCAGCCAGCTTAGATGCTGATGCTGCTATGCATGCGCTGTAGTTGTGGAGAGGAGGAGCAGGAGGATGGAGCTACTAGAATTGACTCCTGACTCCAATGACAAGCATGGCATGACATGGCATGACCATGACATGACAGGTGCAGGGTAGCGGAGTATTTCTTCTCATGTGTGGTGCGTGCAAGAGTGCATCTTGACGTCACTCGGTTTTTGCGTTTGTGGTTTTAGTCTTTGGATTCCCAAAGGAAAGGAAAGGGACTACAAAAAGTAACTAGGCTAAGCAAGGGGGGGAGTAACGCTCGCTTAGGGTAAAAGGGAAAAGAGGAGAGTCACCTCTCCTCATCTCATCATGTCTGTCTTCCAGAGTGCTTGTTGTTATTTTACAAGTAGTGAATGAGTGGCGTGTGTACGTCGACCGACTGCAGAAGAAGACGATGTAAGGTGTGGCTGAACAAAGTGGTCCGGCACAGCTCGCTTACAAGTCGGGCGTCGAGGCGGATGACCAGAAACGCTACGCACGGGTAGAGCAACATCAAGAGTCCAGACCCGAACCCGCTGCAGACAGAGCGTAGAGCACAAAAGCACAAAGGCACACCAAGATGGCGATGACGATATCGATCGAGAAAAAACATTAATTGTGCGATCCACTTACAAACGTGATAACGCTGCGCCGCCGGTGGTGTTGACGTGGCTACCGACGGCGAAGGTGACTGTGCCTACGTTGTGCTCCCATTCCCATCACTCTTTATTGCGTCGACGCCTGCGGCGCGAAATGTAATGTGGCTGTAGATCATTTTGAGCTGAATAGATTGGACGATCGTTCGCTATCGCAGCATAACCAGTATGAGGGGGATCTAGATGCCTCGGTTTTGCAGCTGAGTGATGCTGGGTGACTCTATCTGTGCGAGAAAGAGGACGAACCCTCGTTATCATGGTCAGAAGTCAGAGTGCTAACCACCTTGTTGTCGCTTCACCGAGATCTCTCGTGTCTGAGTGGCCAAGGAACTCTCTGACATCGAACAAACATGAAAATGAAAGAACCTCAAGAACGTCCCATTCCCGCGTTTCGCGTCAGACCAGTGGATTGCTCCGCTGCCATCGTGATGAGTGATGAACCGCAGCGGTTGACATCATGATGACACTCTCTATCCTCGAACGCTTTATCGCCGAAATGAAAACGCCGTTCTGGAGACCTCCTAGCCCTGGCCAGATGGTGCACTTATATAGTTGCATGCAACACGGAACGCGTTACCAGACGAGACAAGCCAACGGCACATCGATCGACCTCGAGCTGTATGATGACGTCATGTCAGTCCATTGTGGCACTCACATCATCTTGTGATCGGGACCTGTCCTGCTTGCTTGTGTGTTGTGCTGCCTATAGTCAGCGAATCTACGTCTCCTTGTTCCGCAGAAAGACTGTTTGACGATGCTGAAGCGCTTGATGATTCTCGCTGCTTTATCGCATGCAATGCCACCCGTGTCCGCGTCATCTGACCTGTACATATGTGCATGTCGATTACTGAAATCTAGCAGCGGACCAACTTCCCAGAGGAAGCAAGATGCGCGAATGAGGCCCTTTCCTGAGCGTCCAAAATTGCCGACATGAAAATAGAGATCCGCTCATTCACTTCCGGACACTACTGACCTGACTGGCGCTACTATACGTCTATCACAATCTTAGCATCAGCTCTGATGTGATCACCAAGACCCTAAGGGGAAAGGCCGACTCTCATCATATACCATGAGCCGCTCAGAATCAAAAAGATCTGTATGATACTTCGCCCATCTCTTCATTGGCGTTGGAGGCTGATATCCCCTAGGTCCAGTGGGAATAGACTTGGAAGTGGGCGTTGGAGGTCGATAGCCCTTTGGCCCGATTGGTACAGGTCTCAAAAGCGTCGAGGGATTGGCTGCTAACTTCTCAGATGCATGAGCCGAGTGCGGTGTTTGAGGGAATCGCTGATCGTCAGGGGTATCTTTACTGGTATACACATGTGGGGTATGCGGGTGCTTGGTAATGTTATTGAGTTGCGGTCGCGATTGCGGCGCGTGAGCTGTTGGAAACTGCAGGGCAGAGCTTCGAGGCCCGTGGACGGTCTGACCGTCTGTATACGGCAGGGAAAGGGGAGTAGGCGGAGGTGGGTCCGAAGGTGGGGGCGGCGGGCAATCGTCTGGAGGCGGAGGAGGCGGGGGAAGGTCATCCGGAGGAGGTGGTGGATGTGCAGGGGGCGGGGCTAGTGGATCAAACGCGTCTGAGGATGGAGAGGGCGGATATATATTTTCGGGTGGCGGGAAGGCGTCTTCACCATCGTCAACAACTGTTGAGGGGAGTTCGTTCGACGGAGTGGCGACGCCCAGATGATCACTTGCTTGTGGACTGTCCAGCCCGCCGCCGTTTGAGCACTGAATACTGGATGCTGGTTCCGCGCCAGTGTCGCTCTTGTCTGCATAATCCAGGTCCATGTCCATTTCCATTCCGTCATCACTCTGATCTCCGTGCTTCTCCGAGCCTATCCGAATCGCGCTCGACGAGGCATTCGTGTCTGAGTTCATTCCTGTGTTCGAACCGATAATGGAATCATCAGACGGTTCTCCATCCGGTGAAAATGTCGGCGTGCCTAGCGTGCCGCCAAAGATCTGAAGGTCATCCCCATCGTTCATCTCGAGGGATGTATCGAAAGGCTTTTCATGCACCTTCAGGAGGGTGATTCGTCTCTTTACTTCTTCGATGGGGTCTAGCACATGAATCCACGATACGTCAGCGCTTTGTCGCATCTTTGTTCTTATCAACCATCTTCCCTGCATCTATGCTCAATTTCGTATATACGTTGGCTGGCGACTTACCTCGTCCCGCAACCCACCCTATGGGATATCCCCACCGCATCATTCCTTCATACCAGTCCCATCTCTTCCGCCTCCTCTTCATCTCAATCTTCTCCCTTTCGATCTTCATCAACTGCACCTCCTCTTGCGCGATTGGATCACCCATGTCGGCTCCATAGTGATCCAGAGCCATATCATTTTCTTCAACAACGAAGCAGATCGCATCTTCCAGCTGAGCCGAGATTTTGCCAGGAACGAACCTATCGACCAGCTCCAGCCTTCGATCCTTCTCGTCCTGGGTCACGCGCAAGTCGAGGTATAGCTGCAAAGCTGGTATAGCTTGTTCAGGCATGAGGTGATCTCTAGCGTAGATGAAATCGTCTCTCGATTTTCGGACTTGAGCATAATTGCGAGGATGTGGACAAGAGCTGAAAGCATGGCCTGTCTCGAGGCAGTTCCAGCAGACTTGACTACGTGGAGAGTCGCAGAGAGGGGAAATCATATTCAACTGTTAGTGTTACTACATCAAAGAAAGCCTGTCCGTCACCACCGGATTCCGATTGTGGCAACAATTGGGCGGAATGGTACTCACTTGGTCTGCCATCCTGTCGATTCTCTGGTGGGCTCATCGTAAAGTACATCCCCTCCTTCTTCGCCAATTCCAGTTATTCCAGGCCTCGTGTCGATCTCCCAGCTCAACTCGCGCACACCATCCGCATCATCCACCTCAACCCCTGTGTTCGCAGTGGAGGCGGACTGTGATAAGTCGATGATGGGTATATCGGATCCTATGGGTATATCGCTGAATCCTTTAAAGGTCTTCTCGAGCAAGGGAGCGAATATATCCCCTTCTGATTCAGGGGTATATTCACCCACGGGCGATGGTAGCCGGAAAAAGGCTTTGCCGAGATACGTCTTCCAAGGACGTGGTCCTCTGATTCTTCCCTCTGCCTGAGCGCTTACTCCACTCTCTTCTATCACCTCGAATCCGACACTCGCGGACTCTCCATGCTTGTCTCTCTCGCTGATAACCCTACTCGAAGCTGACGAGAACCTCAGAACCGATCTATAAGGTTCCCAGTCCGATCTTCCGTCTGTTCCCGTACTGCCTGTCGTATGGCTCTCATTTACTGCGTTTTCGTCTCGGTCTCGGTCATGATGGTCGACTTGTTGCAGGATGATTCGCTGGTCTGCTGTTGAGAATGGCTCGCTTGCCATTCTTCGATAAAGGTCTGCAGCTTTGTTCGGTCTATCCGATGTTTCTGAATCCTCTTCTCTCCCAGATGAAGTACGGGCTATATCAGAGAGATGGCGTCAGCCATATAAGTCACAAAAACCGATTGGGGTCCCAGACGGCACACAAAGTCGTAGCACTTTCATGGGTAAGGAGAGAAGAAGGAAGGCAGGTGAACGAGCGAGCATCGGCCGATCGACGTACAATATCGTACTGATAGAGTCTCCTCCACTTCTTCGCTTCCTTCACGTCTGCGTTCTCAGGCGGATCACGGATGTTCCACAGCGTAAGCTCAAAGGGGGTGGTGCGGCGTAAGATGCTCAACTCGTGCTTAGCGACCTATGACAAGCGCAGACAATTGGTATATCCCGTCAGCATGCTCAAACTTGGGCGGCATGATACAGGACATACCTCGCAGAGCGAGCATTCTTTACCCCCTGTGTAGAGGGTGAATCGTGGGATTGGCAGTCGAGCAGGCATAAGCTTGTGTCTTAGCTATTCTCAGCAGCTATCTATCTTATTCGACAACGTGAAGGTGTTGGCGATGTGCAGAAAATGGTGTATGCTCAATAACGAAACCTTTATTCCGAGCGCGAGCATTTCGTTTTGTCGGACTCGGAACCCGTCCCGTGCCTGGGATAGATAATAAACGAGGAACGCGGATGGTTGACTGGACTTTACTTTGTTGTTATACCTATTATACCTATTATCTTCTTCCTTCTCACTTTTGCAACTTCCGCGAATAGTTTGACCTCGAATCAACTCACTGAACTTCAAGGCGATATCGACCTTCACCGAGTCTCAGCCCATCGTGTCCGTTCCTCCACAGACCACGGAAACCAAGGCAGATCAACAGTCACCAGCTTCGTCCAAACCACGTATTTGGTTCCATACATCCTTCCTTCCTTCCTTCCTTCCTTCTCCCTTCACCCGCTAGAACATATCAACGCAATGGACGATAAAGGGAAAGGCAAGGCACCTACTCTACCTCCTGATCTGATCACCATCAGCGATGGTAGCGATGACGATTTTTTTGTCGTCAAGAAGAAGCCCGTGTTCAGGAATGCCAGTGAGTACAACTGGGCCACGCTTGAGAGTTCCCTGCCTGATCCGTTCCAAGATGACGTGAGGAGCGGTACAAGTCACATTTAGCCAGCGGGTATCATTGTCAGATACTCAGGTGTTCACCGACTATCACTCATGCGGTTGTTTAGCTACCGCTCCTGCCAATGTCTATACCGAGATCTTTCCTCGTCGCTGGTGCTAAATCTTTCTGGGTCCTTCCGTTTGCAGCTCCCCCAAAATCGGCATCCCCTCCTCGACGTGCTCATTCTTCATCCGAAGAGTCCGATGATCCCGACTCCACCCTTCAGAAGAAGAAGCGCAAAAAGCCCGTCCGGTTGAAGAAGAGCGAAGCACCCTCATTACCCGAATGGACGAGGCATACGTCAAATGAAGGAAAGAAGGTGCCCGGAGGGAGAGTGAGAAAGGGCAGCTCGATGGCTAGGGGAAGTACGGAGGAGAGACCTGATACGATGTGAGTGCTCGATCTAATCCACCCTTTCACTCTCCAGGGATCTCCTCCTCTGAAGCTTAGGTCATGGTCAAAGGCTCTTGTGTATTGATGAAGTCGGTGCCGACGGTTGTGCAGTGTAATCGGGGACGATTCGGATGGAGCGGAATCCTCGACGAAAGCAGCTCGAGGCCGCATAATGCTCACTCCCCCTCCTGAGCTGAGTGAAGCTCAGCTGGCCAACATCAAAAAACAACTGGCGTGAGTACACAGTTTATACCTGCATATGATGCTGTCGAATGATCACCTGGCCGTCCGATACCCCACCAGCCTTGTCATCAGCTCGTTACGGTAGCACCAGGTACCGTCAAGTAGAACAGACCTCTCACGTGCTGACCCTCAGTCCACATACAACAACTACTTTCGCAGAAACCATTTCGACCAGACAGCAGCTAACGCTGAAACCGCTGAGGACGATGCTTCCCATAGCTCACCTGAGAAACAGTACGAGGGAGGGAAGTGTACAATAACGGTCCGAATGCAAGCACCTCCAGAGAGGAAGGCGAGCGCTACACCTGCTGCTCTCAGGGAGTATGAGAAACCCAGAAAATTGACCGTTTTCGTTGTGAGTGTTCCATGCACTCCATCAGGTCGATTTGATCTGTCTCTCTCGACCAGTCCTGTTTATTTATGTTTGTGCGCTCGGGGGCGAGTCGGCTCGAGCTACCGCCGGCCTGTGGAAATCATGTGGTCGATGATTGATGTTTCTTGTTTCCTTACCAGAACGGACCAATGTCCATCGGTATCGCTGTCCTTGCCGACCGTATACAACGTAGAGCAGAAGAAGTGATCCTTTCATATGACGGCGACCGAGTCTACCCGCGATCAACGCCGGGCCAGCTAAATATCTTTGATAAGGCTGAAATGTGTGAGTGAAAAGTGAGGCCGCCCCGTTATCCCTACTTGCTTGCATAGATCCTTCCCGCTTGTCTATCGATCAATCGATCAGTATGAACTGACCTAGAATTTGTACCCCTCTTTCGGCCACTGAACGGATTGGCATCGATTTGTTATTATAGTCGGTTACGAGAAGCCGTACTGGGATCAGCTCCAGAAAGAACGGCAAGCGCGCTTGACCGCAGGTTCGGACGCGGACTCGGATTCGGAGGAACCTCGACCTGTTATCATAGACCCGATTGCCGAATTCGGCGCCTCCGCGATATCAGTAGAGACTGCAACCGCTCTCCCCAGAGAGGCTTTGGAGTCATTTATGGCCGGTGATCGTTCAGTGTTATCGCGCTTGGACACCGATATCACTCCTCTCAGTTCATCGGATTCCCAATCTCAGCCCCAAACACAAGCACAAACCCAAACTCAAACTCAGACGCAGGTGCAAGGTCAAGATACTGTCAAATTCAGATTACGTTCAGCGACAGACCCCGAGCAAAGGCTCGGTGCTCCGTCCAGCATGAAAGTCAGCACCGTGCTGAGGTTCTACTGCCAGAAGGTCGGCAGACCGAAGGAGGATGCCAAGGGCTTGAAGTTGGTTTTTGACGGCGAGACGTTGGATGGAGAGATGACCATTGGGGAGCTAGATATCGAAGATGGGGATATGATGGATGTGGTCCCCAGATGAGTTCCAGGAAGGAGGAGAGCCTGACGCATGAGGTCAGATCAGTCGAATCGAAAACTATTCGCAGCGCGATCAGCGCATCTAGCTAGATACGCTGAGCGGCGAAGCAGGAAGGCTCCATGTCAGCGTCAATAGGTCTGCGGAGAAGCACATCAAACATCCATCTCGATAACGATCTCTATCTCAGGTTGTATCTGCTGTACAATAGCCATGCGATTCAATAGTGAAGATAAGATAATCTTCCTCTATTTCTACTTCTGATCGAGTTTGACACAATCAAAGCAGGTGCATGCGATCAAAGACATCTGACATGTGTCTGTATCCTTACCGCCCCTGACCAGAAGCTACATGCCACTAAGATCCGATGTCAACAACAGCAGGTAGCCGCACCCGCCGGCCAACCATCTGTTTATCTGCCAGACTTGAGACCGACATTATGGATCGTACGTGATCCAGAAGCAGCTTCGAGGTTCTCCAAGTAGTCCTGAAAAGATAGCGACCGCAAAAATATGTTCATTGATTTGGTCAGCTGTCCATTTTCATGATACACAGAAGTTGCTCGCGGATCAGCTGACGGGACGTGAGCTCACTCTCAGCCATTGTTCTCTCTTTTCGGGGATATGGTCGAATTGCCTGTATCTCTTGTCTCGCTGTCAAATCAAAGGAAGGATCGGTCGAGTCGCGTCAGCATGAGTTTGGACGATGTATCACTGACGATCCGAGAAAACGCGAATCGAACCGACCAAACCGATGAACGCCTCTCACTCACCCTCAGCACAGACTTGATTTCACCCAGATCGATCTGCCTAGCAAGCTTGGTGATATCGTTCGCCTCTTCACCTGGCACATCGATCCCTTCTGCCTCTTCAAACTGATCGTCCCTCTTGACAGCAAGGGCATTCTCGTCCAAAGTCTTCTTACGCATCTTGCCCCAGAACTCTACAAAGCTATTCTCGCCCAACATCTGATCGAATTCGCTTCGGGCATTAGACTCGCGTGTACGCATCCACGCTTTCCACCGATCTTCGAGAGCTTCCCCTTGGAGGCCCAGGCGTTTGATGAGCTGGTCATCGACGATATGGGGGTACACCGAGTCATAGGGTGTGTCAAGGGATGGAGTGTGCGCTTCGAAGAGCTGGTGTAGGGCGTTTGAGCGCTTAGAAGCGATTTGCGAGATGTGCTCCGAGAATAGTCGGGCTTTGTCTCGCGGTCCAAGGGAAGGATGGTTAAACCGAGGATCATTTGACAGATAGGCAGAGGCTTCTTCCCAGGTGGTCTGATCCCCGTATCCACAATGACATCAGCTTTGTTGCTCACCGTTATGCTTGCCTCAGAATGCGAATTGATGCAAAACCAAGATGTCTGTTCACCGCTTCGGACTCACGTTATGATCCCTAATCTGGTCCACCAGCAAGCTACCGAAGAGCCTCTCCGCCTCTTCTCGACCAGCGCCGACCCGACTTCTGTTCGTCTCCATCTGGACCCTCTCTTTCTGTTCCCTGATTTTGGCCTCCCGTTCTTTCAGACTCTGCTCCTGCCTAGCCTTACGTTCGGTCAGCTTCCTCGCAGCGGCGTCTTCTTTGCTTTCATCTGTCTGTGAGCTCGAGGAAGCCAATTTGCGGATATAGGTGTTGAAGAGTTCTTCTCGGAGAGTCGAGGAGCCAATGGCATCATATCTTGGGTCGGATGAAAGGGGCCGTTTGACCTCTGACCAGATTGAACTGGATGTGATATTGTCCGATTCTTTCAAAAGATCGTAAAAGTCTTGTTCGGCTCGCTGAGCATCCGCGCGTTTACCTGTAAAGTTGGCTTGATTAGCACAATGCCTAGGCGATGCGATAAGAGCATGGCGGTTGTACGTACGTTCACCGAGCTCTCTGAGATGCGTTTTGAACACCTTTTCCCTCTCTCTATCATCCCTGCCGAAAGCATAAAATCGCCTCTCCTTCTTCCACTTCTTTCTAAAATCGTCCCACCTGGTCCTCGTACTCGTGACCTCCTCTCTCAGCAGACTTTTATAATCCCTCTCTGGGTCTGCTTTCTTGCTGCTTTCGGCCTTGGCACCACCTCCGGACGCCTTGGCTAGCCGTCTCGCACGACCGACATCTCGGCAGTACTCCTCGTAGACTTCTTTCCTGTCCTTTTCGGATGATAGGAGGACGTATCGAGGGTCATTGATGAAAAGGGGTAATGATTGATCCCAGGGTGAGAACGGGTTGATGTCCTTCTCAATCAGGAGAGCCTATACATGGTGCGGATCGCAATGGCAAAGAGAGATAAGCCGATCATTGACCTATCATGTAGAGTAGACGGATGCTGACCCACCTTGAAAAGAGCTCTTCCTTCATCGGCGGATACCTGTACTTTGGCAGGTACAGCGAACACCTTTTTCGCGGCCTCCTCCTCCTCCGCCTTGATCTCCTCTGCCGTCTTCTGCTTCTCTTCCTCCATAGCTTTATCGGCTTCGGCAAATTCAGCTGCGACAGCTTTCATCCATTCCGCCTCATCCTCCTCATCCTCTGGTCCGTATTCACCGCCCTCCTCCTCGCCTTCGCCGATCTCGCCGTTCTGGCCGTTCTCCGCAACCTGTTCCTCGCCGTCTCTCCTAGCTATCTTGGTCTCCCTGACATCTTGGGACTCGGCGGCGTCGGCCTCAGCGTTGTCTTCCCGCTCCTTGCGCTTTCGTTCTGCTTCGGCCGCTCGCTTCCTCTTCTCTTCTTCGATCTCCATGCGTATTCTCTCAATCTCCCTCAACTTCTCCAATCTGTCCTGCTCGGCCTTCTCTCTCTCTTCCTTCTCTTTCGCCTCCCTCGCGGCTCTCTCCTCTGCTTCCAAAGCGACAACTTGGTCCTTGATCTCATCCGGCACGGTCCATTCCGACTTTTTCGATTCCTTCTCAAAGTAGAAGACATTGCCTTCGTTGGTCGTGACCCTCGTCCATGTCGTACCGGGGATAGGCACCTTGTCTTTGGGTTTCTCCTTCTTCTTCTTCTTCTCCTTCTCAATAGGAGGAGTGGTTGAGGGGGCATGAGGGCTCAAGATTGCGTTGGTGGGAGCAAATGGCGGGAAGATTGTAGGGCGGATATAGGTTGATTCGCGGGTCTGAGTGTTGTAGTAGTAAGGCGTCACGCCGTCTGGAGCTGTCGTACGTCACAAGTGGAAATTCAGCACTGTATTCTATCATGCACCCTGATGGGATTGACCCTGTGAACATTCTATATGTCTCGAAGCCGCCACGGTCGGGGATACTCACCTCGATGTTCTGACCAGCCTGCAGGGAGCGGAGGAGGGAAGTTTGGCATTCCAGGGGGCATACCCATCATCGGTCCTGGTGGAAACCCGAAGGCGGGCGGTCTGAAGGATTGTGCGACTGGCACGCTATAGACGCACACACGAGAAGGTATTTCTCGTAAGCTGTTGACGCACCGGATGAAAGACTGGTCCTTGCGAGCTTGAGCAGATGACAAGGACTTACCCTGGTGGAGGTCCGGGGGGTCGAGCTGGTACCGAGGCCGAGGCCGGAGCGCTCGCTGGCGCTGGCGCAGGCGCAGGCGGGGGGCCGGGCGGTGGACCTGGAGGCACGGCAGACATGTTCGGTAGCCAAGTGTTTTGAGATGCTAAGAGTGAAGGGTAACTTTGTAGTGTAGTGCGAAAGACAGAAATCGTTAGCTGCGAGCAATGTTGATGGAGAGAATAATCTTGGTGCCTGCTTTGCATCGAAGAACGCGACGGAACTATTTATTAACCTATCGTGTGGCTCCCACGCGGTCACCGTGTCCGTAAATGTGCCATCGACGCATCTGAACAGTGGCAGCGTGGTGCGATTTTATGCCTTTCCCTCTTCCTTCCGTGCCATGGATGAGCTGGAACGTCAAGACTGGTGCAATAGCGACAGCACAGGGACTCCACGGGTGCTCATTGGAGTGAGAAGAGCGGAACGGCTCTTCGTCTCACGCCCATGGTACGAGTAGGAGTACAACTGAGTCGGTTCCATCCTCTTTGACTCAAGCGACATGGATTGGTTTGAGTTTGCCACAGCACCAAACGGCAACTCATGAGATGAGATGGATGTATAAAATCAAATTCATGGTGAACCGCAATTTGTCATGATGACGGTCTAGCTATACTTTCCCCCAATCACACAGCTATTTTCCCTTCCTTCTAGCCGCCACTGTTCTTGCCTGCTCATTGCACTCACCCAGTGCCCCTTGATTGATAGTCCTCAAGAAGCACCTCTTTGTCCCATCAACGAGTCAACGTCCATCAAACTGAGGATCTCTTGCCACTGGTGTCAGCTGCCTGATGAGCCCTAAAGCCACCTCTTCCACCCCCCACTTCACGCTCACACGAACGATGACATCATCGACCTGGAGGCCAGTCCGAGGCAGACTCAAACTCAAACTCGAGCTCCAGCTCAGGACAGGTCTCCCACCGCTCCTCTACCAGAAACGCTGGCGAGAGCGAGAGCGACCTCTCGTCACATGGTTCCACTGCAATGACTCCTTCTCGGACCAGGAGTCGAGTGAGATTTACCGACAGTACTGATACCCACACGCAAGCTGGGAGGGGAAGTGATGATGGCTGGGTCACAGAGTCTGATGGCGACGGAACATGGGATAAAGCCACAGATACAGCTACACGGAAGAGGAGTGCGAGCTCGAAGTCGGGGAAGAGAAAGAAGCGGTCACGATCACGCTCCCGACCTCAAAAGCCAACTTCAGAGTAGGCACGGTTGGGACTACTGATTGGACAACGGGGCGCTTGTCCGCAGCAAGAAAAGGCTCGAAGACGCGGTTCTCCTCGGGGAACGGTAAACCTTCCGATTGGACAGAGTTCACATGTGAAGACGGAGACACCAAGATCAGATACTGGTCAGCAAAAGGTCAAGCACAAAAAGGGTAAGACCCGCAAACGATGGTACAGTACGTCCAAGAGCGCACGGGCACCAAAACCAACGCCGAGGCCGATGATAATGAGGATGATGGTTGGGGGTCGCCGTCGGAAGGTATGAGTACACCTCGATTGGGGGGGGGGGAGGGGGATATGGCGATCTATCGGGATGTGTACGAGCGGATTGAGAGAGCTGCTCGGGATCGGGGCCGAGATAGAGCACAAAAGCGAGCAAATAGGGAAGCAACGCTTAACGGTGGCAGTTCCACTTCTGCGAGATCCACATCGACCAAAGACGAAGGCGAGACCGAAGGCACGGAGCATAGCAAAAGAAGAAGCGGAAAGTGGACCAGTTCACGCTCACCACCGAGATTGGAGTTGAAGACGACGACAACAGCGACGACCGCACAAAAATGACCGTAACGGTGACTTCTACCCATACGGACGAAGAAGGGACAAGGTACTCCGTAACGACTGACTGAAAGAGTAGCATTCGAGGCTGAACTAATCTGACTTGGGATCAGGTAACATCCAGAGATCAGGATAGCCAGATAATGAGCAAGGTGGCTCAGCGGCTAAGGGATGTCGAGCGAAGGAAGCGTAAGCGTGATAATACGAAGAATGGAAGAGAGAAGATAGTGACAGCGACTGGTACTAGTGCCAAGAGTGAGACCACAGCAAAGAAAGGCCTGGAAAGCGGACGATCTACTAGGCATGAGGGTGCTGACGAGAGCGGGGAACAAGAAGAACCAGCATCAGCTCGTAGGACCAGTCGAGGAAGCACGAGGCATCGGAAAAAAGGCAGACGCAGGCAAAGGACGACAGGGACACGTCAGAGCGGCAACGAGTCGGAGTGATGTATGTAGAAAATCGTATTCCAAAGCTAAAGCCAATTGAAGGGCATAGCGTCCTTGTCGGATAGCAGAAAAATCGATTGATTGTCCTCCTGCTCCATGCAGGCCCAGTCATGTTATGCCATATCGTGTCCACTACATGCAGTGTCTATGTACACATAGTACATACAGCGCACATTAAGTAATGTAATTTGCTTGAGGCCGAGCAAAGGACAAAGGGGGGTAGCGGGAAAGAACCGTAGACGCTGCTGAAGATCCAGTACAATTATACGCATACTGCATTGAGGGGTTCAGTCCTCGACGACTCTCAACCCCCACTGAATGCCGGCTACGCCACCACCATACTCAAGCGGGGCCACGCGGTCGATATCAGTATCATCCAAACTCTGGCCTTTGCCCTTGCCCTTTTCCTCGCTTATACCCATACCTTTGTCCATATCTGTTCCCGCCTCCGCTTCTCGTAGTGTCCCATGCAGACGAGCTTGTCCGACTGAATTTGGATTTTGACCAATGCGCTCAGCTACCACACTTCGCCCTGTGCGAAATACCAAGCCGTCCGATTGTCTGAGCAATAGCAAAGGAAGTGGGAGCGGTGCTATGACGTTGGCCTGGCTAACCGATTCCGGATCTCGGTCTTCGGCTTGCTTGGCGTTGGTTTTGCTCTCCACCGGCGAATGTAGAAGCAAAGTCGCATGCTGAAGGGTGCCATTGCCCTTTTGGTGCTTGGTATCGTGATTAGTGGGCGCCGCTGTGTTGATGGATGAATACACCTCCTGGTTGGTTCCCTCAGGCCCACCTACTTTGTCTGCCTTGCCGTCGCCATTGATTGGTGGAAGAAGTTGGGTGTGACTTTCGGAGTTTGCAATCGCAGTCGCAGTCGCTTCTTGCAAGCGGAAGTCCATCAACGACGGATCAATCACCTCATCGGCGTTTGAGTCATTGCTCTGGACATGAGGGTCGATGGAGACAGCTTGATCGCCCCGTGACCGGGATGCATTCGCCTCCTGTGCAAGCAAGATAGCATGGGAACCGTTTTCATGAATCTCGCCGTTGAAAGGATCGAACGCGCCAAATGCGTCGAGGTTAGGCGTCATTTCCAACGCTGCGGCTATTGATAAGTCATCCGGTGTCGGGCCTGGATGGGTTGATTCAACTTGTCCGGCGACATCCTGGTCGGGCCCCATGTTCCCTGAAAGACCATGTTGAAGCTGCAAAGGCGATCCCCCTTGATCCGGCTGAGCAACTCTGTCGGCGTCATCTCCCACGTCTGTGCTACTGCCACGAAGGACCGATGCCCTGCCGCCACCATTATCGCCAATATTTTGTGTTGAGGCCTCTGCCGTAACTTCAGCTTGAGAGTGAGCCTGGACAGCGCAGCTGTGCATGGCGCTGATAATCTCCTCGGCATCGGGCATATGTACGACGACGATTACGTGTTTCAAATCTGCCGGGAAAGAGCTCATCACTCCATCCAGACCGCCGCCGGACCCGCCGGTACGTGTACGAACGACTGACCCCCGACTGTGATCATGACTAGCGTTGTTGGCGTCGTCATTATCATGATACGGTATCGCCGGTGTGGGCAAATTGCGAGGTGCCGTAGATCTCCACGTGGTAACATCCAAGGGCCCGATCGGTCCTAGGTACACCTCTAAAGGTTCATTGTGGGGCGCCTGCGCCCGAGGAGTATCAGTGGATAGCGGTGGCAGTGTGGGTGCCGGGCAAAAGAAGAACTCTGACAGGTGCAGGTCGAGCGTATTTGCGGTTGGGTGGAATACTGGCGGTACCAGTATGCGCGGGACGGGGTCGATGGTCTTCGCTTGGACGGCAAGGCTATCAGATGTTGAGAAGAAGGAGTAGGTGAAACATGCTGGCCCTCATAAAGTCAGCCCGCTAACCGCGCCTTGTATCAGGTCAGCCATTGGAGCGATCAAACTCACAGACACCTCCAATGATCCAGGACATCCAATCCTCCACTTTCTCCACTATTGCTCCCGTTTCGCCTCCTAACTGTGGTTTCAGACCTTGTTCTTGCTCATCGATCCTCCTCGTTGACTGTGTCCAGGTGAGGATGTTCTGTGCGCCACCATCTTCGTCCTCGGCCAGCACAGCCGCGGCAAGGGCGTTCCGCTTCGTCTTGACCTTCTTCTTGGGTCTTCCATCGGCCAGATCCTGATATTGATCTTCATGCTGGTTCGTCGTGTTATCATATTGCCCGGATGCCATCGGTTCGGATGGGATGGCGATGTCGCTTCCAAGAGGGGTATCGATGCCCATTACTGACTGTTCGATACTATTGAGCGTATGAGGCGGCATCGAGGCTCCCGCACCTGGGATCTCTCCTGCCATAGTGGAAGAGGTTGGCACCACCGATGCCTTCTTGCCAGTTCGCCGACGCCCTTGAGCTGCGTTGCCATCAGACAACTCGCCGCCGCCCAACCTCGCTCCAGGTGCGCTGAGATACCATCGTCCGCCATCTCCACCCGTCGTATCTTCTGCCCCATTGACTAGCCTGACCAAGCCTATTCGCTGTAGCTCACTTATCGGCTGACCTACATCCTCGCCGACTCTGACCTCTCCCGATTCCACCTTTACTATCTTGACAGGGTCTGACCTGATCCCGCTCTGCAAGTCCACGAGAATCACAATCGAGCCATAGGTGAGCTTGTCCTCGTTCTCGCCTTCAGAGTAGTTAGAAGGATGGTGATATCGGTTCTTGCTCCTGTCAACTTTTGGGGGAGCTGCCCGTTGAACGATCTCAAATCTGAAAGGCGTCCATTTACCCGTCTTGGAGACTAGCTTCGATTGTTTGAATTGCACATCTTGCGGTGTATCGTCGCCGTCGTCGTCGTCGTCGTCGTCGTTACCAGTTTCCAGCTTCATATACTTGGTTCGAACAGTCTGACCATGGATCCTGGTCCACAGAGCGAAAGAAGCTGAAGTAGAGAAACAGCTCGCCATGGAACGGGCTTTAGCCGTCTTCTGAGATGGTTTAGAGACGATTCGTAGTGGTGAAGAAGTGAAAGTCGCCCAGGGTCTTGATGGCGTAACTTGCACGGGACATGAGGATAATTCGGCTCGAGGTGTTGCTGGATTCCCACTGCCGTCAACATCTATACCGGTGAGTGTCGGATCCATTCCGGCCTCGGTGCTTTCCGGCGCAGCTTCGAATGATGCAGGGATCTGCAGGTGATCAGCAAGGACGTGGTTTGTGACCTGATTGGCTTGCCGTACAGCCTCTGCGAGTGGTTGAAGCACTTCCATCGAAGAAGGGTCTAGGTCCACTTCGAGACCATCTGTAGGCGCGACTTGAGCGTATGGATCGCTCTGTGGTTCCGCGTTCGGCGTCATGCCAATGCCGATCACGTCCTCTGGCACCTTTGTTTCACCTTTCCCCTCAGTCACATCAGTGGCGGGCTCCTGAAGGGCTGACACAGACTCGGTTGGTCCAACAACTTTTCCATCAAGATCAACTTTGAGATCCAGTAGAAACTCCTTCATCTTCCCCACTTCCTCCCCGACCCAGAGTCCAGGGAACCCCAGCCCATCGATGAGGCAGCTTCTGTCTCTCCCATCGAGCAGCCCTCTTGCTTTAGCGAGAGTCGCACCAAATCCGGCGTTCCGCGCCGCTTGACGTAGATTACGCTTGGCATCTTTCTTGTCAGATTTCTTCTTCTTGCGTCCGCCCGACTTGGTGGTTTCTGCCTCGGCTGTCGATTCTGCTTCGGGCAGAGGCATCTGGTCGGGAGTATCGAGGATACTATGTGTCTCTGAGCCAGAGATGGGCGTCGGGATGGAGGTGTTTGTACATGTCGATAATGTGACTGAAGATATCGAGGATAGTATGGCTCCTGATACTCGAAGGATAGGTGGTGGGGCAAGGATCCTGCACGGCACAAGCATGGGTCGTTGACGTGAGACGCGATCAGTGATTAGGATCTCGTTGCATCGCCTAGCATGAGTCAAGCACTGGCCTAGAAACATACCTTCGCTCCTTACCATAACTCTTCTGACCGGTAGTGGGATGCCATACCTCAACCCTAGACTCGGTATCACCTGCCCCCCCTCCAGTAGTTAAGATATCAACGGCGCCATGCAAACCAAGGGTACTTGTTGCTTTCGAAGGTTTAGAGCCTGAGTGAGAGGATGACGAAGACGTAGCTGCAATATATGATGCTAGCGTCTTGGTCAACTTCTTCTGACGAGGGGATGGTGATCGTTCTTGTCGTGGTCGTTTATTGCCTAACCTGAGATGCTGCTTGCGAAATAGGTAATTAGCTTACGCTCATCTATCTAACTCTTTGAATGGACACCAGAAGTGAACATTCCTAATACTCACACTGTCAGCGTCAACGAACGCCGAACTTCCGGCAGACGATGCTGCAGCATCGGCGCCATCACGTGGGTGGGTGTCATCGACATTCACGTCGCCTTCGCTGGTATGCGAGGGGAAAGCATATCGCGACGACCCAGCTATGGCGTTGATAAGCAAGTCGAGGGGCGTTGTGGACGGGAGATCAGGTTGGTCCGTCGCCATGGTGAGTGCTGGTGTTGGACCTTGCTTAGGTGTGCATCCGATGCTTCACGCTATCGTGGTGGTTGTTGTCGTCAGCGGACATGAAGAGTGGAGAATGATTTCCCACGGTGACAGTGACTGTGGTGATGGTGAAGAGGGGGGTGGGGGGGGATGTTTGATGTTTGAGAGTGGGATCGATGCAGAGGAAACCCTGATCTGCGCAAGTGACACCGTGGGAAACCTGCTGAAGAGGGACCATCGGCTAAAGGCACTTGAATCGCTCGAGATCTTGAGAAAGAGAAAGCATCAAAAGACGTAGAAGCACTAACTTGCATTATAGAGCATACCACGACGTCTTAGACCTTCCCGCAAAACACCGCGATCATCATGTCGAGTATCATCGCCAGCGATTTCAGGCCTCTCTGTAGGACTTGCACGCGTTATCAAAGAGTCTCAGTCAGGCGCCCGGTAACGAACATTGTACCAAAGTCGAACCTGCCCTTCGCTCAAGCGGAGAAGCGCGCCGAGAAGCGCGCATACTCAAGACATTCTGCCACTACACTGACAGGTGGACCAGGCGTGTCGAAGCCGATATATGATGCGTGTCGAAGCCGAACCTCTGGTCACCGCCCAGAGGCCAACGGACCATCCCATTCACGTACAGATCCAAAATCAGGCAAGCGATCATCGTATAGACGCCTGGCACTTACGATATTCGGCATAGCGATCCCAACGACATCATACCTCTTCTTCCCCGGCTCGCAACCCATAACACCGCATATGTATTCAAATCAACCTGTTAAAGCTACCAAGACACTTACGCCTCAACATAAGCTCATTACAGTGGATATACCCGACAAGTCAAAGGGATTTTTCAAGAGGCCATATAGGGTCGATGGATCGCTGGCAGATGTATATTATGGGCTAGAAGGAGGAGATACAGGAGGCGGGAATGGGGAGGTAGTCATTCAGCATATGATGATAAAGTCGCCCGATATCCAGATCGAGAGACCGTACACACCTATCAATGATCCAATGCAAGATGGCGAGGTTCGGATGGTCGTCAAGCGGGTACGAGGTGGCGAAGTGGGAAGGTAAGTCTCAACACTTGATGTATTACCTCCCTTGCGGCCTATGTCTTTCTTTGTCTGTGGATGAAACCTCGAGCCAATGTGGCCGGAATCCCGTGATTTCAATGTTACCGCGCCTGTTTGCCCATGGAGGCAGGCGAGGCAGCATGGAACGGCATCACCAGAATCACCCGCGCCATTGTACATGATTTGATCCAGATCGAACAGGTAGCGGAAAGCTTATCTTCTTTGGAATGTCTATCGCAGAGTGGTGCATTCGTTGAAAGAGGGCGACCAAGTCGGTATTAGAGGACCTATACCTACATTCTCCATATACCCTGATCGATACGACAGGATCATCATGGTGAGTGGGGTGGCTTCGTGCAGTACTGCACCGCTCGGCGCCATCTCTTCATGACATGAGGCGATAGCTGGCCGGCTCCTGGCTTTCGCTGTGGTGACATAGCACGGCTCATCTAGCGTAGTTAAGAACTAGAATATATTAGGCTTACCGTATCATCCTGGGACCGCGCATCACAGATTTCAACAGGGACGGCCATCTCGCCATTCCTACAACTGCTATCCAAGCTCCCTTCTCCATCAAACACCACCATATCAAAGATCCCTCAACTTCACTTGATACACGCAAAGCCCTTAGAGGGCCGTATCGATTGGGCCGCCGCCGCCTTCTCCTCTTCCTCTCCAGAATCAACTCCGAATTCTGATGGTCATGGCGGTGGTGGGGAATCGCCAGCGCAAGTCCTTGATGCATCCCTTATACCCTCATTACAAGCGAAATTTGGCGATAAATTAACGGTAACGCGTATCGACCCTGGGTATCTGAAGAAGGAGGTTGTGCTCTCTGCTTTGGGACGAGAGGCGGAGGCGGCAGAGCAACAAGCTCAACCTAGAGCCTCAAGCCACGGCTGGGCCTCGAGCTGGTTCGGTACGGGCAGTACCCGTGCCCATACTGATGGTGGTGATCACTTCGGGAATGGAAACGGGAATGCAGCTGTCAAGGCGACGAACGAGAGTGAGCCAAGAGCCACAAGCAGTGGCGAAGAGGAAAAGATCATGGTCTTGGTCTGTCTACCACCTGCGTGAGTGATTTGTCTCTCGTCTCAGTTTCAGACTCATCAGTTCAGGAGCCTCTAGTGCCGGTGGTGACCCTCAGATTCCGTGGATGAGTAGGCGTTGTTATTTTGAAGACAATAAGCTGATTTAACTTGGATCACTCCTACTCGACGAATGCGCCGCCTCACCTCGCCTCATACATACTATATGTGGGATTTCTTATCGATGGACATATTCAAAACCGCCTTCGATCCTCGTATCTTTTGATGCACGATATCCAGCCTCATGAGACCGCTCTGTGGGGGTATGACGCCCAATCTCGATCAAGGTGAATTGACGGGCTTGTTGGCGGAGATTGGGTTGAGGAAGAATCAGGTCTGGAAGCTGGAATGAGTGCGGAGTAGGATACAAGATGTACGATGTAAAAGAGTATGGGAACGACAGGTTGCGGACCGTGCACGTAACGGCGTGGCATAGCATTGCATAGCATAGATGTATATACACATGTAAGAGTATTTCACTGATCATGCGTGGTATGATTCCAATCCAAAAATGGTACAAGGACGATTCGGCGTCAATGGGGTCGAAACGGAACAAGAGCATATCAAAACGACAACGACTGAGCAATGATTCCAATTGTATGGTTT
Source organism: Kwoniella heveanensis BCC8398 (assembly GCA_000507405.3). NCBI lineage: Eukaryota > Fungi > Basidiomycota > Tremellomycetes > Tremellales > Cryptococcaceae > Kwoniella > Kwoniella heveanensis. The sequence goes on from KI669494.1 coordinate 295,145, forward strand.
GCCCCATCGCATAACCTCCGAGAGATATGATTTTAGTATGGACAACATGATTATGACACAACAGATCTCCATTCGACACCGCACATGCTCGTCAGAATGGTCGATCCTCGACACCGACATCCACCGACGGGTGCGCGTTATCAGGTTGTCTTGTCACTCGCTTCTCTCCTTCTACACCGGCCCCACCCGCTCTGACCTTGTCATTGTCATTTGCGTCAGATCCTACTTTCTCTTCAACCTTTGCCTCAGCCTTGGCATCGCCGTCCATCTCATCATCCACCAAGCCCTTCTCATCATACGAATTCCATTCCTTCTCAGCTATACTTCCCTCGTCAGGCGGCGAATGACCAAGAGCCAGCTCGTACCCGAGGTTCGGGTCCAAGTCATCGTTGGCCCTACGGTCACGACCTGGATGATTACGACGAACCACAGGCGGGATCCGCCGAATCTCGTTCAAGTATTCTTCCGATACTTCAAGATTCTGTCCAGCCGAAATCGCCTTCAAGACCCCCCACGTGGCTCGTTCGTGCATCCCTCGTCGCATGCTGCGTTTGATAAACGACGAAACTTCGTCGAGCGGCCACTCGTTGGGCATCTGACCAAGCACCTATAGTGTAAACCATTGCGGAGAGACAGATGGTGAGACGGCAAGGTCAGGACACAGTACATGAGGAACCAGGGACTAGGTGCAACGGAGTGGGGACGAACAAGATTGCGAAGTAGCACAGGGGGTTCGTTCATACGGGGCCAAGCTTGAATACGGCCAAAGCAGGGATACGGTACACCTTTGACCCAACACTCACCTCGAGCACGTCCAGATGTACGCTCTGGGCATTTAGGAGAGCCGCGGCTTGTTTTGAGGTTCCTTTGCTGTAACATCCGACACGGTGAAAAATGTTGGTATCAGCGATGACGACGGAGGTCTCGAGCGGTATGTCAAGGAGCCGTGCGAGAACGCCCGAGTGCACGGTGCAATTGAAACAGCTCGCAGCCCGCCTACTGACCTGTCAGACATGTAAACACCCAACAGCTCCTTGACAAGCCCCCTCATCTCATCCTCTTTGACCTCCTTTTTCCGCCGTCCGACCTCGCCGAGAGTGGCCCACCCATCCATACCTTTGATCCTCGATGAAGTCGCCGTTGATCGTGCGATTTTAGGAGGGATGATCTCGCCTTGAGTCGTACAGTACGTTTGGGCCGAGATGGAATCGCCTATTGTGAGCGCGAGCAATGAGAGGGACTTGCGGTGCTTCGCGAGCTATTCGGATAGGAATCAAGCAGCAACGCACATTAGCTTCCACATCAACAAACGTACGCTCACATCGTGGCCTGAGCTAGAGCACGGTGGATTATGAGATAGTGACTCACCCTGCCATAGATGATTGCCAGCTCATATTTGAGCAATTCCATGCCCTCGAGCTTTTTCGCGGCGGCCTCAAGATCGAAGAACGGACTGCCTTGTAAAAATAGCATAGTCTTAAGTCGATTCCGCTTGACGGGCGTGTCGGGCGCAATCTCAGCCAGGAAAATAGGGAACGGTCGCGGTTCAGGCTCAAGACGGTATTCGGCGTCTATCGGAAGGATTCATCAGCATGCCACTCGACGACCCTCAAGTGAGGATATGAGCATGACGACTGCGGTTTGGACTCGTATTCGCTTACCTAGCTCCTCAAGATGATATCTCACTCCGTCATCCGCACAAAGCATCTCCGCTTCATCCAGGAGAACATCCAAGAGTTGCTGATGCAAGACTCTGCTGGGACTACGCTTCGTCACGATAGCGTGTTCAATGTATTTGTTCGCGATGGTCTCGTCGATCTTGCGGAGATCGTCAACTAGTTGGACTTCATCCAGTCTCACACCCGTCTTTGCATTTTGAGCCATTAGGATCTGAATGAGAGAGCAATGAGCGCGATCAGCCTAAATGCCAGTCTGGTCTCGACTACGATATGGGCGGAGAAGGAGAAAAGGTATCATGACGACGTCTAAACTCACGGACAGTCCACGCGTTGGACGCTTCTCGACAACCCATAAAGCATATTTGAGGAAGAGTTGCGGGTCTTTGACGCTTTCCAGCTGCTGCGCGAGCTCTTCAACCGGATCTTCGCAGATAGGGTCATTGATACCAGTGTCGGCGATTCTGCAAAGGACATATGGTCAGCGTGGGAAAAAGGGCTGATCGGGCGCTGTGATATTGTTGCACACTAGTCGCCGACTCACTCTTTCAGGAGCTCCAACACTCGGTCTACCCTCCCTTGGGTTCGCATGACAGTGACCAGCACGTAGGGCCTCTTCTCTAGGAATGGCTCGAGTTCCGAAAATACACAATCATTGGGAGCTGCAAGCAGAGCGAGGAGCTCATTTGTCGTTCCCTTGTCCGCCAACAGTTTGGCAAGGGTTGTATCGATGACCTGATCCATTGTGACAACGAAAGCCCTCGACATCTCAGCTTAGACCGTAGGGTGCGCAAGATCCGGTAGGGGGAGAGCCATTACACTCACAATATCTATCTTCCTGGAATCAATACCTCTCGACCCGCCTCCCTTTCTGCGGCTAGTCCTCGTCTTCCTCAAGCACTCAGCCAACATATCTCGCGCCTCTTCCTGCATAGCAGAGCGGAGGACGCTCGTCTCTGGTGCAGTGGCCGAGTTGGGCTGGACATGCGGGCTGTAATTTCGCTTTATGCTAGAGGAGACTGCAAAAGTGTGTGACAGCCACGATCAACGATGGTTAGAAGCAAAACATACGGAAGTGAAGATCTGCTTAAATACGACTCAAGTATCATCACGAAAGGTGAGGACCTCGTAACAGGTCGCGTTGGCTGTAGTCACTCACTGATCTCCTCAACCGAAGGCATGTCTTCGAGGACCTTTTGCAGCCCAGCGTAGCTGTCCACTTCCTCCTCGCTGCCGATCACCTTGCCCCTCAAATCTGTGTAACATCTCACCAGTATTCTCGGATCCACTTTCCCCCTGATCCAGTAATCCTGAGCTTTATCGAACATCGCTTCTTCTAATAAGTGAGCTGCGAGATACAGGTGCATGTACCTCATCGTCGATTGATGGGTAGACTTGTCGACATCGATCTCGCCTCGTCGACCACGGCGCCGTTCATCATCGACGAGTGAGATGGCTTCCTCCATCTTTCGCTCGGAACACAGGGCTTCAAGGCGTAGGATGACCGGAGTAGGGGTCAGAGATTGAATAGTATGACGGCCGATGATCAGGGTTTCCGCTACCGCCGTGGAGAACGGACCGGTAGATATAAAGGTGGAAGAAGGCAAAGAGCTTCCACGTTGAGGAGTGACAGGTGCTCGTCGCGGTGAAGAGGGTGGTGTCAAGCCTGAGCCAGAAGGGGGATCTTCGGCAGTAGGCGAGAGTCCATCGGTTGGTGATATTACTCCATCACCACTTGACGGTAGATCCGCAGTGCTGTCGGCACTGGCATTTACGGTGCCGGGATCAGGTACAGGAAGCCTGGTCTCGATGGGCTTGGGCGGCGCTAATTTGCCTCCGAGAAGCTTCAGACGATACGAGCCCAAACGCTCATCTCGAACTAGATCTCTCACCGAGATGCCGTAAGGGGAATAAGTGAGGTCGAAAGCGCCTAGCGAGAGCTCCACCGTTTGCGCAGGCACGTCTAGATCTTCGAGAGAATGGATAACAATTGTGTGATTGCGGAGAAGGGCGATAATGTAACCAGATTCGACAGCTGATTCATCCCTCGGAAACCCCTGAATCAGCCTGAATCATCAGGAGTTCAGGCTAGAGAGCGAGATGACACGAGCTCACCTATGCGAAGCGGATGACTAGCCCATTCCATCGTGCCCCGTACGGGATCGCCTTGACCATTGAGGAACACGCCCATCGTGCTGGACCCCGTATAACTAGTGACGAGGAACTCGTTCTCTCCAGGTATTACGACCACATTTGGATTCACATCAAACTCTGCCACAGCTTGATCGATCTGCGTGACCGGTAGAACTTCGGTCAAGGAAGCGTCAGAGAGGTCAATTAAGCTGTACAGAGGCGATTGATCCGGTGTTATTGAAGGAATCGCTGCGCAGAGATATGAAGCGAAGAGGGCATGTTCTGTCGGAGGAGCGGGTAAGGGCAGTTCCTGCGACATGGGTGGCGTATGTTGAAGTCAGTTGATGGTGGTATCAGAGGACGATTGGAAATCTGATCTGACCTGCAAATAGCCAGAGTCTACGTACCTTTACAGCGGACATTCGATTCCCCAGCTTATACACACCCAGCCCCTTTCTCCGGACTACGACCACAGTCATCTGTGCGTTCGGATCTTCCGAACCTGGTCCTCCCCAATCTAGCTCCTCGTCATCCAGAATGACGGACAGCACTCCCCTTAGAGGCGGGACATGAGAAGATGGTAGCGGTTCGAGGTTCGGCAGACCGAGCGCATGGAGTGTACCATCTGATCATGGCATAGAATTGGTATGATCAGTTAGTGTATCATTCAGTGTGGCGATTTCTTGCTGACTCACCCGATACAATCAATAATTTGGAGATCTTCGGAAGGACGTACAGCCTGCTTACTGGTCGCCGCGGGAAAAGGGTATGTCTATGCTTCATACTCCATCCGTTCATCTGCAGGATGAAAACACCATTGGGCCCTCGATGAGTCTGATTGAGGTCCGCAGAGTGCATTGTACCAAGTACGACTCACCGCACTAGCGCCTGGGGACCCGTCGCAGACCCACCATTCTACCGTGCCATCCGAAGCACCAACATACATGTTCTGCCCAAACCCTTCCACGCATCGTATCTCCTTCGCCGAGCCGCCTGTAGAAGCTGTATGCTGTTGCTGAGGGCTTGAAGGCTGGTTGGAAGTTGATGATGCTGCCGCTGCTGCTCTTCGACCTGCGGCTGCTGCTATCGAGCTCGCTGACTGGAATAGCGAAGGGGATGAGGTGGAGGGCTGGGGTGGTGTGGGCGGGCCTGTTGAGAACGTCAGGATGCTTCACGTCTTCAGTTCGGAGGTAATATCATACGAACGAGACCAGCTCAGAGTATACCATTGGAGAAAGCTGGCGTACCTGAGAAATCTAGCAGATCCTTTGAGTCATACAGCTCCGAGAGCACAGGTTGAACATGAAAGTGCGGAAGGTCGTTCATCGTCGTGAGCGGTCGTCCAGTTCTTTGTTACGGTTTCCGAGTGCTTTATAGTATCATGGTACAGTAGCTGCTTGCCTATCCTGTGGTTCAGCCGTGAACGATGCACAGGTTCTGATATGCCGGTGAAACCTGGTTGCTTCTGTCGCTGTCGTCGCGATTGACACTGCTTGTTGATCTTATCGAAGCCGTTCCAGTCGTGACGTGACCCGGAGCCGCTTGATCCGCTCATTCACCTCCACCGAGACAAGCTGATGCGCGTGATCTCTAGCGATACTTTTGATCCCGTCGCCACCATGGTATTTGTGCCACGTCACCTAGCACTCCGGCCTTCGTATCCCGCTTCTCGCTTTAGCATGATCATACCTCGGCATCGATCTAATGCTAAAGATGTCCGTGTGGATTCATGCGACCGATTGTAGATTTGGCACAGCCGAGCTGAGTCGCATATTCCGCCAAGGACGGATTTCCGAATGACCAGCTCACTCTAGCTTTATGGGGTCGGTGGAGGGTTGGGTACCACCCACACACCACCGTATAGTGTTGTGTTTTGTAATGAATCCCATTCCAAACGGGGTAATAAAAAGGGTATATACCCACCTATCTAACGACCCCTGAATACAGGGTTCTAATCTAAAAAGTCAGAGACCATCACCCAGTCTCCAGTCTCATGCCATCCTGTCCACCGCTTTCAGCATGTGAGATGATTTAACTTGGATCCAATGCTAAGTCGGCCATATGCACCACAGCTTAGGCGGCTTATTCACTCACACAGCACTGGTACAATATCATCCCTCCTTCCCATCATCCTCGTTCTCTCTTTAGCTTGTACTCTAGACCTCAACGTCACATTCAGAGGCGAATCGTCTCTCTCTCGCTCTGGACTCGGAGGGGAACATAGCGCTCTCACGTCAATCAAAGGACCCTAGCACAATCAAGCAGTAAGCTCGGAAGCGGGCCAACAACAACAATAACAATCGCAAGAAGGAGCCCGCCACTGGCTCTTAAAACGAGGACACCCGTCTCTCCTCTCTAAGTAGCATCCCGAACGATCAATCAGCTCATCAGACTCGCCGGCGGCAGAGTGCAAAGCAATCGCATCGTCTGAGATCACCTCGCACACGCACGTCGTACCGTATACGACTGATATAGCTGTTCAGCTAGCTGTACATCACGACATAGGAAACACGGAACCAACCATCGGTTTATTCCCATCATTACGCATCTTCCGTGTTAACACAACAGAAATCAGCACATCGACAGCTCCCTTGCCTCATATCTTATTTGCCACCGATACAACCGTTGCATCCATAAACATTACTCCAAGGAGGCCATCCTCTCACCCATCCAACCAGCATCAATATAACATTCATTAGTCATCAGCCAACATGCCATCCCCACCACCGCAACCGGTACCGGCGCCGAAACAACGGACGTCCAATCCCCATGGCGGAAGCAATCTCGGAGCACCACAATCAGTTCGAATGGGAGCATCACCCATGTCATATGGCGCCATGACGGGGATCAGCTTCACGAACGGAGGAGGGTTCTCATTCGAGAACAAACCTAGAAGTGTGAAATGGGGTAATGGGAGTGCACCTATGGGAAGTTATGGAGCGAGATTCTATGGAGATGCGGGGTGAGTCACAGACAACTAGCATGGCGAGCACCAATGGCACCCTAACAAGTTCATGTTTATCTGCCAACCAACAGGGGTGACTCACCGACGATACCATTTTCAACATCCATAAATATGGAGCCTTCCTCATTTGCCGCATCGGCAATGGCTTTCAACCTTCCCTCCGGCTCAATGTCATCATCCTATCACCGACGATCGTATGCCGCTGTCGCTGGCTCACATTCTCGAGACAACCCATATAACCTCTCCACGTCCTTCGCATCCATGTCGTTTCAACCCATGTCGCTGGGAGGCATGTCACTGGGTACCTCTTACTCAAAGTCACAGGTACATAACATGATGGCCAAGCCCCGGTCCGATGCGGAATTGACCAAGGCGTACGAATGCTGCGGCAAAACACACGCTGGATTGCATGCGCTATTGGAGCATGTCGAAGATGTGCATCCTTTCTCAGATCCAAATATGCCTCCAGATACCAGTAATAACAACGCTGGTGGCTTCTCACCAGTGACGAACGCGATGGACTTGGACCTTGAAGACGTCGAGGCAGAATTACCTGGCGACCAAACGAGAACGGCGACAGCTTCGGCTCGATCAAGCATCTCACCAAACCTTACAGCCGCTGTGCCAGTCCCGTCATATCCATTGCCTACACCTGGAAGCAAAGTTACAACTCCAACAGAGCAGGCTTCGGCCGGCAAGAGCCCACTGAAACTTTCAGACGTTCTCAAATCCCCACCAGAGGCCGAATCGTCGTTGTCAGCCACCATTGCGAATCTTAACTCCAGTCTAAGCACCTCAAGTGCGACCGCCAATAAGGCATCCAATCTTACTCTCACTCGAACCGGCTCAACCGGATCGTCACCACCTGACGGTTCGTTAGCTACACCGACCACTTCAACGCAACCATCACCCGTCTTCGCTCAACCCAAGATTAACCCCGCCCGACCCAGCTTCCTCGGCTCTACAGGTACCGCAGCCCGACCCTCCGCACAGCAGAAACGATTCGAGAGAGCGTTCAACGAAGTGGTAGCTGGCCAGAAAACGGACGGCACCATCACTTCTCCCGACGGCAAGACTACGGTTCCTACGGCGGTGGCTCCTGGCGTACTTTTCGCCTCGGCGGTCTCGAGTCTGGGCATTCCAACGATTCCTCCTTCAGGCCAGAAAGCAGCTTCCAACACCACCACTCCTCAGGAAGAAGGCGACGCTACCGCTTCCTTGACAGATGGAGCCGCTGCCGCCGGTGGCACTCCGTCTAAGAACCTGTTGCCTGAGCCTGCTCTTCCTCAGCCCAGTTTGTTCTCGTCTCACAAACCTTGGCGATGCCCCAACCCAGGCTGTAACAAGGCTTACAAGCAGAGCAATGGGTTGAAGTATCACCAGCAAAAAGGGTGAGTAGAAATCGTTTTCAATCTTGAATCGCTGGAGCATTCGCTGATCTGATTTCGCGCGACATTGTGCCAATGTGTAGCCAATGTGACTTTGCTATTCACGACGCTGTTGACCTGGGGTTGTCTATCGAGGAGGCTGAAGAAAGAAATAGGCCATTTGTTTGCGCTGTCGGAGCGGGTTGCACGAAGAGATATAGGCAGATGAACGGGTTGAAGGTGAGTAGCGTATGACCTGGAATGTAGCCAGTCGAGTTATAGGAGGTTTGTCGTGCTGATGCCCTGTTATGATAGTATCACTATTTGAACTCTGGTGAACATGGGCAGTACGGTCTACGAATGCTTCAAAACGGCACCCACCCTCACCCCCCTTCACTCCCTCCTCCTACTACAAAGCCCGCTCGACCTGTCTCGAACACTTCGACACCTACTCGACCGACTCCCTCAGCAGGAGCGCCCTACGCGATCCCTTCTCACGCCAACGCCAACACGCCCAGAAGCGCCCTTGGAGCAGGCGGCCATGGTTTACCGCGAATGGGCACGTGGCCCGCCCAGAGAACCGTGAATGGTGCCACTCCTCAGCGACACGGACCTAGTGCTGGTACTGGACCTGCAGCTGGACAGGGCTTGCAAAAGGCAATGGGACATATGCCGCCGCCTCCGCCGGTACCTCAGCCTCAACCAGTCACGAAGGGCAGGGACGCGGTGCTTTTCGCTGCGATCGGAGAGGACCCAATGGATGTTCTGGGGCGGATGGATCAGTAATAAGGGAGGTGCAGGCAAAGGGAAACACGACACAGGGACGATCACGAGAGAAGCAACCAAGCTCAGCTCGATCCATCTGGGCGACAACCTCTCAGTTCCTTGAACTTCAATCTGAGGCGGTAACCTAATGCTGTACCGCGCGAGACCACCAACTTGTATCAGGGTTCAGACCAGGATCGACTTCGCTGCCATCAACGCGTTGGGATCGACCAGACTCTCGTCCCGTGCGCTTCGTCTTTGGGGCGCCGGGCTTCGCCTCTTTGATACGCCCTTCAACGAAGCGGCACAGCGTCATCCTCATTCAGGCCCGGTGCCGGACTGAACGTCTAAAGCCTCAGCGCCATTACAAGCTCGCCGGTCCCTCCCCCCCCCCCCCCCCCCCCCCCCCCCCCCAAATCCAGGTCGCCTCGATACCCTCGCGTACCTTCACTCCTCAACATTCGCTTCTCTGCTCAGGCCGACATCGTCTTCGATCACCCTGACCATACCGGTCTAGTCTTCTCCGTTCATCGATTACACGCACCTATCACTGCGTATCCTTCACCCTCTTCCCCTTTCAACCCACTCGCGTAAAACTCCCCATTTGCATCACTCACTTGCCAATGGTTCCACTCTCAAATTTTACGTATAGATATAGCCTTTCCACCTTCCATCCATTCCAATCACAATCATCAATTCGGCTCAGGCGGACGTTACCTGGCCTTTCCTTGTACTAGTAGAGATCGACTATGTTATCTACACGCGTTCGACTGCTATCTCCAGATCGCCATTGAACTTGATACCCTCTTTCGTGTGATTGGCGGCCTGCTGGCCGCCAGAATAGTGCAACGCGTTGTAAGGTGGTTACACATATGTGTACATTATCTCACCGACCCATCTCCATACATCTTCTCGTTTTCCTTTATAGCTCTTTGTGCCATTCTCACTTCGCATCTTGCTCGCATCTCTTCGTATGTCTCTGTTGGTCTGTCTGTCAGATACGTATATTTTGGCATTGAATTTGGGTATCGGTAAAATAGCTAAAACAGCAAAGGAGACTAAGAAAACACTTTGCTTTGCTTTGACTTTGATGTATATTGTGTGCTATATCATGCATGACTCAAGGCCCCATCAGTCAACGGCAGCCGCCTGTGAAGATTTGAGCGAACGATCCACGAGATGCATTTCGGTTTCGGTAGGGTCGGTTTGGGTTACTGCGGAGGCTGAATGAGTGAGTGACTGCTGCGACCTCGACGTCGACTTCGACCTCGAGCACGAGAGCTACGTGCACCTGACGAGCGACCTCGGTCTCGCATCGGCCCCCGTCTCGGTCATCGCATTGCATCGCATCGTCCCGTGTTCTGACCTGGTTCCGTAGGTTTCAGATTCGTCCACATCGCTAAACACTGCCTAACCTTCAAGTCGGTTCGATTGGCTTTGCTTTGCTGTGTGTAATAAGGTCACCCGAGCAAAGAAGGTTCAACCCTCCAATAATCGATATCATAGATAATAATCACCTTGGCAATCGCTCAGCACTTCTTGGCTCTCTCGTCCGACCATACAATACGACACTCGGTATCTCATCTCGCTCCCGTACGGTATACTCTTGGCAGAGGCAGGCGCACGCAGAGAATTGTCACGTCGCTTCGTTCACACACAGCCTTCCCCCGCTTGGTTCCGCTTGATCCCCTCCCGCATCTTCCGAGACCCGTGATAGTCATACCACAACACATACACATTCGGTCACCAAAGTAGACCCCACACCATACCTCAAGGAGATATCTTACTATCCATAGTTGGCCAGGTCCGATCCGCAGTCCATCCATCCTCCAGATCCCGGTATCTCGAATCATCATCATCATCGAAATCAAACGAGCGTAGATCTATCCTAACTAATCGTCATCTTTCAAGCTGTCTTCAATACCTCTTCGCCCGATACATACATCCCCCTCTCCCTCACCCCCATTCCCAGCTAAACGTACACCTGCTTCCCCATCGCCTTCCGCTGCCGGTTCTTCACAGCAGTACCATCAACCATCATCCTTTGGTGAATATATCACCGCGCCCGCCAGCAGGCCGATAGATAGCGCGACTGGCGGGATCCCTGTGAAGCAGCGAGGTATCGACTTGGTAGCGTACTTGGTGGATAGGATCATGAATGGGTTCAGTCTGCCTTCGGTACCTTCGGGATCGGGTTGGAGAGGTGATAGGGATAGGGAGAGGGAGTATGTACCGATGACTACGAGAGATGGAAGATCACCCGTGAGTGTCGTGCAGTGCACACAATCCGAGCAGACTCGGACGCTGCTTCTCCTTAGCGGCTGTGGTCGCAGCGATCAGCTTGTGGATGCTTCCTGGCTTACCTCACAGCGCCGAGATCGGTCACCCCATCCCTGCGGGCAAGATATGATTGTAGCTGATCTGTCCCGCTTCTCTTCCGCACCCCTAGTCAATCTACAAATCCCTTGCACTACGCTACCTGCCGTCAGCCCTTATCCTCGCCGTCGGTATCTTAATAGGTGCCAACCACCCCCTGTACCTCTCCGTCTATTCCCGGCGCTCCATCACCCCTACATCATTACTACCGCCCAAGCTCCCTCCAGCCCCACCGCCAATATTATCCACTTCGCTCCAAGCTGCCCTACCAGCTCCTGAGGAGCCCATACCGAACATCGTCCACTATGTATACGGACTCGCCTCGGACCCTCAGCCTGATTTCCCGTATTTCGCATACCTGGCTATGCGGAGCGCGTTGGTCAGTCTGAGACCCGAGGAAGTGTGGTTCCACTGTATTCACGAGCCGAGGGGTTATTGGTGGGATCGCGTGAGAGATTGGGAAGGGTGGACGGACGAGCATGGGTTGCGGAAGGGGATGGTGAGGGTGCTCAAGGCGAGGGACGTTCAGTGGATTGGCAAGGATCGGAAACCTGTTGTACATGTGGGTGATGATGCCTCTCTAAATAATTGTCGATGATCGCTGATTTCTGGTCTTGTGTGATTCAGTTCGCTCACAAAGCAGACATAATACGTCTCGAAGTGTGAGTGGGCTATTAAAATCTGCATCACACACTGCCTTCTTTCCTCACTCCCAGTATAAACGGCTTTTACTGATGCCTGTCTGTCGTCTAGCCTACGCGACTACGGCGGCATATACCTCGACATCGACACCTTCGTCCTCGACTCGTTCGAATCCCACTCATTGCTCCGTCAAGACGTCGTCCTAGGCATGGAAGCACATGGTCTGACGTTCCTGCGAGGAACGGGAGGCGATGACGAGATGCAACCCAAGGGCCTGTGCAACGCCGTCATCATCGCCAGGCAGAATGCGGAATTCCTGAACAGATGGCTGGCGAGTTACGATGGGTTCAGAGAGGACAAGTGGACAGAACACTCTGTTGTGAGTGGTGTCCGCCGAACTTCTAGTATCAATGACCGGACCGCCCATCAACAAATCTTTCCTGTGAAGAAATAATAACTATACGCTGTACTGGTGCTGACCAACGCACTATAATCCAATCGTCGCACTGTGATGATACAGGAGATGCCATGGACGCTCGCCCAAATGTATCCGACTCTGCTGACCGTTCTTTCCGAACGAGCGTTCTTCTGGCCTCTTTGGACCGATGATCATATCTATGCGGTGTACGAGACGACCGAGTATGATTTTGAGAAATCCGGTCAGCTTGCGTGAGTGTGGGTGTGGAAGTGGACGTGGTCGTGGCTGCGACTGCTGGCCTTACCCGGCGCTATCTCGCTATCTCTCCTTCCTTTGATTTTCGAATCAACCACTTTGCCACCTGCTGCTGTTTTTGTAAACGAGTGCGATCTGACGTTCCGTTTCTGTTGCTCACAGTTATCACGCCTGGGAATCCAAAGCTCGTCCATACTTATCCGCCCTCGACCCATCCACCATCCACACCATCGATACCTCGTTCACGCGCATGGCTCGAAAATTTGTCGGCCCGGACGAAGAGCGCAGATGGCGCGCGGCTGTAGCTTCCAAGGTCGAGGGAAGTACCAATGACCAAACAGGGCTAGGGGTTGGAGACGAAGAGTCACAGTGGGAGGAGACGGCTGGTGCTGGTGCTGGTGCTGGTGCTAATGCTGCTGGTGGTGTTCTGGAAAGCGGACGGAGACGAATCACCTATTGGGGCAGAGAGCGGACATAAGTCTGACCTGCTATCTCCGCATCAAGTCTGTTTGTTTCAGTATCGAAGGCGTTAACGACGGGCATATGGTGTATTGATATATGAAGCCTTTTGGATAATCATGATGTGACCAAATCAGATTGGATCATATATATATGTGTGTGATTATAAGGTAGCTCGGCGAGATCACTCGGAATGTCAATCGTGGATGGCACTATCCTATGCTCCCACCCCATCCGGCAATTGTGCGTGTATACGTGTCAACATTGGTTTCTGCTTCAATTGTCAAAACATGGTAGCTTGTGCATCGACGAATTCATGAACGTAGCACGTCTCAATATATAGGTATAATTGCGCTCTCATGATATACGATACCGTGCCACAGAACATAATCGTTTGCCCTTGGCATCTCTGACTGGCGCTTTCTCTCCTCGTACTGCTTATCGCCTTGGCTAAGTACTACAAGCTCTCCACCGGGTCATCGCTCCATGGTTCCTCTGCTTCTTTGGCTAGCCGAGTCCCTCCCAGTAACATCCTTCGGCAAACAGCAAAGGGAGCCTTGATCATAGTAAATAATTTCGGACCTGCTGTATCTTCTCCACATGCTCCACATTCGCTCCTAAACGGTCCGGCGCTTTTCTCTCTCAAAGAGGGAGATTTGGCTTGCTTAGTCCAAGAGAGCCTCTCCAAGCATGTCCAATACGCTCCCCTCAGTAGCTTGCGCCTTGGACTCATGTTCAGCAGCCTTGGCTTCCACCTGAGCCTTGAGGAGCTCAGCCTCATGTTTGGCCTTCTCGGCAGGGTTGGGCACGGACGGGTCGACGAGCGGTCGGATAGCAGCGGAAAGTTCGGCGGGCTTTATCCCGAGCGAGTTGGCGAGGTGGTAGATCTGGGATTCGATGGACTCTTCGGCGCCTGCACCGGAAGCTGAGGTGGGCTTGGCCTATCAGAGGTGAACGGTTGGATCAGGTCAGCCAGACGTTTCGGCCATATTGTATTGTCAGACAAGGTTCGAAAGGCGGTTTGGATTTGGTGATGCAGCACCCCAACGCGGCTTGCCATGTTGTGCTCACGGTCATAGCAAGAACCGAAAGACGCCAGAATAGCTTGCTCAGCCAAGTGACTCACCTGGATAGACTTAGGGTTGACAGACGACTGTGCAGCTGAAGCGCTGTTGACAGATGCGACGCTAGAAGCGGCCGAAGCGGCAGCTTCGGCAGCCCCACTGACGGGTGTCTTGTGGTTTCCCGTCATCAATGCCCAATAGCCTCCGACTTGATGGGCCCACGTGACGAATCGCCAGATGTAGAAGGCGAGGACGAGGAAGAGGGAGAGAACAAGGTATGTCAAGCTGTGGTAGTAGGCAGATGGATAGATAAGTAGCATGAATTGGACGGATGGCGATTCGCATGGCAAGTCGGAGCAACCTGGTATCTCGGCATCGGTGGTGGGTGCACTCACAACTTGTTCATCGACATGTCGATGAAGGGAGGCTTGACATGCGGCTGGTTCCTCTTGACCTTCTTGTCAGGGTTAGCTGACAAAGAGGCGCTGCGTTTCCAGAGGCAGATTGGTGATACAGCGCAGTCATCAGCAGAGAGCTATTTGACTGAAACTGCACCGTTCCCCGTAGCACCGTTCCCCGTCAGGGCGGTGTCATCTGTAGAGCGATCGCGATACAGAACGACAATGAACATCTCAGACGCTCGAACCAGACTCCGACATTAGAAGGGATGCCAATCCCAGAGCATTACTGGCCACACCCCACTCACGGGTTCTTAGTCTCCTCCTTCTCGAGTTTGTTCACTCGCTGTCTTGTACCAGTAGCTTCAGGTGCGGACATGATGATAGTCGTAGATGTGGCGGTGAAGATGTGTTGGTAATAGAGGAGCCGTTGATGATGCTATCAATGTGATGGTGAGGAGCTGGAACGGGACGTTGAAGTGGTTCGTTTGAGCAAGTATAAGCAGATAGCGGTTCTTTTTGACGGAAAATCGAGAGCAGAAGGAGACTGAGGGATAAGGTCACCATCCGAGTTGGCGAGTTCAACGTTAACGCCACGGGGACAGTGAGGGTGAGGGTCATAAGGAGCGAGTATATAGCGTACTACGTCATACCGATCAAATTGCTTATGACCTTCCACGTGGTATGACAGCTGAAGAAGACCCATATCGAATCACGTGACCGGGATCTTTCTGGAAACAGCTACACCGGGTCGTGCCTTGGACATCTGTGTCCAAGTATCAAGAGATGCAATGACATTGCGCCTAGACGTGACACTCAACATATCATCCTTGTTTCGTCTTGTCTCGCGACTCTACAAGTTCCACTACAAGAATTCTCGTAACGCACAACTCCTGTTGAGCTGCCTAGCCGATACAAAATGGGCGACCCCAAACCTCTCACCGCTTACCAGCAGACCTATCACTGGAGGGTACGTACCATCTCGCACTCGCCCGAGACTTCAACCGTTCATCCATCTGCTCCTTCCTCTCCGAGTGAATATATCGCCAGCCCTTCCTAGAAACTCGTGTAGCATGAAAGTCTCGCTGACCCTCCACCGTTCGCTCATCAGAACAAGAACTGTGCTCCTTTTGCCTATGACTGGGTGAAGAAGTCTCTGCCCGGCTTGAAAGTCGGTGA
Organism: Kwoniella heveanensis BCC8398; assembly: GCA_000507405.3. Lineage (NCBI taxonomy): Eukaryota > Fungi > Basidiomycota > Tremellomycetes > Tremellales > Cryptococcaceae > Kwoniella > Kwoniella heveanensis. The sequence continues at coordinate 310,842 of KI669494.1, forward strand.
CTCATCCCAGAGTGCGGTGATTGCCGAGGTTACCAGCGTCTCAGGTGACTGTGATCTCGGCCAGCGAAAGGGCAAGTGAGTGGTACTGGATCATCCATATCGTCGATCGAAGCTTACTTCGGACGCCTCATCTCGTCTTGCTCCGGTACCCGACCCCGACCCCGCCCAGACTCTTGACCATCTACGACCTGGAAGTACAGGCCAAGTGGACCGGAAAGGCAAAGGACGGAAGCGAAGTGAACGGTACTCTCAAGGTACCTGAGATGAGCCACGAGGCGATTGACGGATTGTCCGACTATGTGGTACGCTCTCACTTTCTTGCCATCTAGGATGTTATGCTATCTATGATGCTGATCAACGTTCCGGAAACTGAATATATATCCAGTTCGAATGGTCCCTCACTTCCTCTCCCTCCGGACCCTCCTCCGACCTTCTCTCATACATCAAATCATCCTTCCCATCCGTACTTTCGGAGAAGATGAACACCTTCCGAGCTGACTTGCTCGCCGCGCACGGCAACCCTTCTTCGGGTGACGCTTCACCTTCACCATCCGGAACTTCCACTCCGGCCGCTTCTTCCTCTTATGCTCCTGCTCCCCCCACAAAAGCCCCTGAACCGAAGAAAGAGGAAGCCCCCCAAGAGCAGAAAAAGGATGTCGGCAAGACCGTCACGGTTGAGGTTAAGGCGGATTTGCAGGCTAGTGCAGACGATTTGTGGAGCTTGTTGACGGATGAGAACAAGATTCCGATGTGGTCCAGATCAGCTGCCAAGGTGAGCAAACATAGTGCTCAACCTGTTCATAGTGCTGATTGTGGACCGACTATGCCCCCACGCAGATCTCATTGTCGCCGGATGCGCCGTACGAGCTCTTCTCCGGGAACGTACGGGGTAAGATTGTGTCAGTTGATGCGCCCAAGAAGCTCGTCCAGACATGGCAGGTTCGAAATCCTGCTTGGCCTTCTGGTACGTCTCAGCGTTCATGTTGCCCGGAGCGTCTTCCCGTTCCTCCGTTGAAATGCGACAATGGCGGAAGCTGACCTTTTGGCGCATGTAGACCACTATGGTACTTTGACTCTGAGCCTGAACCAAGGTTCGGACTCGACTGCTGGTAAGTCGCTCTGGCCGGCGTATGAGGACACAAGAGGTGATTTTGCTGATCTCCGTCGATCCCCACTGTCAGCCACTTTCACGCTCGACGGTGTGCCTGTCGGTGTCGAGAGCGATGTTGAGAAGGCGCTTGATACGTTCTACATCCGGGGGTGAGTGATTGGCGCGCTAAACTTTGACAGTTGAATACCTCACAATTCGACATGCTGTGTTGCTGACTCATGCCTTCGCATATTATAGTCTCAAACAGATGGGGTTAGTACTTTCGTCCTCTTCCCGCTCATACCCAACACCGCTTTCTCGGTCTCAAGTCCCTTTCAAATCCTCAACGGCCACCCCTTCTTCGAAACCTAAGAAGCTGCGTCGTAAGACTCCATCATCCTCTTCTTCGTCGAGTGGATGGTCGACCTCGAGCCTGCTAGGTGGGGGTGTGGTAGTCGCGCTCTCTGCTGTACTCGTGGGGATAGTGTATACTTCCGTGACATCCCCTGGATCACGCGCCTGATGCGTCAGCGCCCATCGGGGGTGGCAGAAGTCTGTGTCGTTCGCGGTTACTGAGCAACGGCGACCTGCTGTCGGAATCCCTGGCGGATAGCGCGTCTGGAGGTCTTTTGAGGCAACGGAGAGCGATCGGGAAGGGAATTGTACGATTACAACGAACGGGAACGGTGACTGATGCACCTTGTTCCTCTTTTTGTTGAGCAGGTTGGGTACATTCCTCTAAGATGCAGCAGAGATGGAGCGTCTGCAGCAATGTCGACAATGCTCTAGGGTTCAGATCCACTTTGTCGAGTTGCCCAATCTCAAGAAGGGGGCTGTCGATTCTTCCCGAAGATACACAGCCATCCATACTAGTTCAGGAGCTTTGCCAGAGCAAGGTGTGGTAGGGGTAAGCTTATCATGGGTAGAATAAAAGTCAACATTACAGTATGCTGCGTGCAATGCATCATGTCGTATATACACATCATCACTTCATGATGCGAATCCGTCTACTGGAACGAAGACCTCGAGAAAGTTATCGAGACTTGAACCAAGCGCCTCAGTTCCGATCTGTCGACTCCTCGCCTTTTGCTCGAGTCTGGATTGCAGCGTAAGAAAACGAGTTGGATTCGTCGCTCCCCGTCGACTTGTACAACACTACAGCGGTAGCTGAATCTGCTGCTCTGACTGCTCTGCGAAGCTGTAATCGGAAACTGCCTCAAAGCCCGGCGGGCTGGGAGGGAGAGATGTGGACATGGTATGGTATGTAGAAATACATACGAAATCATGGTGACATATACTATACTCGTATTATACTTTTAGTGGGCCATTCTCTACAGAGCGGAAGATTGCAAGGGAAGTCTATGCACTGTACTGATACTGTACGATTTTGGGTGGTCCAGCGGGAGCAGTGAGAGTCGTGATCGACTGTATGTACTGTATTATCATGTACAAGAGTGATAGAGAATGGATAGATGGTCAGATAGATGGAAGGGGAAGGGGAAGGGGAAAGCGAAATTGTAGTTATTGTACCGTAAAGTCAGTCCTTTTCCAAGTTGTGGATCTACTGTAACT